>OY728133.1:845956792-846556792 GCA_963277665.1 Viscum album
TTATTTGTTTTTAAATCCATTATGAAAGAAAAGGTATTGAAAATGTTTTCAATGGTCCTTTATATGGATTCAAACTTATTTTATAAGAAAAGGTTTTAAATTTTTTCAATAATCTTTTATATGTTTTCAAATTTATGTTTAAAAAAAATTAATTCAAAAATGTCTTCATGGATTATTAATAATTTTTAAAATTTATTTTCTAGGAAAAGATTTTCAAAACGTTTTCATGTTTATATTATATGTTTTGAAGGTTTTTATAATGAAAATTGTTTTCTAATGGTTAGTTATTTTAAAATTCATTTTTCAAAGAAGAAATGATATTTCATTCTGAAATATTTTAAAGATATTTCAAATTTGTTTACCATCCAAGATGACATCTATTTAAGTTAATAACACATGCATTGGTGATATTATCCATGGGATACATTTATGTTTTATTTATTTATTTTTAATGTTATGATATAAATATAGTTATGAATCTTATTTCTCTTTCATAGGATATATGTTTGTGAAAATAGTTTCTCTTCCATGGGTTAAATTATTTTGAAACCAACATCATTTCGTGGGCTATAATTTAATGAAACGATTATGAATCTTGTATCTTTTTCATAGGTCATTATATGATGTAATTTTTATGATACCCCTTTTATTTATTGTGTTATGATATAATTTTTATGAAACCCATAAATTTTTATGCGTTATGATATGATGATTGTGTATGATCTTGTGTAACCAATATGTACGATTTTATTACATGATGGATGGGACCTATATCTCCCCTCAATATATTAGGTAATGATTTATATATAATGAGATAATGATGGGAATAAATTCAAAAAAAAGGTTCCACTATAGAAGATGGGAAAACTCGATCCACTATGGGAAGATGGGGAAACCTGATCTACTATGGGAAGATGGGAAAACCATATCCCCTATAAGGAATGTAATATTACTAGAGATTATGGGGTGTCATACCCAAAAGTTATAACACCCAATAAGTGTCAAAATAATATTTTTAAATGAAACTTTAATTATACGGTCTTATTTTCACATATGAACCAGATTAAATGTTCATAATATCATGTGTGGACCTAGTTGAATCTTTATAAGTTTATGCGAGGGCTTGATTTCATGACCTATACTAAATGAGTTAACATTTTTCTATTTATATGTGTTCACTATGTTATAAGCTGGTGTTTATTCCAAAATTCTATATCGCATAACTATGTTGTGCTATCATGAATGGTTCTCTTTGAAATCATTATGATTCATGTCCTATGAATTAAAAAATTTTATTCAATGACTCAAGATTGTGATCTATAATATGCAGGGCATGATCATAAAATTTTATTGTCATATTATTATACACTTATACTAATATTATGCTTATGTATACCATTTATTTACCCTTATTACGTATCTTATCTCACCCTTTCTTATGTTTCCTTTTTATGAGGAATGATTTTAAGTAGAATTAATAAAGTGAAATATCTTTTATTGAAGCATTTAAGATCTTTCACTAAGTTAGAAGATTTTTTTCTAGTTTTTAAAGATAATAAACTATTATTTTCTTCAAGAATGTACTTTGTTAAAATTATGAATATTCATCTAAATTGATGAAATATCCATGTATGTTAATCCTATGTCTCTATAGCTTCACTCATTATGCATTCGGACGGAACTCATCTTCAGTCAATATAGAGCATAGATTGGATCAGTGTAAAATCATGATCCTCTAATAATGGAGGATTTCCTATATTACAAAATCTTAGTCACTTCATACTATTGGGTGTAATGAGATGGTGGCACAACTCAAGCATGTGACACCCTCTTTTTCCTCATGGTAGTTGATCTGTGGGGATGTAGATGAACTGATAGCAGAGAGGTTTTCGTTTTAGCTGTGTGGAGTTACAATGAGAAATAATGGTGGTGGGATGAGATGATGGTAGTAACAGAGAAGAAAACGGGGGCATGATGGAACTATGGGTGAAGAGTGGGAGTAGTTTTGTGTTAATCTAGAAGAATGATAGAACAACTGGTAGAATGAATAGTAGTATGAATATTAGAATGAACAACCATTAAGAAAATGATGGTAGATAATGAAATGGTGGAGCAGTGAGAGTAGAAAAAATCTGGAACTGGATGATGGGTTCATAGAGAAATAGGGGAATGGTAGCATGTTGTGCTACCATTAATCTGGTTGTAGTTTGTTTTTCCTACCATTGGGATGGTAGTAGCTTGTTTGTGATACCCTTGGGATAGCTATAGCTTCTTATTCTCTACACCATTATTCACATTCAAATCTTTTTTTTGTTCCACCAATTTCAAATTCATGGGTTGTAAATAAGCCATTAAAAATTAATAAGTCATTAAAAAACATAATTGGGTCATTAAGTAATTAAATTCTAGATTTTTAAATAGAAAAACTTATATTACATTGGTTTTGATTGAATTTGGGATTTGTTATTATTTAATTTAGACAAAAAATGTTTAATATTCAAGATATCATAACTCCCCAAACCTTGAACTATTTCAATATCATGCAATTTAAAATTGATTTCATTTTATTCAAAAAAAGAGAAAATAACGAAATTCATCCTACCTATATTTAAATAAAACATTCATAATTGACTATAATCATATATTCTTCCAGCGTCTGAAATATCATGCATGTTATGTGAATCAAATCACCTTTTAACATCAACTCATTCAATTTTTTGAGCCCAAGAGTGTATCAGATGGTGTATTATTGGAATCTAAATTTCAAAAAAAGAACTACCATTTTCCCTCTATCCTTGGCCTCTTAAACCACTGTTCAATTTTACTATTAATTGATACTACTCAAATTAATTTGTTTTCAGATAACTTTTCCCTTAATGGGTTAAAAATTCACCTTAAACCATTGAATTTATTTTTGACTTAGACCCTTAGTAATTTTTTTTTAATTTTCCCTAACCATGGATTGTAGAGGTACAGTGAAAATTAAATTATTAAAATTTACAAAGGGATACTTTTACAAACATTGTTATTTTCGTAAAGATCCATTATGGGTTCCCAATTTCAATTTTTAACAAAGATTAAAAGGACTTATATAATTTTAATTTTATTTATATACCTAATGTTTTTCTTCTCATAGAATTCATGTTACCTCAAATTAAGTTTAAAACTCATAATGACCTGAAGTTATAAAAATTATTCCAAAAAAATCATTTACTCACTCTACTTTTTCTTGTTCTGAGACCAAATATCCATAAAAGAAATGAAATATTTGACTCAATAGTTATTTAATTTAAACAATTTATGAACCAATTAATCACTTCAATTCTATCATAATATTTTTAATACTGGTAGGATTGTGATGACGTTCAATTTGTTTTTGAAAAACAAATTCATAAGTTGTAAAAAATATATATTTAAAGAAGTCACAAAGATTTTTTAACATTATATTTTCTTTACATTTCATATTTGATATTATATTTATATATATTTTTATGCTATATGTTCTATAAATTCTAAAATATAATCCATTAAAACCATGTATAAGTTACTAAAATATAATTAATTTTTTTTTCATTTTTTTGTAAAATAGAAGAAATGATATTCTAACACTAAAGATACCTTACCCCATAAACATAGTTAAAACATACCTTCTGTTGAGTTAAAAAATTATTTTTTTGAAGAAAAATAGTTCAGTATAATATAAACAACTAGACCTATATGAGGTAAGGAGACAACCTAATAGTGATTTATTTAACACTGATAGAGAGGATTTTAGAATCATCTAGAGGTTCTTTCCATAAATCCTCCTACTTCTTTCCCTATTATTGGTTGTTTAACTAGAATGGTTTTTTGAACCTTCTCCTTCCATTTCAACTATACCAAAAGGAAATGTCTTTGTTACTGTGTATGTATTAATCCACTTATACTAAATCTTACTAGTGAAGACGTTTAAAAGAATAAAAAATTGTATCTTACATAAAATTATCTTTTATTTATTGTTTTTTATTAGAATATTTAGTTTTACACTTATATAATAGTGATTTTTCATATGATTCTATTCTCAGCTTCTCAAGTTCCATCATCTGTAGCTTCTAATTATATATAGAATTACTAAACTCTAGTTTCACTCTTATTTCATACCAGTAGTAATTGTGATATAGATAAACATGCAAGTATATGTGTTTACCATAAACATTCCTGTAGGGTGAAATACCTAAGGGGGGTTATAGGTAGTTATTTATTCCCACAATGTATATTTTAATTTATTACTCTAGCCTCTATAGTTGGGTTGCACTACCTTATATTGTATTTATTTACTTTTATATTGGATAACTCATGCAGTCTATTTTTCAATGGGTGGATATCAATAGAGGTTTTAGGGTGAAATCCAAATTTTTTCATAAGGGGATCCATGTACTTATTATAGAATTTTGTTTCTTGATTAATTATTACAGGTCAAGGTATTCTAAATCTATAAAAAAAGTTTTGTTTTTGAAATTATACAACAGTTTTTGAATCATTATATTAAGTATATTTTTCATGATTCCACATATAAATATAGTCCATTACCAACAAAATATTAGAAAATAAAAATGAAACATCCTACAGGCCCACAAAATCAATTCCCTATACATCAATTATATCACTGAAAATATTTTTTTTCTAGGGAATATCATTTCTTTTCAATATTACACAACTAAAATAGCATTTGGATTTTTTTAAATAATCATGTGAATTTTTAAAAATTGTAGTACAGAATAATCTAACATAACAAAATTTTCAAGCCATTATTTGAGGTCCAAAATATCCACCATATGTAAATGTATGACAAAAATAAAGCACAAAATTCATTTCTTCATTATAGATTCAATTCCTAATTAATTAGGTGTTGAATATTATCCATAAATTAAGGCCATCCCAAATATAATGTTTTAACTCATATTTTAGTTTAGATGTTTAATCCTTGGAAATTGAGGGTACCTTTTCTTTGATCAGAAAATTCACTATGTCATTATACAAGGGTACTTGAGTGAGGCTATACAGTTTATCACTAGGGAATGAATAATCCATTTAGGTCTTGGGGATTAGATCTACCTCATTAGTGTAAGGCATCGTCATCATGTGGTTTTCCACTATATTTTTGAATCCCTTGTTGTCCTTAATAACTATGTCAAAATATTCTAGTACAGATATCCATCTCACATGTTTTCAGATTTTAATCAGTTTTATTAATCAATGTTATTATTTATTATAAAAGAGAATATATAGTTTCTTTAATCCCTAAAAGATATAACATAAATTTTTCTAAATCTATTATACTAGATAAAAATTCATTATTTTTTATTATTTAGTTAATATGGGTAGTTTTTATGTTGTGTAAAGTATAGGATATTACATATGGAATTATATCAATATTTTTGAAAATTTTGAACCCTATAGATTTTTTGGAAGAATCGCATAGAATTTCAAATGGGTGACTCCAGTTTGGTGGATATAAAATAGGTGTAGTATTCAAGAACTCTTTAAAAATGTCAAAATGTTTCCTACATGAATCATCAAAAAACAAAATCAGTTTCCATAATGAGTAGGTTAGTTAGGCTTCATGAATTTTTTTAAATTAACTAATAAAAATGGTATAAAATATAACATGGCCTAGAAATTATCTCCTGTATCTGATAGTAGTGGAGTAAGGTAGTGTTAAAATAAAATTAAAATTGTGTTTGTCTACTTCAATCCCATCTTTACAAACATAATGGCCCGAAAAATCAATTTTGAACTATAAAATGGATGTTCTAAAAATTGAAAACCATGTTTTTATCAATATATATTTTTATAAAATTTTCCAAAAACTCTATGAATCATTGGAAACAAGTCCCATTAAAAGTAAAGTAATTAATTAAATCCTCAATGGAGATCTCAATCATTTATAGTAAAATATGTACCATAAAACTCTAAAAGGTTCCATGGGAATTGTAAATACTAAAAGGCATTCTTAGGTTGGAAAACATGTTGAAGGTCCAAGTGACGGTGGTCCTGTCTTGGTCACAGAGAGATATTGGAAACTAAAAATACCTTGAACATCCATCGATGAATAAATAATGACCCTCCCTAAAAATTCTCTTAAAAAATTTGTTGACAAAGCGTATAAATAAGTCATATTTTCTTGTCACATGTTTTAATCTCCCAAAATATATGAAAACTCCCTAGCTGTTCTAAATACTTGTGGGTACTAACATATTTTTCATATTTTTTACTGTTGTGTATCCTATTTTTTGGAAAACTTTGAGTGGAACATGCCTATTGGGAGTCAGATATGTGATAGATTATTATAGATACTAAATGTATTTCAAAATCATTACTCACTACATTTAAAACTGTCAGATTGAGAATTCTTTGGGGATATCTAACTAGCATGGATTCATTTTCCAACAAAATATAATGCATCTGGGTGGTTTTACTAATCCATAGGATGTCCCATAATGTAAATCATATGTCCCCAAAGTTATTTTTCATAATTTTCACAAGTGGGTGTTCTTGGATAGGCTCAAAATTATTTGGGATTATGACTGCCAGTTTCACATTTTATTTTAAAAAGGTAAATTTATATTTTATGGTAGTAGTTTTAATTCTTACTGAAGGGTTTTTCTATATATTTTTCCATCTCAATTTTCATTATGTTGGAAACCTACACATGTATGGATGAAATATTAGTAGCATGTTTGAGTCACTGATCAAAATAACTCTCACAAATTTCATTAAATTTGTTAACAAATGAGTTATTCTCCATATTTAGTTCAGTTTTAATAATTTCAATTTTATCCTTAGAGGAACAAGTTGGTTCATAATTTTTTAATGTACAAGCATAATTCACATCATGTGTTTGTTTCGTTGAATCAACGATGTTGAAATCCAATATATTCTCACCAAACATCATGTAAAGGGTTACTTTGTTTATAATTATGACGGTTTTAGAAGTTTTGATGATTTTTTAATAGAATTATTGTATAGTGATCACTACCTATTACTTATCCCATGTTAAGAATGTATAAGTCAATATTAAATGAGTAACCTTGTACACATACAAAAACATCTTCATGAAAACTTTTCAGGTAGGCAGTGGCTCAATTGGTGAGTTTCATAACTACTCAGACATGTTTTAGTTCACCCATATGTAGGTTAGAATATAATTTATAAAACATAACCTTAATTTAAGCTCTTAAATCACATAATTCATTGGAAAAAGTTGGCATACCAATTGCATAGGGAATATAAAAATTACATGGATCTTGAAATTTCTGGGGGATATCAGTGGTATTGAGAGAAAACATTTGTTACCTAATATTACCATTTTATAACCTTATAATATTCTTATACTAATAAACATGTCTTTAATGGATTTTACATACCTTGAAATTTTGTTAACGGCTTCCAACAAAGAGATATTGATCTCTACATTCTTGAAGACTTCTAGAATATCATGTTGTATTGAGTCTTCCATGGTTTTATTGGGTCCTTGTATCTTTATATGGAATGCGGTTGGGGTTGTTATGGATCATAAATTTTGTGCTTTCCTTTTCCTATATTCAAATGAGGTTACTTTAAATGTTCCTATTCAGGTTATTTTCTTATAATGATTTATCAACTACTTTCTATTATTCACTTCTTGATTTGATCTGTAAGGGTGCTACTTCATTATTCTCAATCTCCTTTCCACTTATTAAAGTAATAAATTTGAAATTTGCATTAGTATTTTTAATTGGTTGAGTAGGAACCATAATTTTCCTTTATTTACCATATTACTGAGGGTGGTCATAAGATAGATAAACAAACCTTTTAATTCTTGTATCTCTAATCTATTAGTAGTGAGAGTGGTATGTTGACTATATTGCGATTCTATTTCTTGTCTCAAAACCACTATCATGGAATTATCATGTTTTTTCCTTGATGGTAAGTTGTGGATGGTATTAAATTATATCTCTATAATAGTGGGGGTAGGAAGGGCTATCGAGAATATAATTAGAACGGTCTTTTTTTCTTATTGGCTCCCAACACCAAACAGATTAGTGGAAAAATATTTAAATAATTGGCTTCCACTTGGTTGGTTCAAAAATTACCTCTATATTATTTCATCACAAATTTTAGTTCCTTGAACTGAGGTAATACATTAATAAAACACTTATGGGAAGAGCGTATTTAGAAGAACCTTGGGGTGTGGTGGGTGATGATACATGTACTTTGTTCAAAGATAGTTGTCCCATAAGAGATTTATTTATTTATATTTAATTAATTATCAGTGTGAGTTAGAAATTATTTACTGATGTACACATTTTTTCTAGTTCTCATACCAAATGTTTTGGATTTTTGTGATATTATCTCAAAAGGTTCTCTAGTATCTACTATAAACATATCATTCAATTCTTCTCTTAAAGAAACATCTTGTATATTTCAGTCATTTTTCGTCAATACTTGGTAAAAGAATATCAAGAAATTATGTTCTTAATATGTCTAGTGTTGGTAGTTTATGGTTAGTTTCATGAATAATTACTAGAACTTATAAAAAGTTTCTCTAGTTTTCTATTCTATTCTGTAAATCAACTTTTCGACTTGAGAAGTCCTTGATGTCGGAAACATGTTTTGGAAGAAGACCCTATGTAGCTCTTCCAATGAGGTGATTTATTCAAGATTCATGTTATAGATCCACTCCTTAGAAACCTATTGAACTATGAAAGGGAAATACTTCCATATAATTTCACCCATACTGACTTATCTAGTTCTCAGTCCAATGCATACTAATTTAAACACTCACATGTTGCTATTGGGGTCTTTACCAAGTAGTCCATGAATCTCAGGTTATATTCCAATCATTCCAGTTTTGATTTTATTGTCTTGATGATCATTTAATTGTAATTTTCAATTATCAATATTGAAATTTGGAGTGTACATTTCCCTTATAGTCATGGCAACATGAAAAATATTATCTTTCATTTTATCACATACAATTGTAGTTTTGGTGAAAAAAGAAGGCGAGGGAGGTGATTTAACCTATGTAATAGGGAAACAACACATTAATCTTGTTTGAGTATATTTAATGTTATTATTATAGAGATAATAGTCATTTTAACCATATGATCAAAACCAATTAGGGTGTTATAACTAGATCTTATCATTTGAAAACATTTTAAATAAAAGTTAAACCAAACACTACCTTCTGTGAAAATAGAACCTGGTTTGATGCATTTTATTTAATAGGGGATAAAAGAAATGAATTTATTAACCTTAGAAAAATACATTATAGTAGGACTTTGATTTTATATAGAGAAGAAAACATTGCAGGGGTGTTGAAATCTTATTCTGTGGGTTCAATTTCTTGTAAATAGTATGAAAATTGGATTTAAAATCAAATTCTAAAATAGTCTTCTATCCTTTATTATCCCTTATCTATGTTGTTAATCATTATTCAATTTTAATATTTTTTTTTCTCAATTATAATGTGAAATATCACTCAACCTCCCTCCCATTGAATTTTCAGTTTAATTGGATATGTGCAATGATCACTATGACCTCCAACTTCCATATACCAGTAATAAGAGTTTCAAAATCACCCTTAATTCAACCCACTACTCATGATCATAATAAAAAATGGTGATTTATGTTGAATTTATCTATGATATAGTAAATATATTAAGATAAATTATATGTTCAGGTGATTTATGATCTCATTTTTTTGTTGCACTTAGAATAAATCAATAAAATTAACAAAAGAAATAAAATGGTTAACATGTATAATTCATCAAGAGGGGGAAATGGAGAATCTCCTTGGCTAATACACTATGGGATCAGTGTTCCATCGTTGGAGTTATTACAAATGGGAATGAATAGAAAAATATATTCAATGTTAGATGTCAGTGAGGTTTTCCTTCAAGAGTGAGCGAGTGAATATGAGCATCCTCTGGAATGTGGTGAATAGTTAATTCATTTATAGTATGATACATGGGTGTATGAGTGTGATTTATAATTATCTACCTGACCAGGATAAATTTATTAAAGTAAATTAGGAATGAAATTTGTTTTCAGAATCATGAATTAACTTCTTTCATTATGAATGGTCAGTATACTTCCTTAATCAAGGGTTTAGATGACCATTGTAAATCATTGTTAATTATCTCCAGCACACCTCCAATGATCAAGTGCAATTCCATTTTAAAGGTGAATTGTTCTAGCTCTTTGAAAAAATAGTTTTTTCTCATATTAGATCAAGGGAGATAATGAGGTGATTGGAATTTGGATTTGGTTAACAGGCCTCACCACTTTATTAGTGCCAATATGATGTCAGGAATTACTAATTTTACTCATGATTAAATCATATTACACATTAGGTATTGGCAATAAAAAAATTTCATCATCGTCTGATGAATTGAAGTCATCTTTTTTTAGTAGCTCTCAAATTCATAGTAGGATGGATCCTATCATGGAACATTTGTGTGAAACTCATCTTCGGTCAATGCAGATCTCAGATTGGATTGGAGTATACCTTTTATTTTTTTGGAAAGTGGGCATTCCTCCAAACCACCAAGAATAGTAATTATAAAACATTGGTTTTCATGTTAATGTGGTAAAACTAGAGTAATAAAAAACCACATTTTCAGCATAGTGGTGGATTCATGGGGTAGTAGTTGAGGTAGTAGAAAAGAAGTGGTAGCATTAGATGTGTAGAGCTACTATTAGAGAAAATGGTGGGGTCATGTGATGAAGGTAATTCCATGTAAGAACATGTCTATAGTGGAATAGTTAGAGAAAAGTGGTAGTAATGTGGAGATACAACTATAGATAGGTATCCTGAATGGTATCATTAATGGTATCATGAATGATAGCATGAATGGTATCATGAATGGTAGGTTAAACTACCATTAGAGGTAGGATGACAGGTTGATGGAATAGTGGAGCAATGAGAGTGGAAGCATTATGGTGGTGGATGATGGGTACATGAATAAATAGAGGAATGGTATCATGTTGTGCAACTATTGGGTTGGTGGTGTCTTGTTTATGCTATAGTTTTGGTGGTGGTAGCTTAGTTTTTCTACCGTTGGGATATCAGTAACCTATTGATCTCTACAAATATATTCACCTTCATACCATTTTTTAGTTATGAAAATTTCAACTTCATAGCTTCTCAATAAACCAAAAAATATAATAAATAACTAAAAACCATAAGTTGGGTCATTAAATAATTAAATTTAAGATTTTTAATTTTCAAAAATACATTTATTTTACCTAGTATTTTATTGAATTAGGGGGTTACTTCATATAAAAAGAATAAAAAATGTTTAAAATTCATGTTTACATCATTCATAAAAGTATATTCCTTATTCTCATTAATATCACAGAGAATCTAATCTTGCTCTATTTACCACTATATTCCCAGATTCATGTGTTTTGATTCCCAATATCCATTTAGTTCCTATTAGTTGATAATATTTAGGTATTCTGAACCAAAATCTAAAAATTATTTCTAGAAAATTGATTTCAATCTTCTTCCATAGAAAATATCAAGTTAGAATAAGTTAAATATTCATAAATATTTTAAGGAAAATAATCAAGAAAATAATTATAATAAGAAAAAATCAATAATGAATTTATAGTTTTAGCATTTGAATCAATATTTCCAATATCCTTTTTAATAGGATGACCTATATGAATTTTCAAATTTCTTACAAAACGGTGTTTCTCACCCTCATTAGGTTCACTCAAATAGTTTTTTTATTCTCCCTAAAGATAAAATCCATAACAACATCTTCAATCTAATTTTAATAAATTTATAAATCATTTAAAATATAACATTAAATTTAATATTAATCAAGTCTTAAATAATAATAGTTGTATTATTATATAATTTATATACATTATTAAAATATGAGTAACCAAAGAAATCACCTTCGTCAAATATTGAATTGAATTTATCTTAAGCATCATTGGTACTCAAGATGAATATTTTTGAACTAAAAACTCTAAAATATCCATTTCAAGATCTAATACCTTTCAAAATTTTATAAGTATTATTTTCCAAATAGGAATTAAAATATATTATTACTAACATTGAAAGTATAATTAAATGATTTTTTCAGAAAATATCTAGATATATCAAACTTGATAAGAATTGTTCTACCCATTTCATAAAGGGTATTATTTTTCCTTTCCACAACACCATTTTTTTGGGTGTCCTAGTTACACGAAAATTAATATAATATTCATTTTCAACATAATACTAGCTAAATTATTGATTTAATAACTCTCAAAATCTATAACTTGTAATTGATATAATTTGATATACTTTATCATTTTAAGTTAACTTAGAAGAAGAAATTAATTTATTTAATGTTTTAGATTTGTGTGCAAGAAAATAAACCCATGTGTTTCTAATAAAATTATCTAAATTCATTAAAACATACTTCAATATAGCTATACTAGTGGGTTTAAATGGAAAAAATATATCTAAATTATGTAATTTAATAGGCCCAACTTTTTGTACATAATTAATTGATCTTAAAGATTAATTGGGTTTTTTATATTTTATACATGACTCATATATATATATATATATGTTTGTGTGTGTGTGTTGTTCATTTTAAAAAAGAAAAATCTATAATTTTCTATTTTTTGGAAATATTACATAGTTACCTAAAATTATTATGGTCTAGCCTCCTATGTCATAAAATATTATTAAATAGAATAAAATTGAAACACATAACACTCCAGTTAGTTGGTAAATCAATGCTCATTCAATAAATATTATCTTTTCTTTTCATATTAGATAAGGAAAATTCACCTTTAAAAATAAAAAATATATATCATTTTGAAATTTGAAAAACATTCCGTAATCACATAACTAATAAATTATTAATAAATAATGCTTTACAACTCAAAAAATAAAACATTGATATAATGATAGAATTTAAAATTCAAACTTCACTAAAACCATATAATGTTCCTTTATAATTATAACAAAAAATAACATTATCACATCAAATTGATTGAACGATTAAAAATTTAAGAATCACTAGTCATGTGTCATGAGTGTCCACAATCCATATAAAATGTTTCACTGAAACTTACAAGTCAAACTTCTTATAAAAAATAGATTTAATTTTTTTTACTCATGAAAATTTAAATCCAATGGGATTAATTTAATAATTCTTATGAACACCTAATGATTTCAAACATGTGTTATGGGGTAATAAAAAAGAATAATATTTATAAATAAAATATTCTATTTTTCCAAGAGATTGATGAAATCTAAGTGAGCAATAATTTTCAGAATGGATTTTTATCTTACATCTAAAACATATGAAAAATGAAACATTTCTACATGAACCATTAAAAAAAGTATTATAAAATTTAGGTAACTGATTTTAATAACCAATACCCATAAAAGTTTTATTTATTTTATTCATCCATTAAATTATATCATAAATTTCCCTTTATTTAAGAAATCTAGAAATATCCACTTAAAAAATTTCAAATTTAATTTTAGAATTTCATTATCATCCAAAACACTTTTAAACTTCCTCTCTTTTACCACATTAATCATATAAATGAACTCAATTTTTTTTTCATTTACCTCCTTAAGATTTTCAATTTTAGAATGAGTATATTTTAGACTGATTTACCATATTTAAATCTTCTATATGTTTATTCATCGGAAATAATTTTTTTATTCTTTCGTTTTCGTTAAGAAGTTTGTTGTGTTTAAATTTAAAATCATTGGGATTAATAGAAATATTTACTATATCAATATTTAATCACCAAATTTAATTAAATAGACCATTGTTAATTGGTTTGTTAGAATCAGTTTAGAAGAATAATATTTTTATTTACTTAATTAGTTTAATGATGTAATTAATCAAAGTTTTGAAAATTCATTATAGAAACCAAAGTCATATCTTTAATCGAAATCTTATGTATCAATGAAAATGGATGTCATTGTTTCTTATCTTTCTTATACTACTGTATCTTATTTTTACATTTATTTAATATTAAACATTAAATTTTTTTTTACTTTATTTATGAATTCATAAAAAAACATTTAAGGAGCATAATTAGAGGGATTTACCACCACCTAAGTTAATATGTATAATATATATAAATATATTAATGAACATGTTTCATTATGTGTATATAATGGTAAGTAGGTGTGACAGGTCTGAGTGAGAGCCGAAGGGGATTAGGTGATTATGAAAAAACAGGTATGACTTATTATGGAAGTGGTGATAATCCTACACACAATTTCTTGGAAATTAAGCCACTTGACAATTCAAGTTATGTGAAACAATTGAGTTAAACTATATGGATCCTAGTGCAGGGTAACTATCATTGGGAAATGGATAGAGTGTCCTAGTGAGGTCTTGGAAATTAGTGCATGGCATTTCAAAAAGGGTTGTGAGTTGTGTGTCAATTGAGTGAGAGGGTTTCCTAAACATTCATAGAGAAAGTGGGTTCGTTGGGAGGGGTGGCCTATGAACGTCAATTGAGATGGGTGTGTGAGGTCCTGGGATACCTAGTATAGATATATGAATATGTCTACCAAGAGTAAAATATTGTTAAACTATCATAGTATCAATTCAATTTGGTGGTTATTTCATGAAAGGAGTTAGTAATTTGTTTTATAACTCAGTTTACTTGGGTTTAATGACATGTGATATGAGTATGGGATAAATTTTATATGATAGGTAGGTTTAATATGACTATGATTGATGAATCCACCAAGGGTAAGGTTCTAAATTTATTTTCATAGGATAGGTTTACTATGAGACCCATGTTTTTTTAGAATTGTGAGTTATGGAATAGGGATTTGTATCCCTAGGGTATTGATGGAAAAAAGTGTCGATTGTGACTATAATTATTTACTTATGCATTGATTACATTGGGATGCTTGAAAGAGTCATTGTGATAGATGATGCCAGTTGAGGGCTTGGTGACTGAGTTGTTAGGAAAATGTCCTCATTGGGTGTGATGTACTATTAACTGAGCTCTAGGATCTATCTAAAAATCACGCATGCCTGTTAATGTGATGATTATTGATAAAATATTATATTTATAAGATCAATTACAAAACTGGTTGATAGAAAAAACATATTTGGAATATAATTTTTTCTTTGATAGAGAAATGAAAAAATAGTCACCACCAAAAGTGGTGAAATAGTATCCTAGGAATTGATGTGATTCTAGTAGGTTGAATGAATTATTATCCTACTAGTACTGACATGTTACTATATTTTAATATGAAATATTATTTATTTAAAGATGTATGAAACATAGATAACGATCATGAGTTCACCAGATGTTCAACCACTTGTAATAGGATCTCTTATTCACATGAAATTCAAGCACACAAATTTCATATATAGTGCATATGCCGTGTTTCCTTGACTTTGAGAACCTAAACACATGAGTCTATAGAAACCCTAAATCAACACCCAATAAGTTATTTCAAAAAATATAAACACAATAATACATGAAAGATAAGAATATGTGTAATTGTTATCAACACTATGACATGCATGGTTATTATTTCCTCATGTGACCATATTTCTCTAGAAGTAAAAAAGAATACAACTTAGTGAATATCAGCCCTGTGTATTACTGAAAATAAAGTAATCATAAATAAAAATCAGTAGGTGATCCCACCCCATATATATAGTGTTTCCAATCTGGACATATGGTTTCAAAAAAATCATACATTCATAGGACTCCATCCATACATAATAATAACCATCGATCCCCTATAGAAAACATCAAATAACTAGATATAACTAGTAGACCAAGTGAATTTCCATCCTCGAGTAGAAAGAAACCACTGAGTAATCAAACTATCACTGAATTGACACTTATATTGTAATTTTCTCCTGATCGATCAACCACTAGTTGAAATCTCTATTACCACTATAGACTTAAACTGACATGAATCCCATTATTATAATGAACTCAATCTTGATCCTTAAAGGGGTATCAAAATCAGAAAAATATCCCACTTGAATACTACTTCAAGGATCCCCAGGAAATATTAAAAACATATAAACATTTTAATATCTCATTCTTATTTCTAATACATAATATTCTCTCCACTATCTTCTAACTATCGTGATCCCACTAAGGCACAATGCAAATCCATAAATTCATTGATTAGAACCTCAGTGAATATTTCATTCATATTTTTCCATCTAGGAATATTTTTCATAAAAAACTCTCTCTCCTCAAGAAAATTATGAATATAATGTTATTCCAATTCAACATGTTTAGTTTTTGTATGTGACACTAAATTTTTAACCAATTAAATTTCACTTTGGATACCATTGTAAATTAAACCACATTCTTTATTCATCCCAATTTCCAATAACAAATGTTCAAACTAGAACGACTCTTTTTTTTATTCAATTATGACAACATATTCATCTTTTATAGGAGAATGTGAAACTAGTGACTAAAACATGGACGTATAGTTAATCTTTTTTCTAAATTTAAATAAAAATCTTTATGTACTTTTATGTCTATCAGAATCACCTCTAACATTCACACCAACATACCTCTTAAATAATTCAACTATCCCATTGAATAAAGTGATATATTCTATATTTTCTGATTATGATGAACCACTAAATATATTCCTAGTGTTCATTAAATAAAATTTACTACATACCTCCAAAAAAATCACACATAAAATATAATTTCAGGGTGAGTTCATACCATTTAATAAATCAAACAAGAAACTAAAAAATAAAATGTAAATTTTTTTATGTATGTCTCCCGATATCCCATTCCTGGTTATTTCCACTCTAAAAATGTAAAGTTACCAGTTAAATGAGTTGAAATTGATTTATATCTGGTCATTCCAAATCATATGAGGGACTTCGTGGTGTACTCCCTCAGGGATAACGCTAAACTCACAATGCCTCTCCCTCTTTCAATCATCATATAAAGAATATTATTGGAAACACTGAGGTCCTTCATTTATAACATTTCATACAAATCACACTTTAATTCTCAGGTCTTTAAAATTATTAACTCATCATAAGCATATCATCAGCATACATGAGAAATATAATAAATTAATGTTCCATTCTCACCTTTTGATAGAAGAAATAATCCACGTTGGTTTTCAAGAAAACCATACGATAAACCCACTTTGTGAGTGTTGTATTTGTTGTCAATACCAAATATAATTTTCTTCCCTCTCCCACATGGAATGTATTTTATTATTAGTCAATAAAGGAATAAATATACATGATGTGGTGTGTGGAAGTAGTTAAAAGTCTCCCATAATATTTATGATAAAAATCATGGTGTTCTCAAACATTGTGGGTCGAGAAAGAGTACCTTGAAGCTTATATGTGGTGTAACCATTACTGGCTTTGTTGAAAAGAGTATGTGAAAGACATTTTTCCATTAATCACATGAAAAAGTAATGAGGGATCTTCTAGGAGTTAATGTGAAACTTTTCATATTAATGTATTGAGAATTCATCCAACGGCTTACAATGGTCAATGAATATTAAAATAATTCACATAGATTCTAAGATTATGTTTGGAGGTTTTATTTTGTTTTTTAGTTGAGTTGAAGAGGTATTTATGTTTTATAGGTGGAAGGATTTGATCTGAAGAAGAAATATGAAATTCTAAGTTGAATTGGTTTACAAAATTAAGGTATTCTAGCAATTATACTATGTTCATAAAGGAAATCCATAAAATTAGATATTTTTTTAAAGGTAATGTTGAATTTTAGTTTTCTATGTACGGGAAAACTAAACTTCTCAAAAAGGTAACTTGAAATCCATGTAATTTTTATATTCACATGCGTCAAGGTAATTTTGAATTTCAAGAATTTATGTAAAGGTCATACTATAGTAACATCATGTTAAATAATTAATCTAAGAGTTTTGTAAAGGTTTTCAGGATCTGAGTTAGTTTTGTAAAGGTATGTGTACACCGATTGAAGGTCATCAAAACTAGTGAAAATGTCGTACAACATTCGTGTTTGGGAATTGAAAAAATCCATGTCTGTGTATACGTTATTTAGGAACTTCATAAAGCTATCCTTCATTTAAAAAATAACATTATGAATTTAAATATGCACTATGTATAGGTAAGATACATGGGGGTAAAAATAAATGATACATAGTTAAAATTCATAAATTTATATATTATTAAAAAATGAGAAACAATTCATAGGATTATATGCATTTTTATATCATAAAAAAATCAACATGATGTTATGAAACACATCATTATTTTAGTTTACATGTTTATTGTCATCTATATCAAAGATAAGAACACAAAATCATGGTGATTGAGAAAAATGAATTCCCAAAAAATTATTCATGCGTTAAAAAGTTAAAAATTGGGACATTTTCAATATTGAGAGACAGAGATGGTGGAAGATAACTAATTGAGATGGGTTCGGATGTTTATGAATACATCATATGACCGGTCATCATATAACACTAAACCAGCATACGACATTCATGATAAAATGTCATTGATAATTAATATTGTATGCCATTGTGATCACATGTCTTCAAATAGAAGCATACATATTTTTTTATCATATGAATTATAAGTTCAAATGAAAATGATGAGTATAATAATTTTTTAATCTCTAATGATTTTTTTTATGATTATGGAAGTGAGATAATATTTCAAGATTATAATATCATGAAATATTTTTTTTGATTCTATAAGTTGAATGAGTAGAAAAAATAAGAGGTTTCTATTATATGTTTTGTGATTAATGGTGTAAATGAATCAGTTTGAAGGAGAACTGTATGTCACAATCATATGATTATAGAAGATGATAATAGGTAGTTCAACTCCACATGTTATATAGATATACCAAATAATTGTTGATCAATTATTACATTTAGTTATAATTTATTTAATATGTGTGGTATTTTGGATGTTTACAATTAAGAAATTATTCCTTGATCTATTTTTAAAAAATGGAAAAAATGATGGGTGAGTCTTCAGTTATATTTTAATAAAACAAACCAATCAGAAAGATGAAAATATAAAATAAGATAATTGTAAAAGATGGGTTTTTTTGGATATTAAATTTAAAAATATTATAGATGTAATATTATTTGGTTATAGGGAATATATATTCAGTTAAGGTAATGAATAATATTCTATTTTTTCTCATATTGTGTTCATAGATACTACTTTTGTATCGATGAAATTTTAAGATTATAGATACAAAAGATCTTTTGTATCAAAAAAGGAAGAGTGACCTAGTTCCATTATTATACACTAAAGAAGAAGATAAAATAGAAAAGAAATCAGCTCAATTGTATTATTTATTGAAATATGATCGAGAAGAATATGTCTGATCCAAACTTAAAATAGTTTGATATTGTAAGAACTATTGATGATAAAGGTAGAATTTGAGATTTCTTCTATTTGTGGAAGTATATCATATTTTTATATGAGACACAACCACATATATTTATAATATATTTCAAGGTGACGCAATACTATTATTTTATATGGGGATGTAGGCTGAAGCATTATATAGAACTGGTCGGTGCCAATGTTTCATGTGCCCAATGGTCTGGCCCTTGACTGAGATTCTTATGATAGTAAATAATAAGTTGTGTGTGAGTGGGATAAAAACCATGGTAAACTCAGAATATAGTCATCCATGGGTAGGTAAATCACATTAAAAAAATATAGTGTCATTTATATGATTTTTAAATTACATTATATGCTTACCAACAAAGGATGAGATAGATAGAGTGAGTTAAATCCATTCACTAAAATGTACATAGGTAGAAAGGGAAGATTTTTAAACTGGATAACAATAAAACAATATGGATTTAACCCCCAAAATGTTGAAAATGTCTCATTTTGATCATATTAATTGGTATAAAATTAGGTAGAACTCTATTGTATTATCATATTTTATGTATTCTTTAATATATTACTTTCCCTTCAAAAGTTCTCATAATGTTTAGACATGGGGAAGAATAAGATATGGTGGTGAAGTAAATCACAAAAAAATATAGATAAATATTTTACCTCAAAATGATAAAATCAAATATGTGATAATGAGGAATAATAATATACTTTCAAAAATTGTCCAAACAAAAAAACATGTATTGGCGGTAAATATCAGGCTACATATGACTCACAAGAAGAGTAAATTTCTACTTTAAAATATATTCTACATAAATTAAAAATAATTATAGTCACTTTAGTTTATGTGTATTCTTTAATTATATAGATAATGATCAAAAATATTTAGAAGGGAATTTAGAAAATAGACAGTTCATAGATATAAAAGGTGATGAATATTGTAAATATCACTAACCAATGAAATATAAAGAGTGTTAGAAACAAGTATCATAAAAAAGAATATTCAATAGTTAGTAATAATTGGTTTAAGGAAATCCTATAAAAGGAAACATTCATTGAGAGTATAGATTATATGTTTCATCCATTGGAGAAAATGAAAAAACATATCATTGATGTTAGTAATTCTCAACCATATATTAAATTCAACAACATAAAATAGCTGGACAACATGTTCAATGAGAACATTAAAATGAATTAATTTTTTAATAAGAATATATAGGTGATTAAATATGAGTTTTACTAAAAAAATTATTCAAGGATGACAAAAACATTCTAAATGTTAAATTTCACTAATTTGGATTCATATTGACAAATCTAGAAAATATTCAAGTAAATTCATTACAAATTGATGAAAAGAGAGAGGTTATAATATATAATTCTATGGTGGAAAATTTTGGTAAAATAAATCTATTTGATGGTAAATACATCCTAAGATCATATAAAGAATAATATAACGTATCTTTAATTAAAAAGGTTCCATTAACTTGTTTAAATAATTTTTTCACTAAATTTGATTTCTTGTATAGTGCATACTTAAAATAAAATTTTTCAAAAAATTAGTTGAAGAAAAAATTTGAGGATACCACAACTATTTAAACGTTTTTTTAAGAAATTGTATGAGAAGGTATTTACCAAAAAATGATCAAACAAAGGTGGAAAAATATAAATAAAAATAGGATATTCAATCTAAAAAAGATTGAATTCCTATTTATAAAGAAGAAGAAAAAATTTGTTATTGTTTATGGTGTAAAAATTTTAGGAATAAGGCTCTGGATTACTAGAATATTTTTTCAACCTATTTAAATCAATAGAATCAAATATTTAGTTGGTAAATGTTTTTTAATGGGAAATACATTGATGAATGTTAAAATTCTATTAGTTACAAATGGATTTTAAAACTGAAAAAAGTCAATGATGATTGTAGTAAGAGTGGTAAAAATGGAATATTCATAACCTAGTATATATCAAAAACAAATTAATAAAGCATGAAATAAAATTAGGAGAACAAAGAAGTGATATCCTTAGGTAATAAGGTGATGAAAATTTATAAGGCCCTGTGTACGAGACATTGAAATTAAAGAAAATTTTATATTTTCAAACAATTAGATTAGATAGATATTTATTCAAGATTTATGATCAAGTTAAGTGTGTTTTTACACATTCCAATATATTATTTACACATTGTTGGATGCTTTGGAGTCATCCTGAGGGCTCTAAGGGGCCTTAAAAGTGGTTTTTTGGATACTAAATCCAACATTGCAGTGGAGTCACTAGCTCACTGATATGAACTAATGGATAACTTATGGTCATTTTAGATGGGTAAATTACACTATTACCCTCATGTTAGAGAGGGGGACTCCCCCTCTTCCCTTTGTATTTCCCTCACATGTCTAGGGCCTCCCCTCCTCTCTCCTCCCTTTTTTTGTGGCTTCTTTTGTTGCTCTTTAGAGAATGATGCATGATACGTGATCCTCTCCATCTCATAATCTATTATCCATAATTATTAATTTTTTTGCTCAGGAGTGGTTATTTCACCAGAGAATGGTGAAATGAACTGCTTTTGATGGGGCTTTCATGATTCCTAGGTTGAGGACATCCAAGTACAATGTTTGGGTGTTTCCATTCCTATAAATGTTAAAGGTACCTCACATTGTGGATTATTTATTATGTTTACATTAATATATAATTTATTTAATTAAAAAATTTGAGGAGTAGGTTGGTGATTTGATCTAGTATAGGTTCAGGGTTGTGCCAGGTGTGGTCGAAAACCCATTTTTCAAGAATTTGGTTGTTGTTGGATACAAAATAATTATTGAACATTTCTGTAGATTTCAGTTAAATTAAGTAATTAATTATAAATATTTTTTTTTTAGGGTTCAGTTATGTGCTCAAGTGATGGATTAGGCTTGGATGCAGTTTGGATGAGTCTTGGAAGACCTTGTCAAAAAAGACCATAGGTTGAATATTAGTTATAAAAAACTTTTGGATTAGGTAGGTGGTCCTCTTATTGGACCTATGGATTTATACATGTTGTATATACTCATGTGGGTGTATGAAACCTCACCCATAAGTTGGTGGAATTATTATTATTTAAATTTTTAATTTAATTTTAATAATTAAATATAAATTATATTTTTAGTCTTGGGTAAGAACCTGTAAACAAAGAGACAAAGTTCCAAGGACATTGGGGAACTTGGGGGATGACATGCACCTTAGTCATTGATGGCTGAGGATTCAATAAGATATAGACAACTAAACATGGAAACCCCAATAGGGGGTGTGATGTGACTTGAAAAAGAAAACCCCAATAGGCTGGGTGAGGGACCTCAAAGAGAGTTAGAACTATGTGAATAGACCTTTGGTATAAGTGGGCATGGAATGGGTGAGTTGACCAACCTGGAGTTACCCAAGATGGGATTTAATTCATCTCTCTTGAAATTAAAGAGTATGGTGTACCCTGGGGTCTTGTGAGGTTTTCATACAAATTTGGAAATGTTGAGGATGGGATTTCCTTCAAATATTGGGCATAGTCATGGGTAGCTATTTGTGATAGAGGATCCCGAGTGGGATTCCTCTATCGTAGTGAGGACCTAGAAGACTCATGTGGGCACCCCTTTAATGTACGACCCTGAGTAAGAGTTTTTGGGAATGTTTGGAGATGATCACATGTGTTTCTTTAGAATCCATATCGGTGATTTGATCATTTTTAGGATTAAATGAGCTAGGTCACACTCTGCGGAGTCCAACCATGGTTTTTGTGATGGGTTAGGCATATAAAAAACTATGGAAATGATTTATTTCTTGATATTTTTCAGGTTATATTCATTAGGGAATTTTTTTTAAATGAATAGTAATTATCATGTAGTATTCATGATCTTTGTTGGGATTCCATTAGTTTGATCAAAGATATAAGAGTGGTCTATCACATGCTATCCCAATGAGGTCCTTTCGGTGGGTGGGGGTTGTAGATTGTAATCAACCAAGTGACCTTAATCTATCAATACATGGTTGTTCTAGTATAACTGGGTGATATTGGATTAATTTCCATGTTACTTATAGGCTTATGGATTAATTGGGATTCATATAGGGCTTATTACATTAATGAGAAGACTCCTATGGGGGAGGACTGATATATTAATGGAATTATGCCCTGAATGAAGAAACTCACATAATGTGAGGACCATGATAACTATGGGATTATATCCTAGTTGAGAAAACTTACTTAAGGGAGGTTTTTAATGACTTAATAAAACTCCCATAGGGTAGTTCTTTGATAGATATTATCTATATCGTAGGGTGACTCAAAGTTGTTATATTGGTTGGAATGATCAGATGAATTTCTCATAGGCACCCCCACACTGGCTGAATAAAATATGGTCAATCAGGATCTTGGACCTAAGGATTGATGATGGTAATTTGGATCCACCCAAGTTAGTTACTTATAGCATAGTTCCAGTCATGATATTTTTGTAGGCACGGTCCCTATGACGCGATTAAAGGCATTCTAACATCATTATGAAGCTGGTATCATGGTGTCATTAATAATTTATAGTATTTTTTTTTTCTATTTTAAGCATGTCACATGACCATATAACTAAATTACTATTATAAAACAAGATAACATTGGGGGGATCCCTATTGAGTTATGTACTCACACCCTACTCGGGCAGCCAGGACACATGGGATTCTGAAAATCTCTCACATGGTTATTGTAGGCATAGGGTTGGGATGAGGTTCATGGTAGTATTTATGAGCAAGATGGATTGGATTAAATCTTGAGATCAAGAAAAGGTATATATTAGATTACATGGGGATACAACATCTTATTTTCATTTTTTAGTTGTATGTATATGTAACCGACCTAGTGGGAGGTCCGTGTACGATTTATATTCCATATGTAAACATTAATCTTGTATATAAAGATCAATTTATTTATTATTTATGTGTATTTTGATATGTGTGATGGTTTTTCATTTACATTATAATTTCCCACTCTTATATTGGGTTACATTCTCCCCATGATACGTTCACAGACCCTTTATACTAGTTCCAATCCTATAGAGTATGGGGAGTCATGCATGAGGTCATGTGGTGTATAAGGCCCCACCCTTAAACCTTACATAATCTTGAGTTATTAAAATATCACACATTGAGGATCTTTTTAGGTTTAGAGTTTTAGAGAATTAGATAATAAAACATGCATTACATTCCACATTTAAACAAAGTGGTTACATAAAATATAGTATTAATTTTTCCCATCAATGGAAACTTATTTAAAATAAAACATGGATTCTTTCTTGACACTTCCTTGACACTATCATCATATCATGTACCTTTCCCTTGACCTGTGAAAAAAATTTCAAAAACTTGGGATGAGCATAAAAAGCTCAGTAAGGGATATAAAAATATGGAAAGGAAACATGAGTACATATATACATAAGAATGAAATAATACTTTACCCATAAAACATAAGAACATTGACATACCTCATCAAATCATGAATAAATCATAGAAATCATAAGACATAAAGGTAACTTGAGGCATTCATAACATTCTTATGTAGGGAGTAACCCTCTTGGTTACGTTTGGAATACCCATCATAGAATATTCCCTAAATCTATTCGGAGAAACCTTAAAATTTAACTCCTTCGCGTTACCTAATGCATTGGAGAGCTATATCAGGCTCACCTGCCCTTAGTTTATCATGGAACCACCCGTCTTCATAACAATTCCCAAGAACCATAACATAATCGTATCACATAAAACATGCATAAAGGAAACATAAAATTTCCACATTTCAATCACAAGATATCAATACAACACATTGATATAATAAAAACATTATGAAAACCATTTTCAATACCAAAATAAAATAAAAGTAAAACATGGTATTTATTTTTCATTTAAAAAAAGGTATGGATTTTAGAGGAAGCCGAAACTCAAATAATGGTCACGGCGGCAGAGAAGTTGTTGTCACCGCATACGTACGACAAAAACATTCCCTTTTGTCATTTAGTAAAACACTTCATATAAAAAAGATTCCTTTTGGATAAATGTAAAATTCAAATGGGTTTATACACCGTATAAAAGAAGGTTGTGTATAAAACAAAAATATGCCTCAATGAAAGGAGATTGAGACGAAGTCCCATACCTCGGGTCCGACTTGACTCGATCGTTCTTTAACATCCTGAATAATAAACTTGCGTTAATTTCTAATTTCTTAAGAACCTTTTTCAAGTTCATTATCCCTTTTATATCACTTATTACCATGTTATGAACATTATGAAATCATTTATGTTAATAACGGTCGTTTTGTCGATATTTGGTACTTGAGTCAAAATTGAACATCTTATATTTACAAGTTATTCACGTAGTCAAATATCAATTATCTCAAGAATTATATTCCTGATTTAGATGCCATAGATATCATATATATCCAGTATATACATGAATTTATAATATCACATAATCATTTAGAGGTAAGAAATGAAATGCACCGTTCATGGAGACGGTAAGCCGTACGTACGCATGAACGCTACTTTCATTTCTATTTCTTTCTTAATGGAGTGAAGTCATAATGATATAAAGGTATATAATAATTCCAGTATAATATCATATATAATATAATTAAATTTATCCTTTATACACACCACATATGGTATTAACGAATCAAATCACTTTGAGGGGGCGGTAGTCTGTATTTCCTAAAATGAAGATATCACATTTACCCATAATGGAAACCATAAAGTTATGCCATAAATGAAAAATACAGAAGATTAAGTAAAACATAAACATATTATATATCATATATAAATATAGAGTCATCTTAATGTCCACCTTTGAAGGTGTTATATGAGTGTTGAACAATCATCGTTTCGTGAGGCAGAAATTCGCCATCCACAGAAACAATATGTTATTTAACCATTAGATGTAGGTGTGTGTAAGTGTATCTCGAATATTTCTTATAACAACATCCTAGTATATTGAAGATACTGGTGTTGTTACAAAAGAAATGAATAAAAAGAGTTTAGGGGGTTGGAGAAGCAAAATAAAACATAAGCACACAAGAGAAGACACTACCTTTAAATAGGGTAACTCTTTTTTATTTGAGATCAATGGATTCCTTGGGAAGACTTATTCCCAATGTGAATATTCTAAGAGTTAAAGAGGTATGTGGAGAGACAAAATGGGTAGGGTTTGGCCGAGCCAAATGCTTTGTAAGTGTGGGTAAGGTGGTAGAGGTGGGGGCCTTTTATAAGAGAAGAGGATGGGCACTCTTGGAAAGTTAAGAAATGATACTTTGTTATAAAATGATTTTCTGATAAAAAGGTCCCACAATTATACATTTCGAGTATAAGGTGACAAGGGTTCGAAATCCACCCATCCAATAGGTTTTTGACAAGTGTAGGTCTTAGATTTTACATTATATTTTCATTTTATTTAAATCGTTAAATAATGAGGTAATCACTGCATCATCACGGTGTAATAAATAATTGAATTTATTTAATGTCTAAAAATTATAAAAAAATATCATGATGTAGTAAATATTCCTATATTTCTAATGACTATTTATAGTCAAAAATCTGACTTGTATAACCCCATATAAAAATTGTTTTAGTAAAACAACTCATGTTTGTGACATTTTCATTTTAACTTTAAATAAAAAGCTATTAATGTCATTTTCCTACCAATGTGGCTCCATGGGGTCCCCAAGATGACCCATGGATTGTCTTGGTCGGCCATGAAACATCCAATAAGGGTAGGAAATGTGTCTATGTATTTTCATTTTATTATAATATCATTTTTTCTTTAAATTGCACTAATTACCTCTAATCGCGATTAAAAACTTAAAAGTTACTATTCACCAAAAAATTATTTTAATTACATTGAACCAAATTTTACTTCCTAATGAAAACCATATATGTCGGATTTTTAAATTAAAAACACAGAGGTGGTAAATTTCCATTTAAACGAAAAATTAGTTTTTTAAGTACCACTTAGTGGTTTCACTATTCATCAAAAATTGATGTTTTTCAGAAAAATACCAAAACTTCACCCTAAGCTATATTTGATATTCTGAATTCAAAAATGATCTATTTTAAAAAATTCAAAACATATAAGATACATTAATTAATTTAATAATTAATTCCCGCTGTCAGAGCAAATAGCGTGTTTTTATGAAACAATAAGTATAAAAAGATTGACACTAGTTTAAGTCCAATTTCAAAGTGAAATTAATTCCAACGAACACTATTGGAATAGATGGTAAAAATATATTCTAATTGAACTTTAAAAACAATTAAGAAGATAATCTAACCATATAATTAAATTAGATGAAAAAGCAGTTTTGATGTAAAATGCTGTATTTTTCACTATTCATTAAAAAATGAACATTGTCAGAAAAATACCAAAAAATTATCAAATGTAAATTTCAATGTCCCAATCATAAATAATAAGTTTATTTTGACAAATAGATCTTATAAAATTGTCAAAAGTTTGATTTAAAAATGGTTTGCCATCAAAAGGCAGTAAAACAATCTTTTAAGAATATTAGTGTATTCAATGCTTAAGATTGGATTTATTCTCATGTTAAGCCTCTAAAACACAATATAATTCATAAATAGACATAGATAAGAATATCTATTATTCATTACTTACTTGGGATGTTACATCCTTCCCCCCTTTAGAAAATTGTGTCACCGCAATTTATTTACTTATCGAATAAGTGGGGGTATTTAGCCCTCATTGCATTTTCAGATTACCATGTTGCCTATTCAATCATGTGGTTTTTCTACAAAACCTTTACCTGATGAATCACCTTATTCCGTAACACTTGCTCCCTATGGTCAAGAATCTGGACTGGTTGTTCCTCATAAGATAGGTTCTCTTCTAGCTGAACTACCTCTGGACTGAAAACATGAGATGGATATGGCATATACTTTCTTAACATTAAAACAAGAAAAACATTGTGTACCTGAGATAAACTAGGAGGTAAAGCCACTCGATATGAAACTAATCCAACTCTCTCCAGAATTTCATATGGTCCAATGATCATTGGACTCAGCTTTCCTTTCTTACTAAATCACATCACACTCTTCCATGGTGAAACTTTGAGAAAAACATGATCACCTACCTCAAAAGAGAGATCCTTATTCCTGTTGTCCGCATAACTCTTCTGCCTGCTTTGAGCTGTTCTCATGTGTTTCTATATCAGCTGAAATTTTTCTGCCAAATCTTCTACCAATTCCGGTCCCATCAACTTCCTTTCACCCACTTCATCCCAAAAAGTTGTAGTTCGACACCACTTCCCATATAATGCCTCAAATGGTGCCATCTGTATACTGGAATGAAAACTGTTATTATAAGAAAACTCAACCAAAGAAAGATGTTGGTACCAACTTCCTTGATAATCCATCGAACAAGCACATATCATATCCTCCAAAGTCTGAATCATTCTTTCTGACTGCCCATCTGATTAAGGATGAAAAGCTGTACTAAAATTTAATTCAGTACCCAACGACTTCTGAAGGCCTTTCCAAAACATAGAAGTGAACCTGGGATCACGGTCAGATACTATGGAGAGAGGAACTCTATATAACCTGACTATCTCTTTAAGATACAAACGAGAAAGTTGATATACGGAAAAAGTATCTCGTATAGCAAGGAAATGAGCATATTTAGTCAAGCGATCAACAATAACCCAGATTGCATTATTACCTCAAGGTGTCTTCGAAAACCCACAACAAAGTCCATGGATATATTCTCTCATTTCCACTCTGGTACTGGTAAAGGCTGAAGCATCCCTTTTGGTAACTGCCGCTCTGCTTTTACCTGTTGACAAGTCAAACATTTCACAGTAAAATCAGCAATATCTCATTTCATTCCGTCCCACCAGTAATACTCCCTAAGATCTCTATACATCTTAGTACTGCCTGGATGAACTGAAAATGCAGAACTATGAGCTTCACATAACAACTCCCTCTTCAACTGTGAATCACAAGGCACACACAATCTCTTCCCAAATCTCAAAACACAATCATTATCAATGTAGAATTCATGCAACTTACCTTTCTGAACCAGCTCTACCTTTTTCTGCAACTCACTGTCTTGCTTCTGTGCTTTCTTAATTCTGTCTGATAGAAAATATTTCACTGATACCTGAAACAAAAAAGAAGAACATTTTGTACCAACAACTTCTATGCCAAATTTCATCAAATCCTTAACCAAAGGATCACGTTCCAAACACAACATTGTTAATGAAGCATTACTTTTTCGACTCAAAGCATCAGCCACTTTATTTTCTTTTCCCGGGTGGTAGTGAATTGTACAATAATAATCCTTGATTAATTCTAGCCATCTCCTCTATCTTATGTTAAATTCTTTCTGAGTGAATATATACTTTAAAAATTTTTGATCGGTATATATTTCACACTTTACTCCATACAAATGATGCCTCCAAATTTTCAAAGCGAAAAAAACAGCAGCTAGTTCCCAATCATGTGTAGGGTAATTTACCTCGTGAGTTTTCAACTGACGTGAAGCATAAGCAGTTACCTGATCATTCTGCATTTGGACGCAACCAAGTCCTTTCATTGAAGCATCACTGTAGATAACAAACTCACCATTCCTAGAAGGTAGTGCCAATACTGGAGCATTCACCAATCTTCTTTTCAGTTCCTGAAAACAATCATCACATTCTTTTGTCCAGATAAACTTAACACCCTTCTGAGTTAGCTTAATCATTGGACTAGATAACCGTGCAAAATTTCTAACAAACCTTCGGTAATAGCCTGCCAAACCAAGGAAGCTACGAATCTCAGTTATATTTGTGGGTCTTGGCCATTCTTCAACAACCTTTGTTTTTGCAGGATCAACAGTTATCCCATCTTTAGAAACAATGTGACCAAGGAAAGAAATTTTTTGCAAACAAAACTCACATTTGCTGAATTTCACATACAATTTCTTTTATTTTAAGGTTTAAAAAATAACCCTTAAATGTCTTTCATGCTCCTCTTTACTTTTAGAAAACACTAAAATATTATCAATGAAAACCACCACAAACTAATCCAAGAACTCATGGAAAATTATATTAATTAAGTCCATGAATACAGCAGGTTCATTGGTTAGCCCAAAAGGCATTACTACAAATTCCTAATGGCCATATCTTGTACGAAACACGGTATTCAAAATATCTGCTTCCTTTACCTTCAACTGATGGTACCCCGATCTCAGGTCAATCATTGAATAAAAACTGAGCTCCCTGCAGCTGATCAAACAAATCATTGATATGAGGAAAAGGATATTTATTCTTAACAATGATTTTATTCAAGGCTCTATAATTAATGAAAAGTCTCATTGAACCATCTTTCTTTTTAACAAATAAAACAGGAGCACCCCATGGTGATGTTCTAGGTCGAATGAAACCTTTCTCTAATAAATCCTGCAATTGCTCCTTCAACTCTAAAAGATTAGTTGAGCCATTCGATAAGGGGTTTTTGAAATTGGCTTAGCATCAGGAACTAATTCAACAGTAAACTCAACTTCCCAATCAGGTATTATTCCAGGCAACTCATCAGGAAAAATATATGGATACTCATTTACCATTGGCACATCATTAATCTGAACAATTCCCTTGTTTTCAACAATATGTGTAAGGTAACATTCATTTCCATATTTTATAAGTTTCTCAGCCTCTTGATATGTTATCAATAGTGAGGGTTCATTCTTGTACACAAACTGAAAGTCTTTCTGAAAAGATACTTCTTTAGCTCTACAGTCTATCTTAGCATGGTAAATAGAGAGCCAATCCATACCCATGATAACATCAAACTCTACTAGAGGTAAAACAATAAGGTTTTCAAGTAGGTTCTTTCCATGGATAAGGATAGAGAGATTCTTATAAATTCTTTTTTCCTCAACATTTCCCCCATGTGTTTTTACAACACGTTCAGGAGACATTTCTTGAGATGGTATTCCCATTTTACTAGAAAATTTTTCAGAGATGAAAGAATGTGTAGACCCTGAATCAAACAACACACTGACATAATATGAAAAAACAAACAAAGTACCTGATACCACTTTATTTTATGGCCCAACATCTGATGAAGTAGTTGCAAATTATTTCACCACCCCTTTCTGCTTTTAGTCTAACTGCTTCCCATCACTCGAGATCTTTTTCAGACACTCGTTTGCATAGTGACCCATCTCATTGCACTTAAAACATTTCACTAACTGTAAATAAAATTTGGACTTACCATCACCTCGATATTTTTCAGTGCAATCGTGAGCCTTATGTCCCATCATACCACATCGGTAGAACTTTATAGAATTCAGAAGACATTCCCCAGCATGCATTTTACCACATTTATCACAAACTATAAACTTAGTTTTCTTACCGTCAGACCTTTTTGAAGAATTATTTCCTTTCTCCTGCCACCTCAGTCTCTTCTTCTGTTGGTTGGTATAGAACACTTGATCATTGACAAATTCCATTTTCACCTTCTCAGCACATCAAACAAGATTTTCATAACTTTTAAACTCACGAGAACCAATTCCCTTCAATATTTTGTCTTTAATCTTGGGTAAAAACGACTGATTTTACTATGAAGGTCTCGGATAAAATTTGGAGCATACCTTGCCAATCGAGTGAACCTTTCTTCATAAGCAGTCATTGAGTCTTCCTCTTGACTCAATTCCAAGAATTGTTTTTCCATCCTAAGTCAATCATCCTTAGGAAAATACTTCTCAAGAAACATACCTTTGAATTCATCCCAGTCGAGAGCATCAATCTCATCAGCATCCCTGATATTTTTAACCATCGACCACCACTGATCTGCTTCACCCTCCACAATGGTAAATTGCAAGACTAAATGTTTGATTGTCTGAACACCCCATGACATTGAAAATCTTCTCCAGTGCTTTAATCCACCCTTCAGCTAGCACAGGGTCAGATGATCCTCTGAATGATGGGGGATGTTACCTCATGAAATGTTCCACCACTGACATTTTCCTTTGCGGTTGATCTGGTTGATCTCGTGCATGGATACCACCACCATTTATCGCTTGAGTCAACTGCGCCATTACTGCAACAAAATGTCAATTCCAATTCCGACAATCTCAGGATGCTGATTCGGAAGGTTATTTCCTTCTGTATTCTATCCTAGCACTACTTCCCTATTTCCTCTACGGAAAACCATTCTGAACAAACATGTCTTAGATGAAGAAACATGATAATATTCAAATGCTATATCATTTAAATTTGACCATAAAAAAATATTTTTGGATAATCATTTAACAGAATTCTGACTCCTAATTTTATCTAAACCGACCGCTGATACCAACTATAAGGCCCCAGCCTTAAACCTTACTTAATCTTGAGTTTTTACAAGATTACACATTGAGGATCTTTTCGGGTTTAGAGTTTTAGAGAATTAGATCATAAAACATGCATTACATTCCACATTTAAACAAAGTGGTTACATAAAAGATATTATTCATTTTTCCCATCAATGGAAACATATTTAAAATAAAACATGGATTCTTTCTTGACACTTCCTTGACACTATCATCATATCATGTACCATTCCCTTAACCTGTGTAAGACATTTCAAAAACATGGGATGAGCATAAAAAGCTCAGTAAGGGATATAAAAATATTGAAAGGAAACATGAGTACACATATACATAATAATGAAATCATACTTTACCCATAAAACATAAGCACTTTAACATACCTCATCAAATCACGAATAAATCATAGAAAGCATAAGCCATAAAGGTAAATTGAGGCATTCATAACATTCTTACGTAGGGAGTAACCCTGTTGGTTACGTTTGGAATACCCATCACAGTATATTCCCTAAATCTATTCGGAGAAACCCTAACGTTTAACTCCTTCACGTTACCCAATGCATTGGAGATCTATATCGGTCTCACCCGCCCTTAGTTTATCACGGAACCACCCGTCTCCATAACAATGCCCAAGAACCATAGCATAATCGTATCACATAAAACATGCAGAAAGGAAACATAACATTTCCACATTTCAATCACAAGATATCAATACAACACATTGATATAATAAAAACATTATGAAAACCATTTTCAATACCAAAATAAATGAAAATTAAAACATGGTATTTATTTTTTATTAAAAAAGGTATGTCTTGTAGAGGAAGCCGAAACTCAAATAATGGTCACGGTGGCGGAGAAGTCGTTGTCGCCGCATACGTACGACAAAAACATTCCCTTTTGTTGTTTAGTAAAACTCTTCATATAAAAAATATTCCTTTTGGATAAACATAAAATTAAAATGGGTTTATACACCATATAAAATAAGGTTTTGTATAAAACAAAAATATGCCTCAATGAAAGGAGATTGAGACGAAGTCCCATACCTCGGGTCCGACTTGACTCGATCGTTCTTTAACGTCCTGAATAATACACTTGAGTTAATTTCTACTTGATTAAGAACCCTTTTCAAGTTCATTATTTCTTTTATATCACTTATTACCATGTTATGAACATTATGTAATCGTTTGAGTTAATAACGGTCATTTTGTCGATATTTGGTACTTGAGTCAAAAGTGAAATTCTTATATTTACAAGTTGTTCACGTAGTCAAATATCCATTATCTCAAGAATTATATTCATGATGTAGATTCCATATATATCATATATATCCTGTATATACATGAATTTATAATATTACATAATCATTTAGAGGTAATAAATGAAATGCACCATTCATGGAGAAGGTAAGCTGTACGTACGCATGAACGCTACTTTCATTTCTATTTCTTACTTAATGGAGTGAAATCATAATGATATAAAGGTATATCATAATTACAGTATAATATCATATATAATATCATTAAATTTATCCTTTATATTTACCACATATGGTATTAACAAATCAAATCACTTTGAGGGGGCAGTAGTCCACACTTTTTAAAATGAAGATATCACGTTTACCCATAATGGAAACCATAAAGGTATTCCATAAATGAAAAATACAGTAGCTTAAGTAAAACATAAAAATATTATATATCATATATAAATATAGTTTCATCTTAATGGCAACCATTTAATGTTTTGCATGAGTTTTGAACAATCATCATTTCGTGAGGCAGAAATTCTCCATCCACAGAAACAGTATGTTCTTTAACCATTAGATGTAGGTGTGTGTAAGTGTAGCTCGAATCCTTCTTATAAAAACATTATATTATATTGAATATAATGGTTTTGTTACAAAATATATTAATAAAAGGAGTTTAGGGGGTTTGAGAAGAAAAATAAAACATAAGAACACAAGAGAAGACACTACCTTTAAATCGGGTAACTCTTTTTGATTGGAGCTCAAAGGCTTCCTTAGGAAGACTTCTACCCAAAATGAGGCTTCTAAGAGTTATAGAGGGATGTGGAGAGACCAAATGGTCAGGTTTTGGCTGAGCCAAAGTATTTTGAAGCATGGGTAAGGTAGTAGAGGTGGGGGCCTTTTATAAGAGAAGAGGAGGGGCACTCATGGAAAGTTAAGAAAATATGATTTTTTATAAAATTATTTTCGGATAAAAAGGTCCGACAATTATATATTTCGAGGATAAGGTAATAAGGGTTCAAAATCCACCCATCCAATTGGTTTTTGACAAGTTTAGGTCTTAAATTTTAAATTATATTTTCATTTTATTTAAATCGTTTAATAATGAGGTAATCGTTGCATCATCATGGTGTCAGAAATAATTTAATTTATTTAATGTCTAATAATTATAAAAAAATATCATGTTGTACTAAATCTTTTTATCTTTCTAATGAATATTTATAGTTAAAAATATGACTTCTATAACCCCATGTAAAATTTTGTATATTAAAACAACTCATGTTTGTGACATTTTCATTTTAACTTTAAATAAAAAGTTATTAACGTCATTTTCCTACCAAAGTGGCTCCATGGGGTCCCCAAATCGACCCACGGATTTTCCTGGTCGGGCATGACACATCAAATAAGGGTATGACATGTGTCTAGGTATTTTCATTTTAATATAATATCATTTTTTCCTTAAATTGCACTAATTACCTCTAATTGCGATTAAAAACTTAAAAGTGACTATTCACCAAAAAATTATTTTAATCCCATTGAACCACATTTTACTTACTAATGACAACCATATATGTTGGATTTTTGAAATTCAAAACACAGAGGTGGTAAAATTTTATTTAAATGAAAAATCAGTTTTTTAAGTACCACTTAGTGGTTTCACTATTCATCAAAATTGAAGTTTTTTAGAAAAATACCAAAACTTCACTCTAAGATATACTTGATATTTTGAATTCAAAAATGATTTATATTTTACAAAATTAAAAACATATAAGTTACATTAATTAATTCCTATTGTCAGAGCAAATAGCGTGTTTTTATGAAACAATAAGTAGCAAAAGATTGACACTAGTTTAAGTCCAATTTCAAAGTGAAATTAAGTCCAACGACCACTATTGGATTAAATTGTAAAAATGTATTCTAATTTCACTTTAAAACCAATTAAAAAGATAATCTAACCATATAATTAAATTATATGAAAAAGCAGTTTTGATGTAAAATGCAGTATTTTTTACTGTTCATTAAAAAATGAACATAGTCAGAAAAATACCAAAAAATTATCCAATGTAAATTTTAATGTCCCAATCATAAATAATAAGTTTATTTTGACAAATAGAGATTATAAAATTGTCAAAATTTTGATTTAAAAATGGTTTTCCATCAAAAGGCAGTAAAATAATCTTTTAAGAATATTAGTGTATTCAATGCTTAAGGTTGGATTTATTCTAATTTTAAGCCTCTAAAACACTATCTAATTCATAAATAGACATAGATAAGAATATCCATTATTTATTACTTACTTGGGATGTTACATGGTGAATCAGTACGATTAATATTTATAGAAAAAACTGAGCCAGGATGTTAAAAGTGGTATTAGTATAGTATTTATTTTGTATTTCTATTTTCAGCACATTGTTTAAGATATATAAGAGTATTTCAGATCATGTGTTGGATGCCAACATGGTGAATCAGGAAAAACTTTATTGATAGGATGTCTGGTTTTCCCGGGATTAGATTGATGATATGGTTTTTTGATTTTATGGTCGATTAATTTTTTACCTTCTGTAATACACTCATTGTTTGTATTTATGAGTTATTATATTTTATAAATTTTATTCCATTATAAATAATCAAAATATGGGATTTTAATATTGGATCATAGAGGCAAGAGGTGTCTCATGCATCATTTGTTGGCTTGTTGGATTTATATGACATGTAAGGACCTAGTAGTTTGATTTATTTGACTAAGGTTCATCTTTTTAAAGTGTTTTTAACTTCTCATATAGTGTTTTTTATATAATTATTTACTATAATCCAACTCATCTTGATCAACATATATATGTATTTTCTTCTTATTGAAGACCATCCAGAGCTATAATGAGACGAATGTTGGTGATGTTGACAAAGTCCCTCATTTCTTAAGACATGAGGTGACCCTAGTAGGTCAGAGAGTCACATGGTGACTTAGTGGGAAAACCATGGTGTTTTACTATTACTTGGGTTTGGTTACTTATAGTAATATTAAAAATCTATATAGTAATTTCCTGTATATATTGGAGGGGTATTCTACTTAACCGATCTCATGGTCATAGTTTTTTTTTGATAAAATCCATCTATGAAAATGTCAATGGTTATGATGGTGATGACTGGTGGGCATGTGATTATTGATGGATTAGTCTCATAGGAGGATTCTCACGAGGATCTATTCTTGGAGGTCTAATAGTTTTGGAATGATATTTCAAATGTATGTTTTGAGACCCTTGAGTGGGTAGTTTGGTACACATGTTACCATGGATTTTGAGAAAAGTTCCGCGGGGGATGCCCTATGAGTTGTGAATTTCAATGGGAGTAGATTCTTTGGCTAGGTGGGAGGTCTGAAGACCCAAGAGCTATGATGTGGGGTTTCATGAGCTAGTTCCTTGCAATGTGCGAAGGAAAAATGTGGGAGGGGTTATCCCAATTACTTTTGTACATTATAGGTGGAAAGAAATGGTTACGTCTTGGGGTTTCAATAAAAAAGAGTGTCATAGTATTGATGTGTTTATGAGGGGAATAACTATTTAGGTGCATGCCCTATTTATTTTGGATGTTCTTCTGAGAATCATGAGACTGTGTGTGGAATCTCATGACATTGAATGACACTGGATGATGGATAAGTATATAGTTGGATTGACGATTTGACATTTCTTGGATCGTGGTGAAACTAGTTTGGGGATGTAACTATGAGGAGTATGATTTAGGTTTTATATGGCTCAGTTTTATGGGAAAAACTGCATGTTCATTTTTGAATGAGACTAAGGTAGTGCATGCATTGGTTATGCATGATATTTATTAAGTTAAAATCAACATTGATTGTATTTAGTCTGAGGGATGATGGGTTCTATTAGGATTTGTGGGCTTCGCTTGGAAGAAGAGACACACTCATAGTGATAGAACCTACCGGGGAGGTGCTCAAGGACTGGTATAAGGTATGATATATAGTGGGAGTGCATTGTTGTCCATTAAGATAATAAAACATATTATACTTTGTATTTCATTGAATTCCAATGATGACATTATCATGTGTTGAGAATGGGTGATAATGGATATCTTGGGTTCTCACATTGGTGTAAGTGATATAGTCACATACATCCATTACATGTTGTAATGGATGGAGCATGAGACTTGGTGGATAAATCATGGTATGGTAGGGTAATGTGTGTGATGGGGACTAGAAATTAGATGGACAGTTTAGTTTAAATAAATATGATTTTATCTAGTCCTGAGCTAAATACCAGATTTAAGGTTTGGATGAGATGGTTTTTGGAGTTAGTGTTTGGGAGTCGAGCTTGGGGTGATCTCATTGTGACCTAAGGGTGGTTTAGGGGAGGGCTATGATCTTTAACTTATTTTAGGGGGTGAACCAATTTCGCATCCTGGATTATAGGGTCAGTCATGTGAAAAAATATTTCATGACATGTTTCAGTGGGTGAAACATGAAACAAAAGGTATTGAAGGTGAATTTCTGGGAGAAAATGCATGGAAAGGAAAGGGAGCTGGTATTATGGATTGTGATATAAATAGGGTCCTGCATTTGGGATCATTTGTAGAAAATTCCACCTCAGATCAATTTTTTTATTTTATGAATGCATCAGTTGGAGTGACTGGGAATTTTGAGTGAAGTTGGATGAACACAGTCTGACTAGTTCTTTTTCTATAGGTTGGACATGGTTAGATGGGAACTCTATCAAAACTATAATGTGAATCCTGATTGGAGGGTCATTGGATTGCTAGAGGACCTGTTTTAGTATGTGGTTCCAATGTAAGGTTGAACCGTGGATTAGAATCAATCATTTTGATATATGTCCTATGTTGTGGAGAATAATTGGTTAAAAAATTAAATTGATAATACACAAGGGTGCCTCAAAAAAATGATAATTATGGAGCAACATTTAGATGGTTTAGTGATGGATATGTGTAGTGGATTTTCCATTGATGAAGGATGTGGTCCAAGTATTGAGTTGTGTAGTGGAACAGTATAAAAATTCTAGAGTAGAAAATGGTTAATTGAGTATTGTTCAATTACCAAATTGGGGTGGGTTTGTTTTTTGGATGACCATCGAGGCTTCATAAGGAAAATAACTGTTATAATTGGGATATTGTAAGACCCCATCCCCATGTAGGTTTCAAAAATTCTAGAAAAAATTAAAATTTCAAACTATTAGATCGTCCATATTTTTATTATGGAGTTAAAATCAGGTTTTGAGAGTAATAACACATTCGAAAAGGTTTTTCTAAAATTGGGTGTGTGCTTTGGTGTCAACCCAAGGGCACAGATATGGATTAAGAGATTCTAGGTGGCCTCCACTGGGAATATGTTGTGTTTTTATTGGGGTAAATTACTCCATTCCGTATATATTATTTATAAGGGAAACCCCTACTTCCTCTTGTTTCCCCTCACAAGTTCAGATCCTCCACTCCCCTCTCACCCATGCCCCATTTGGTTTAGTGAAGCATTTCCATAATATTTTGTGATGATGAAAGGTATACTATCCTCTCCCTCCCTCTATATATTCTCCTTATTCTCTGTTTTGATTTGTAATTTTTTGGTACAATAATGAAATAGAGATTTCGTTGTGGAATTTTAAAATAACATAATTTTTAAAGGGATTTAAATAATCCCTAGTTGATGACATGCTTTTATGATGTTTGGGTTTATTCATTCATCGAATCATTAAGTTATAAAAAATCATGGATTTTCTTTGGTTTGTATTGAAATTGAACTTATTCAATAATGAAAGTATAGGCATAGTTTAGGACATCCTTGGATGATGTTCTAGTGTGTTCGTTCATCGAATCATCAATAGCATTCCATATATTGGATTTTTCTCCTATTTAAATTGAAATTGAACTTATTTAATTATGATATTGGGGGGGCATATGTTGGGAATTTTATTTTTTATGGGTTTGAGGGTGTGTTAGGGGTGGATGGTACCCCATTTACCGATAAACTATTGGTCATTTGATGCCAAATGTGTATTCGTCATTTATACCACTTGAATATAAATTAAATGAATAATTATAAATATTTATACATTATTATTTTTGATCTTTTGGTTTAGGTAGGTTCTCAATAGATGGATTAGGATTGGAATGAGTTTAAGTGAGGATTGTATGAGCTTATCCAGTGACATCCTAGGATGAAGGTTAATTGTAAAAAACATCTGGATTAGGTGGTTGGTCCCTGTAATATTTATATTTCTTGATGAATATTGTATATATGCTTCTAGGTGTATGTGACCTCACCCATAATATGATGGACTTAATATTATTGAGTTTTTTTAAGTTTATTTAAATATTTAAATTAAAATTAAATTGTTAAACATGATTGAGAACCTCTAAACAAAGAGACAAAGTTCTAAGTCCACTAGAGAACTTGGGAACTGGATTGAAACCTCAATCATTGACTTCTGATGATGAGATTAGATATAGACGTGGAAACATGGTCACGCTAAGAGGGGGTGTGATGATAATTGAGAAGGATGAACCTACTAGGTTCTGTGAGGACACATAAGATGAGTTAGGCCTAGGTGGACAAACTATATGTAGAAGTGGAGGTAGAAATGGTGATTTTAATGGCCTCTAGTGACCCGAGAGTTATTGATTTTCCTTGATACATCTCTCAAGATATTTCCTATATGGTTTACCCTTGTGTCCTATGAGGACTTGATATGTATTTGGTGACACTGAATGATGGTATTTTCATTGAATGTTAGGAATATTCTCATGAAACTTGTGGTGATTAAGGATCTCAAGTGGGATCCCTCCACCATATGGATGGCATATGAGACTCTTGTGAGATATATTTATAAGGATAAACATGAGTCGGTATACATGTTAATTATTACAGATGATTGTAGGTGTCACCCTAGAATCCATATTAGTGATTTGAGCCTTTTTAGTCTATGATTACATAGGTCAAACTATAATGAGTCGGGATTGGATTTTGTGATGGGTAAGGAAAATGGGACACCCATGGTTATGATTTATTTCATGATGTGTTTAATAGTATATGCCTTGGGATATTTTTATGAATGAATGGAAACAATCATGGAGTGGTCATGATCCTCGTTGGGTGGCCATGAGTTGAAGTCAAGATGTCAGAGTGAATCTTCATATTCAATCTCATCATGTGTCTTTCTATTGGGGATTATGGACTATGAGATGATGGGGGTCGACAATATTCCCAGGAAAATATATTCTAGTTTACCGTGCTGATAATGGATTTAATTCTTTGATAATTATAGGTATGGTTCTTAAGAAGGGAATACTCCTATAAGAGAGTTCTTATATACTGGTGGACTTATTCCCCAAATGTGGAAAATCCTAGAAAGGGAGGATGATGATATCCATAGGCTTATGTATTCATGGATGAAACTCTTGTAATGGGGGTTTTTGATTACAAAAGAAACCCCATTTAGGGGAGGTGCATGATTTCTATTACGTATACCAAAAGAAAACCCAAGATTCTAATATTAGTTGGAATGATCCCACAACATGATTAGTGGTTCCCAGACATTGGTTGAATAAGATATGGTCAATTAGGTACTTATAACTGAGTATAAATGATGATCATTGGGATTTTTCTAGGTTATTTTCTATTGAATTAGTGGTCGTTGTGATATTATTGTTGGCATGGTCTACACAACATACTCATAGACATTACAACATTGAGCCAAAGTAGATGTCATGGAATTTTTTTTCAGTTCATAGAAGTTGTTTATTATTTTTATGAGCATATCACATGTACATGTCACTACATTATTGGTACAGTACATGACGACATTGGTGGTTCCCAAACGAGTGATGTACTCACACCCTGATCGGGAGATCATAACACTTGGGTACCTAAGTCCCTCTCACATGGTAATTGTAGGCATATTTATGCGATAAGGCATGAGATATTATAATCAAGTGGGGATGTCTTATATGAGACAAGAAGATCATGATAAGAGATTAATCAGATTCAATGGAGAGACAGTGTATTATTTCCCTTGTTTACTGGTATTTATATGTAATCGACACTATGGGAGGTCAATGTATGATTTCTATGCCATTTGAGATAAATAATTTTGTATGACATGTTCAGTTTAATTAATCTTTTGGTATACTCTGATATCTATGATTTTCGGTTACTTCCTTTATGATTTTTTTAATCTAATATAGGGATATATGTTGGTTATGGGTGTAATAAAATCATGTGGTGGTGGAAGATATTTTTAAATTTCTTTTAATAATTGTTTCCCAAAACCTTGATCGAGGATCTTTAACATAAAAATTATAAATTATTTATTTTATATTTAAACAAATAAATTCATGGGACTGGGAACATTCCATATTGGTGAATTTTGACTATCTAAAATGACCATTTGGGATTACCTTTGTTGTGATCTAAGGATCCAAGGATAGAATCCAACTAGTTGTGATGCACACTGATCTTTTGATCTTTGTGCAATAACAATAAATCTCTAGGTGTTAGCACAGAGAGTCAGATGTTTTCATTATTCATCCCTGATAGCCCATTCTTTTTTTTCATGATGAAATATCTATTTTGATTCGAATTATTGAGAGGGAGAGAAAAGGATGACTTTAGAGAGATTTTTTTCTGTGAAAAAATTCTTTATTCCCAAATTTGGATGCACTACAAAATAGAAACTGCCGCCTATTTATATAATTTGGATTTAGGTTTAAATAATATTTAATTCCATGAAAAACATTAAATAATTTTTTTACCTTTAATAAACCCCATTAAATATAATAATAATTATATTATTTTTTGTGGAGTATGCCAACTTTCAAAATAATAAATATTATTTAACCATGTTGTTAATTAATATTTCTCACCAAACACTGTCTTGGTTTGTTTGAACTCTAATTTCATTTATTGAAAAACCAAATAAAATTTTTATACATATATAAATATTAAATTCATATACTGAAAAATAAATATTCATAAGATATTCAATAAAGTAAATAAATATTTATTTATTCTCATGTTCAAAAATAAATATTTATTTAATTTATGTGATCAATATAACTTGAATAAAATTATTCCTCAATCTTGAGAATTATATATTTTCCATTATTCAGACCAAATAGTTTTTAATCGAGATAAGTGAAAACATTTAGTGTGTGACCATATAGGATTCTTTCTCATTGGCATTAGGTGGGGTTTCCTAAAGTCCAAAATTACTATCTACAAACAGGTCAAGAAACGCAATAGAAAGAACATAATGAAACAACATCAAATAACACATATGAATGCTCACTGTATAATATAACCTCCTTTTCACAATTTCTCATCAAGAATTTTTAATGATGGTGTCATTGAACTATTTAATCAAAACATATTTTCTTGAAAATATGATATAATTACATCATTACACCATGTGAATATGATTTAATGTGATAGTTCTACTCCAATAAAAGAGTTGATATATCAACTTAATAAAGATGGAAGGGGGAAATCTTTCCTCAAATTATCCATTAATGATATGTAAATCATGACACACACAACGTACCCTACTTCCAGCCAACATATAGTGTGATATTTTTTTTCACAAAATCTAAGTTCATATATCCTAAAATATATTAATGATAATATTAAAGTCAAAGGACCGTTACATGAGCTCGCAGATAGGAATATCCAATGACACCAAAACATACAGAATTCCAAATGGTGGGCATGTTCTCATAATCTCCCATGTTAGAGGTTACTAAGTGAAAAATCCATGTGAAGAAGACTAATCCACTTATGAGAACTAACAACTAAAATATAAATACTATTTGTCCCATTATAATATGTTATATATCTGAAGAACTATATTAACAATATTTTCATTTCAATTCAATGTTATTATCATAGTGGGGAACTTCTCTAACCTTACCAATGTTACAAACACTCTAGTACATTATTACATTAAATACATGCATAAAAAATGAACAAAATGAAACAAAAAGTTAAATTAATATTCAATACATCGAATATACACACAAAAAAAGTACAATCAATTTTTTTGGACACCATATCTAACAAATTCCTTATTAGACTAGATCCAACAACCTATGAATTTTACTCTGCTATAACTCATAGGATAATAATGTTTATATTGAGTTAGGTATTTAGTAAAGGGGTCTACCACATTGTATTTCCTGGAAATACAAATCACTCTAACCTCAACTCTTTCGAAAAATTCCCTCAAGAGATGATACATATGAAGAATGTGCTTCAACCATTAATGTGTCCTTGACTATTTTTCAAGATCCACCACTATAGTATTATAAAAATAGAGTTTGATAGGATTTTTACTTATAGGTATAACATAAAGCTCTTGGATAATGTTTTTCATCCATACTAATTCCAAAGCTACCTTAGAATATGTAATATACTCAGAATCTGTGACGAAAACTTTCTTTAAGGTATTCCAGCTCACAGATCCTACATTAAAAGTAAATATGTTTCCGGTTTGTGACCTCATGTCATATTGATCAGTTTGGAAACTAGAATATACATATCCTTTTTTAATTGTTCCTAATATACTCTATAGACTCGGAACATATCCTTATCAAACCTCAGAGACATATGGATAGTCATGACTACCATCCAATTGCATTGAACCGAATCAGCATGATATTTGACTACCATAATCAATTTATAGGAAATATCTATCCTAGTATGTAGAATATAATATATTAATGACCTAATAAATGAAATTTATGAATAATTTTCATTCCATTTATTTATTCATGTGTTCAAGGAAATATTTTCCTAGAATAATAAAATCACTATGATGCTTGAAATAATCCCCTCCTGGATTTTAAATACCAAATCTTTTAAATATCATGTCAATTTATATACATTGACTCAGGGTGAGAAAACTCTTGGATATATCATTATAGATCTTGATCCCAAGAATATATGTTACTTAAATCAAGTCCTTCCTGAAAAAGCATTTATTCAGCCATATCTTAACAGAGGGTAAGACTAGAAGTTTGGTTCCTATGAGTAATATGTCATTGATATATACTAATAAGAAAATTGTTTCACTATACTAAACCAATTATAGACCCAGGAATCAAAATCTTTATTTATGAAACCAAATTTTGTTATGGTTTCATCAAAACAATTGTTCCATGACAGTGATGATTTCATTAATTCATATGTGGGTTTTTAAAATTTTCAAATCTTATTAAAATCCTTCGGAGTCAAAAAATCCTTATGGTTGTTCTATATTGATATCTTCCAAAAGGTTCTTGTTAAAGAATTATATTTTTACACCCATTTTCCAAATCTCAAAGTCATGGAAATTCGTAATGAAATGTTAAACGATGATGGATTTTGGAATTCAAAATGTTGAAATGGTTTCATTGTAGTAAATACCTTGGTGATATTTAAACCCTTTTGCAACCAATCTTACCTAATATGTTCTAAAATGTACTTCCATGTCCTGTTTCTTCTTAAATACCCATTTTAAACGAATGATATTTTAACTTATTTGAGGATCAACGAAAATATAGACATGGTTTTTCTACATGGAATCTATTTCATAATTCTTGTATTTTTTCCACTTGGTATCATTTATGCCACATAATTCTTACTTTTAGGTCATATGATAATTATTATAAAAAAATAATCATTCACTATCTTTAGGGACTAGAAAACCACAACTTTACGCTTTTATAACCTCTCTTTTACTCATACACCGTACATGTGTCTTTGAAACAACTTAATCTTTCATGGTGCTTTCTAGATTCTATTTATGTACCGAATCTTTTGTACCATGAGCCTCATCTTCATTGAAGCCTATATCACTCCAACTATCACTTTTAGAGTGGTTATCCCTTTTAAGGAATATGTAGTGTCTTTCCATTGTAATCTTTTTTCAGAGGGGATTTATAAGTAATGTCTACTTGTTTCCTTCAGGTTTCCAATAAAGGTACACTTTGTACCTTTGGGTTAATTTTTCTCTCCTTAAGAGGTCTTAACAAGTGTTTCACTTCCCCACATATGAAAATTTTATAACATGGATTCTATTAAACTCAAAAATTAGTATGGAATACCATATATTGATTTATTTGGTACTTGTTTTAGTATAAGGGATACTTTTATAATTAATATCCCAAAAAGGATGATGGAAGATTCTCATGACTCATCATTGATCTCACTATGTCCAATAATTTTTGGTTCCTCATTTAACTTACATTGTTCCACTGAGGAATATTAAGAGTGTTATTGGATAAGATCACAAAATTCTATAAATAATCAGTGAAGTCTTAATTGAGTCACTCTATACCATGTGGTGAGTGGAAGTTCTTAATATTTTTACTAAGTTTTTTTCTCAAATTCATTGTTATATTCCTTAATTTTATCAAATGAATCATACATATACCTCATCAATTACACATAATGATACATACTAAAATTACCCTTAAAATTTATGATATAAGAGTACCCACCTCTTGCTTCAATAATTAATGGTCCACACATATTGTTGTGAACTAATTCAAGATTCCCTTTATCCCTTTCCCCTTTCCCCCTAAATGGTTGTTTGAAAATTTTTCCTTGTAAACATGTTTGGAGTAAACCATGTTCTTTTAGTTCAAAATAATCTAATTTTATATATTTATGTAATTTATTATTGCACTTTTCATTCACATGACCTAGTCGGTGATGCCAATGTTGGGTGTGGTATGATTCAAGTTAATTAACTTCATTATCTATTGTTATTATTAAGTTTTTTTTAATCCAACACATAATGACTATTATTAAAATGTTCCTTAACATAAAATATTATATCTTTATTAAAAAACAATCATTTATTCCCAAATATAAAGAAAAATCCATCCATATGAAGTATGTATACAGTAATAATGTATTTGATAACAAATTTGTCATAATAACAACTTTTCAAAACCAAGATAAATCAGTTATGCAACGAGAGGTGGTAATCCCTAATAGAAAAAATATCAATTTTAGCTCTGTTGGATTCTCGTATGTCAACCTCCCCGTGATCAATCTTTTGAATCTACTTGGTTCGTTTAATTTAGTATATATGTGAGTACCAGAAGCTATATATAACAACCAGGTTATAAAAATAGATAAATTTCACTCGATAATAAACACACTTGATACTTGAAATTTCTTCTCTATCTGAGTTTAGTTTTTCTTCCAGGGACCCTTCATGTCACAAGAAAAATAGAGAGCATCATGTTCCCTTAATTTCCCCTTAATCTTCCAATTATTATAAGTACATGTATTGAATTTAGGCATGATGTTATTATATTTGAATTTACATTTTTTCACCATAGGATGGAAGGGTTTTCACGCTTTACATCCTTATCTGTATAGTTGAGAAGAGTGATAATATCTATAAGAGTAATATAAATGTTTCTTATAATAATATTCACAAAAAAACTAGATTGTATTTGAGGGAGTGAGGCCAGAATGAGTTTGTTGACAATTTTTTTGGGGAGTTTAATACCTAGAACAACTATATTCTCAATCTATCCAATGAGATTAACTATATGTGGTCTAGCTGGAGAACCATCCGAAATCTTACTCAGAAAGAGTGTTTTAGAAATCTCAAACCACTCCTCTCTAGATCTCTCCTAGTAGATACCATGGAGAGGCTCAGGTATGATATGAACATCCATGTATTTTTCAGACTTCATGAGTTCACTAGTAATTGATGAAAGAATAAAACATTGAATGTTGATCACATCACTCAAATATTTTTGTTATAAAAGGAAATATTCAATACTCACCTCTTTAGCTGGTAGATCAGGAATTAAGGATTATATCATGTAATATTTCCATTCATGGAGTATAATAACATGAAGGTGTTTGTACAATTCTTAGAAGTCACTTCCAGTTAAGACATGTGTTTTTACAATATTGATCATAGAGTTAATGTGGACGAAGAGATTCCAATTTTATTCTATAATTAGAGGAGAATATTATTAGTAATTTTTATGGTTTTAAAATCATGTGAATATTAATAAGTTAATTAATATTTATCAAATCTCCCAGTATTTTGTCATGTATTAATAACCATTACTATAACCCCTAGAATATCTAGTTGCATAAACATTATAGTGTTAAGGATTTATATGATCCTTCACAGAACCCCAACAGGGGTTGTTCAAGATAGTTAATTTTATTTTGGTATATGGGTCTTTACCAGCTGTGGGATTTAACTCCTTCATCCATTGAGTTTATTCTCCAATCCTAAAATCCAGAATTAAATTTCCATAGAACATTCCTCTAAATTACACCAAGTCTATCAAGTTCTACTACTATTCATGTAAAATGGCTAAGTCTACCCACAAAAATTATAAGAACTCCCATAATAAAAGTATGTTTCCCAAAAAGGGTTAGACAATAACTTATTTCTATATATTTTTATTCCTTATCAAGTAATGGAAGGCCATGTCTGGATTAATATTTGGTTTGATGGATTTTAATTAATTAATCATAAATTTTATCTTCTTTATACTTTACGTGTTGTGTTTTTATTAAGTGGATATTACTTAATTAATTAACCATCCTAAATAAAATATTTACTCATAATGAATTTAATTAATTTATTATTTAAAAAATATTTCTTGAGTTATCCTTTACATGTATTTTTAATATTAAGCAGATGTCAGTTAATTAATTAACAATGCTGGATAAAACATTTAGACACAATAAATTTATTTAAATTGCATCTTTTCACATTAATTCATTTTTTTATGTGACAAGAATCTTACATCCATAAAATATATAATTTAATAGAAAAATATAAATAAATAATTAAATGACTCTTCATGATCATTATCCAATTGTTCATTTAATGAGTGATCATTATATTAACTTTTTACATTGGGGAAATAAGTCCATTTGTCGATATTGACATGATTTATAGAATTACACCAATATACTTGTGCATTACATGATATGGAATAATTATAGTTCCATATTGAACCACCTCCATTCCCCTTGAGATACTCTATTAATTACATGTATTGAGGACTCACGTCTAGGCGAGGGAAACCAAAGGATTAGTTAAAAGTGGATTTTATAAATATTTTTGTACATGTAGGTCCTTCGTAATAATGGAGGGAGGGATAAAACACATGAAATCATATTTATTTTAAGAATAAATAATTATAAACTCCTAAAATAAATTAAATTAAAATATCCAACACATACAAAGGTCTTGGAACAAGCTCTTGAATCGTCAAAAATTAAAATAATAAGAAAACGTAACTTGGTAGCATTAATTTATTTATTTATTAATTATTATTGAAGATAAGTGCAATAGAATAAAATAATTAATTAGTTAATTCATTTTTATCTTAATGATCATATAAACATAATTGAAGATACCCATCACTTATTTTATTCATGAAAAAAGAACAAAAAAACCAAAAAACACATATTAATGGTAATAAATTAAATGAAAATTTTATATTCTTTTAAAGTATTATTAAATTGTAAACACACATTGGTGTTTCAATCTATATTGTGATTTTTTAATGATACAATTTTTAATGTAATGTAATATTTAATTATGTTATTTAATGGGAGACCACATAGCGTGTGTAGTCTAGATACACACCATGTACCTCAGTTTTTGTGTATCCGAGTCAGATTCCAAGGTTATCTTCCTGTTAACCCGGTCGTATTACACACCATATAAATTCCAACTACATGACTTGTATCTTTTTATCATCTTCCATATTGTCCCAATTAATTTATGGTGTTCAATAAATTAACCACGTGTAATTAACTTCTAGGTGCATCCATCTATAATGCACAAGGGTGCACGACATATTCTCCCACTATATGTTATGTAACCTCATTTTACTGACCGATGATTAGAAACTTCTTGATGTCATCTGCAGTTGTTCTTTATTTTCTCTTAAACATTTAAGAAAATAAAACTCTGAATGAACATTATTGAAATGTTTATTAGAATTTTATTAAAATCAAATTGAATAATGAATAAAATGGAATGAAAGTAAAACCACAATTGAGCACAGATCAAAAATAAAATAAATAATTAAAAATTTAAATGTGACCCTTCTAGTACCACTTTTTGGTTAAATATGTAGTAAAATCATGCACTTGTCGACAATGTATTAAAATTTATTTTAGAAATTATTTCCCAAAATATGGAGAAATAATCTTGCATGTAAAATTTATAATAAACTTATTTAATATATTAAGATATAAATACATAGGATTATGTATTGTATTTATTGGTGAATTTAATTTTCTAAAAATACCCTTTTAGATTTCATTCATTGCATTGTGAGGATTTTAGGATAGAACCCCTCAAGCATTGATCCACACATTCTCCTATAATCTATAAGAAACACAAATCATTCTTGTAGTTCTAGAACAGTGGGTTGAATGTCTTATGTTGTTTGATCTTGATCGATCATTCTTTAATAATGAAGACATCTATAATTCAATTATCATTCTTTAGAGGGGGAGAGAAGGAGGATTCGAGAGGGATTTTTTTTTCATGCAACAATTATCATTTCTCAATTTTGGATTCACTATATAATAAACATTTCTGTTTATTTATAGAGTTAGAATTTAGTTTAAAATATTATTTAATTTCATTTCAGCCATTAAATAACATTTATTACCTTTAAAAACACAATGAATAATAATAATATTTTTTTGTGGTGCCCACCAAATTTCAAAATAAGAAATATTATTTAACTAGTTTGTAATTAATATTTTTTACCAGACATGGTCTTGGACCATTCGAGCACCACCTGAATTTATTAAACTACTGAAAAAAAATTGTCTTCATAAATAAAATTTTCATTCACATAACAACGAATATATTTTTCATAAATATTTAATAAAGCAAATAAATATATTTTTATTCACATGCCAAAGATTAAATATTTATTTATTTTATGAGATAAATATATCTTGAATAAAATTATTCCTTGTACATGGGAATAATATCTATTCCATTAACTAAACTCAAATAGAATTTAGTCGAGGTCAATAGAAACAATTATTCTAGGAGCCTCTAGGATTCTTTCTCATTGGCATTAGGTGGGATTTTCAAAATTCAATGATTACTATCTAGGAACGGGTCAGGGAACCCAAGAGAAAAAATTTAATATCTCAATATTGACAACCTCATATAATCAATCATTGTATAATACAATCCATTTTTTACAATATATCATCAAGAAGGGTGAATGATGATGTCATCAATCAATGTAGTCGATACATGTTTCTTTGACTATCTGAAAAAAAATCATTATTCCATGGATATGGAATTTAATTTGACGGTTATATTCTAATAAAATGGTTGATATATTTAACATACATAAAAATGAAATGAAAAAAATATTCCCCCCATCTTATCCATTAATGACATGTCAATCATGATGCACCCAATGTACCCTTTTTCCCACCAAAATATGGAATGATAGTTTTCGTCAGTAAATATATGTAGATAAATAATGACATAAATTAAGAAAATATTAAAGTCTAATGACCGTTAAACATGCCTAAATATAGGAATATCTGATGACACTAAAACATGCAGAATTTATACATACATGTTTGTGCTCATAATCTCCCATCTTGGGGATTACCAGGTGATATCATCATGAGAAGATGGCTCAACCACTGATGAGATGTCACTCCAAATGTTCTAAATGCTAATTTTATATCATAGTATGTTAATCCACCATAGAAATAGATTAAGAATATTTTCAAATCACAAAATATTCTCATCATACTGGGGAATTGCATTGACCTTATTAATTCAACAAATACTCTATGTCGTTATTAAATTAAATCCATGCAGAAAAAAATGAACAATATGTAATAATAAGTTAAATTAATATACAATACAACTAATATAAATGCAAATAATGTATAATCAGTTATTATTAGTACACCATATCTAAAATTATAGTATACGCATCTTGTCTTCATAGACTACCACTACTAGTAGGAAATGTCAGGTATATAGGGACACATTCATAAGTTTATTTAGCGAACAGGGGTGTTTACTATTCATATAGTGATATGGGATGGGTCATTACCAAATTTATTTCCATTATATAAGAAAAAAATATTTTAAAGAAGATATGTGATTCATCCTTGGGGTATAAATAGGGAAAAATCTAGATCCCAATAGTCGTACGAAATAAAATATTTGAGATATAGAAGAAGAAAAAAGATTCTTATTTTGTTAGAGGAAAATTCCACATCACGGAAACATGTAAACAAGACATGAATATATATATTAAGGGAATAAAGTAGGAAAATAATGGATAATTAGACCAAAACAAAAATAAGTGGAATTACTTGGTGTATATATCTCTATAAAAGTCATGTAAAAGAACCAAGAAGGCCAAGAACACGCATAAATAATTCTTTATATTTAATATAGTTTAATTGTAAAGAGTATAAGAAATAGAAGAAAAATAATTTGAGGTATATACTAAGGTAAAACAAAATATTCCATTTGATGAAGAAGTCTAATATCAGGAGAGGATATCTAAAGATGAAAACACTGCTAGAGTTGGTTTCATAGAACCAACTTCTATATATTTTATGATTATCTATATCCATGGTTTTTGGATATAAATAAATTTCTTATCATATCATGACTATTCTTATACATGAAATTAAGCATGAAAATTTCCTCAAAATAACTATCACATTGATTGTTCATAACAGTTCCCCCACTATGATTAGAACTTAAAATGTCTATGAAAGTATTCTAAAAATACATGTTCTATGGTTAGATGATAAGTTACAAAAAACAATGGAAACCCATGAGATGAGAACCCTATATAACCTATTACTTACTCGAGTCATGTTCCTAATCACATTAGGATGGTAACTAGTGCAAGTGTTTCAAATCATAATGGGTGGGAATGAAATCACCCTCAATATAACTAAGAAAGAACATCCAATAAGAGTACGTAATAATATTAAGGATACATTACATAAACTGAGGAATAAATTATGAGGGAAACATCACATACCAAAACTAATAAATAAATGAAAATAATCATAACAAAAAATCAAAATGGAACTAGTCTATTATGGATGATACAAATACATCCCAAAAAAATCCCAAACCCATCCACTACCATCGATCTCCATGTGATCCTCAATCACTCTCTAGGTCCCATGCTCACTACTACAAACAACCTGAACATATCAAACTAGAAGTAAAAATCAAAATACAATGAACCTGAAAGAAATCTATAAATGTTTTATTTTTTAATGATGTATGAATGATGTTAGAAAAATCAAGCCCAATAATATTTCACTAATTTTGTTTTGAAAGTATCTACAAATAAAATTTAATTTTTTGATAGTTTAAAATAAAATAAGAACATATTGTTTCACTCATGATTTTATTAAAGCCAATATTAATTTCAACCCACTTTAAAAACTTTATTGTTTTTTTATTTTAAATGAAAACAATCATATAGAATTTTTTATCTAAAGTATCTTTTACCAAAACTACACATTACAAATCCACTTTATTAATAATATTTTTGAAATTTCTTTAAACAAATTTATATTCAAAAGAAAAATAAGAAATAATAATAAAATTAAAACACTAAGGAACCATGTTAGAAGAAAATACATATAAACCTTAAATAAAATGGACAATGGGTTCCATATAAGCCTATTGATCTAGGGGAAAAAAGAACGAAATCTCCCAAAGGATAACCATGATGTTTACATTGGGAATTCCAAAACATCCTATTAGGTTATCCTCGTTTTACTCAGGTCAGAACCACCAGAAGGCCTAACATTTTAATCTAATGTCTATAGACAATAGGATTCTCTAAACTAGCCTCACAGGTGGCACTTCTCTATGATCTCCAATACCATAGTGGATCTAGTGCATCTAATTAGTAATAGATACTAGCTTTGTATCATCCCTCACAAATACACCAGGAACCAAATATGTGTTAATCAATAGGAGGTGATCAATCACATGAATTAATAAATCCCAAGTAGTAAATATCATATCATCTTCTACACCCACATAAGAATCAAAACCTTTTACATTTCAATCGCATAAAAAAATACATTACCATGACACCATAGTTCACACAAATAAAAGAAGAAATATTATTCTTGGGGTTTCGAGTTCAAATTGGAGCTCAATATGGTCTCACACAGCCACAAAATTTATAAAACCATTTAAAAGTACAAAAAAATCCTTCAAAAAATATGGATTCAAGATTCCAAGTCATTCCGTTACATTTCGAAATTCAATTTTAATCTATTAATTAAAATTGAATCAAAAAAATCCATTTATAAAACCTTTGATAAAATAATTCATTCAAGCCATATAAATTTACATTTTGAAACCAACTCAGTTATTTAGTTGGAATCTCTCAAAAGGTTTAAATACTACTTCTTAATCATTTCATGACCCAAAATGGGTCAAAGAACTTCAAACATCACCCATTTATTGAAATAAAACCTTTTAAAATTTATAAATACATAATATTTCATGTACAACATGATATTCCATGTAAAAGTTTTATGCCTATTTAAAAATACATTAAATACTTTAATAAATACTTATTTAATATCATCCATATGTATAATTAATAAAATAAATCATTTGGAAATTCACATCATCAAAAAATTGGGAAAATTAAGGGAACGTATAAAAACATCTACCTTAGTTCAACAAAAACCAATCTTGAAGTCATCACCTATGATGAAGAATACTCTAACACGCCTCAATGGTTCCTCTTAATTCCCTATAAACCTAAAAAGACATAGTGATTATGTCACCATAAACCCTAAAAATGAACCTCGGTAGCCCATAGGGTTTGAAGTATATAAGAAAACCCAAGTAGAGGGTAGGAGGAGGAATAATTAAGAAGTAATGAGGATATTACCTAGGGATTCCAATTTAAAATTGTAGTAATGGGTCTTAAAGACACTAAATGGGGGTGGATGATTTCCCTAGAAGTGAATATAGTAAATGCTAAATGAGGGGGGGGGGATAAAGAAAGTGGAATACCCCTTAAATAAAGATTGAAGAATAAAAGTGAAAACCTAATAATTAAATATTGGGAAACTGGAGTGGTTAGGTTGCATAATTTTCTAATCCATATGTCAACCACATGGGATCCATTTCAAAGACAAATTACCCTCACATTGTTTGGCCACATAGTTACTCCTAAATATGTTCCAACCATGTTTTAATTAACTCCATTTTAATGTAAGACACATGGTTTCTCCTTGGATTATTTACAAAATGCACTAGACATATGGGTTAAACAATACACATTAAAATTGAAAAAAGTTCAATCATTATCTTTTTTGTAAGCATCACTTTACGGTTTCCCCTAAATTGTGTAGTGATAAATATGGTTAAAAGGGAAAAAATATAGTAAAAAAACACAAGACCAAAACATAAAAAATTTAAATTTACCCAAAATTATTTATAATAACATAAAATAAATATACCTTCAGTGACATAGGGTATGAAGAACTCCCCACCATTTCACTTTACACCCCTAGAAATCCCTTTTTAAAATTGGAAGTAACAGAGTTCACACCACAATCACACCCCATGGAATGAGATGAGTTGGGTGGTGAAACTTCAAGAAACACACCAATTATAGAAAACATAAAATTCAATAAACATCATTAAATCAATTTATTAGTCCAAAAAACCATGAGATGTCTCCAAACACAATGCTGCAAGATCACAATGCAAGATCCTAGTAGGGATGAAGATGCATCATAAGCCTCCCTTCCATTTATAAAATCTCTAAACAGTGTTACAAAAATTGAAACACCCCATTAGACCAAGTTATCAATCACAAGTGTTTATCTATATTAATTCCTCTGAATTCCCCTAAGGATTTACACCAATACCAATACCAATGACCTCCAAGACACCAAATTGTAAACCTGAATGGAACTCACATCCCCTTTAAAACTAAATATACAAAAACAAAAACAATCACCAATGTTAACATGCAAATCGACCATTAAACACTCAAGAAAACACCGTAAAGAATAACACATGAAGAAAACCATGGGTTCTAGGACTCGGGTCATAGTACTTAGTAGGTAAGTTAGGGAACAAACTTGGAATCCCATCCCATAGAGAACCCAACAAGGCTATCATCATTGATTTCTAAGAAAATTGTAGGAAATGTGAATCCAAGTTACCAAATCATTGTAAAAATGATAAAAAACCTACAACCCAATGTAAAACTAATCCTTAATTCATCAACATCCCAACCGACATCCAAATACACAAAGTACAAAAAAATCCATAGTTCATCACTATACATAATAAAATAAAAAATAACTCCTCGATATAGAATAAATAGAAATGTCTTAAATCAGTAATCCCCTAAGATTACTACCCAAGTCTCTATAAAAATTCTTGTAAGACCCACCAATGGAAAATATCGATTCTCCCAAACCCAAGTAAACACTCCACCAAAACCATGTTCACCATAAATAAGAGACGGATGGAAACCTAATCAGTCCTAGAGTAAAAAAATTATCCTGAAACTACCACCCCATATGGAGTATGCATAGGGTCAGTAGAACCGAAAAGGTCAAGTACAATAAATAAAAGGGACCAAACAAGGACCATAATAGTTTAAATAACCAATATTTCATTAATTACTTTCCAGGAAGCATATAGAACTATTACGATATATTAACCCGATATTTTATACTTTTGAAACAAATTTGACAATCCTGAAATTGAAAGTAAAAAACCCATTCACCAAAACAAACACATTATATAAGTTCTAATTTTTTCAAAACACACATTCCTGTATAAAAATAACCCATTTAAAATATTTCATCCCATTTTAAATAATCTAAAGGTCCTCATTTTGAAAAGTAAGAATCGAAAAACTAGAACTCTTCACAAAACTAGTAGTTATGTCAAAAAAATTCCAAAACATTTATTCCAAAACAAAATCGACATTCTCATCATAAAATGGGTTTAGAATCCCACTTGGAAATTTATTTCAGAAGAGAGTATCTTAATAAAAATTTAAAAACATCAAATTTTAAAATTAGATATTTCAGAAAATATTCTCCTTAAACTAAAACACATTTTCAACACAAAAACAATCCATTAACCATAATCTAAGAAAAATAAATTTTAAATATACTTAAAAAAATTCAAAATAATTTAATAAATCTCAAATTTTATCCAAATTTTTAAAATAAAAAACCCAACTTCTATAAACAAATGAAACATTTTTCAAAACAATTATAAAATGAGTTAAAAATCAAAATTTAAATATTTATTGTTCCTTCTTAAAACACATTTTTAAACACATAAATCAACATCTTTAAGAGAAAAAAACCAATAATCCAAGAAAATATCTCAATAAAACTCCATTAAATTGAATCAATTACCCAAAAAAACTATCTTTGTTTATATAACACATATGTTATAAACCATTGGGATCAATCCGAAAAATAGGGGAGGAAAATAAAAAAACAGGAAAAAGAAATAACATTGTGCTTGGTTTTACATTACTACATTGTAATCTATGAAGAAGCCATTTTCAAACACAATCATTGGTGCAGAGCCATTCTACATGGGTTTTTTAATAGTTTACTGGACTATAAATTATAATAAATGTAGTCATGGTTTGTTCACCCCTTTCACCATAGAAACATAAAATGAACTTTAAAATCATTGGGGTATTCCTCATGTATTAATGCATAACCACAAAATATCAAAATCCATCATAGATATACTAAAATGAACATAAAATAAAGTCTTGAATCCAAAACCACCAGTGGAAACTTAGGGTTCCAAATGAGAAAAATATCATGAGGCCCTCCCATATAAATAAGTCTCTAATTTTGACAAAATTCCTAATCTATATACTACCTAGACATACCCAAAATAGAAAAATGAGGCACTTTTATATCATTCTCCCACAAACCAACCTAGGATGCCATTGGACCAGGCACTCAAGCTGACCATTGATACACCCAAGGGACGTTTTCAATCACCTTGGTGTATCAAATTATTCCAGGGTCTCAAATAATAACTAGTGGGAATTATATCAAACTCTATATAAATAAGAAAACATATTCAACTAGAGTACAAAGTAATATAAATGAGTCATTTCCCATACTAAATAATAAATAAAGAAGTAAGTAACACATATATAAAAGGATGAATAGCTAAAAATCATCATGATACATATGAAAAGGGAACCATGTATCTATGGTTGATAAAATTAAATCCCAAAATAAAATAAATAAAATAAAAACATAATCTATTACCACACATCTCCATGCGACCCTTGGTAACTATCTAGATCAAAAAACCAACCACTCATGAATAACTGAAACATTTTGAACGATGACACCAAATCCAAATCCATATAACTTGAATGAAATCCATAAAATCTTCGTGCACTGAATAGTTTATATAATGTGTGTGGAAAACCAAGACTAGTCATATTTCACCGATGAGTTTGTGAGATTCCATACACATGAAATTTTATTTTATACTAGTTTGAAATAAAATTTGAAAATTGGGTTTCAATCATGATTTTATTGAATCCAATATCACATACAACCCATTTTAAAAAATTAATATTAATTTTTTTTAAATGAAAGAAACCACTTAGAAAAATTTTCATTTGTCTAAGCCTCTTTTATCAAAATTAACAATTTCAAATCCTCATATAAAAGTAACTTCATTTATACTATTTTACAATTATATTGACAAAAAAAATTATTCAAAGAAGAAAAATACACATGAATAATAAGTGTAAAATAATTTGGCACCAAGTCCTAATTAAATACATATAAACAATAAATAAAATTGATTTACGGTTCCAAGAATGAAAATAAATTAGGGAACACAAAAGAAGGAAATATTCCTATGTAGAGTTTTTAATTTGACATGGTAAATTCCTAAACAGAATGTGAGGATATCCTAGACATACTAAAGTTGGAACCATCTTGTAGTCCTATCAATGCATTCATAAGTCTATAGTCAACATACTACTATATACTATCCTCTCATGTTCTAATCCCAAAAGTCTTCTGATAAGATAGGGGATCCAATCTATCTATTCTAGAGTAGATATTATTGTTTTATTATCCTACACAGATATTTTGATGATGTCCATGAATGTCAATCAATTTAAGGTGGGAAATCATATGCATCAATAAATCTTAATCAATAAATCAGATATCACCCATACACCCTAACAATAATAATCCTCTATCACATTTTAATCAAATTTAGAAATATATACCTAACCCTTGGGAAACATTAACACTAATATAATAAGAAATATCCCCTTAAATTGTGAAAATTCAACACGGGGCGCAAGATGGTCTCACACACTATCACTATTTATAATACCACTCAAGAGTGACGAATGTGACTTCACTAAAAATGACCTCATAATTATTATAACCTAGTACCACTATACACCATATGATATGGGTGGTGGTTTAAATAAGGGTGAGAATTTGTTTTTATTTTCATTACAAGTAATTGGATATTTTCTTCTCATTTGAAAATACACCTCAAAAAATTATGAAATTTATTAAAATAAAAATATGTAAATATCAAGGGCTTAATGATTTTACTTGTTTCCCCCATAAAAGTCTACTCCAAGGATCACATATCAAGGAATTATTAATATATATAATATCTACTACTTTACTTATATGTGATTAATAATTTTGGAGTATTTCACTACTCATCTAAAGTTCTTTCCCTCTTCCCCTATTCATCAAACTTATTTTTAAGAGGAAAAAATATAAAGATGATATCAAAGTCATTCTTAAAAAACTTTTACAAAATATAATTAACACCAAACAATTAGGGTTTTCTTCCATGATGCTTCGAGTATTCATTTCCAAATCATAATGAATATGCACATCACATTATTCTTTTAAACCATATATTTAATATACTTTTAATTTTATCATACTCCTATAAATCTTGATCAACATGAATTCTATATATTCTGTTCTATGTGTGATATGTTAAATTTTTAACAAGGAACTTATTATTCAATTTAATTAGAATTTTGAATTTATAATTCAAATAATAAAAAATAAATAACCTATTCTAATTTTACACTTACTATAGGATCATAAAAATTAAAATCATCACCACTGAGTTTGAATAATTATTTTTTCAAAATAATTGATCCAAAATTTATAGATAGTTTTTAGATTTATAAAACATCCTAACAATCTGTAACTTCCATATTTTAAAATATTCATGAAAAATTCTCTTAGAAACAGTTTTCTTTATGACACAATGATGTGGTGTAATGAATCTCTTAGTGTAATTCCCTTCAAAACACACATATCCAAGGTCTATTGTTGATTTTGAATTTCATTGTAGATATTTTATAACCTATTTCCATTGTCCAAAACAATCACATCCTCTATGTGCAACACCACACTCATTTTGGTATCACTATTCTTTTATAGTTAGAACCCCATTTAGAAGTTCCTTGTTAAAAATTTAACTTATGGTTACCAAAATATAGTGGTCCTATTTATAATCCACATCACAAGAGTCTACCATGGATATCAAAATTCCAATAATGTTTATCCTACTTCTCATAGGTGGATAGGAAAAACCACAACTGGGTTCACAAAAGAATAGTAAATCCCGTTGGATATTTTTAGATTCACATGAGTCCACCATGAACATTTAAATAGAATATACCTATTAATTATTTCATATAGTGTACATCTACAATTGATATGAGTATCAAAATTCATGGTGCTTCTTCATTCCATCCATTTACAAAGTAAAATGGATTCACCAGAATTGCATTGGCATATTCCAAGCCACGGTGAAAATTTTATTCACCAAAATTCATAGACCTTTAGATTCATACATATCCTTTATAATAAATTAAAAATAGATCTTAAAAGATGAAAAATATATATTGAAATCAAATTCAATCAATAAGTAGCTTTGGTTCGAATATTTTCTCCCACGGGATTTTGTTGGAAATTATTTTTTAATAATTCTCAAGACTTCCCCAATACATCCCAAATCCACAAACATTTTTCATTTATTTTTCATAATATTTATTTGACAATAAAATAAAAAGTGTGATCAATGTTCCACCACTTTAGAGACCAATTAAAAAGAATTAAGTAATTTCTTTAATCATACATAAGATATAGCTCAATGTTTAAGTTAGGAGAATACATCACGTACTATATTGTGGTTAATGATATTTTGGATGATCAATTCTCTATAAACACTCCCCATGAAAGGTATCCTTCTATATTTGACACCCAATAAAATATATGATAATTCATTAATCCTCAACACATGATATAACATTATATATAATGGGATGAAGGGGTAACTCTAAAGCATTTTTGGTTGAGGGAATTGGTTGACCGCTAAGTTTCAACCTATGATTTTCAAATTCATGAACTCCAAATGGATTTATGATGATATCATCAACATAATCTTGAGATCCAATGAATTCCAATAACAATATAATGTACTAAAACTCTTACTTATTCAATAGAACCATATTTTATTTAATCTTGATGTGAGAGTGTTAAACCAGTTTTTGACAACTCAATAGCACTTTTATAAGTACCCATACATTTCAAGAATATATTTTACATCTTAATAAATGGATATTCATTATAGAAAAATTTGACACATTATAGAAATGTTTAGGTCTAGAATATTTGGAAACCATGAAACATAAACAACTAGGTAATAATAGTTCTACATATTATTTGACTTAGATATTCAAAACTATCACCCATCATAGACATATCACAAATAATACTTTTCATCGTAACCTAGAAAAGGAAATATATTAATTGGTGTTCATTGATTCTCATTGAGGGTAAAAAGGGAGATATCAATGATCATTTAAGCATAGCATAATGAAAAGGGTATGCGAACATGAGAATAATATTTCAAAACCATAAGCTATATATACTAGGTCATAATCCTTATACATGACATAATTATTGTATGTTTATAAGAAATGAATCATAAAGTAATTAAAGGATCATGAGACATGAGAACATAAAATTAGCAAAAGACATGGAAGTGTGGAATACAAATAAGAATATCAAATCATCTCCTTAGTAGTAAAATATTATTTCCAAGAATTTCAGAGTGGAATGAGTTCACTCCTAAAACCATTATAGTAGTTAATTTTCACTATCAAAATTATCATAGTTGAAAAACTCCCTTATTTAACATGTTTCACTCCCCATGTTAGTCTTTTTATCTTATGAGATATCAATATGTACCCAATGCATTTTAGGGTGATATAGGTCTCACCCATCACATAATAAAAATAATATATATATATATATAAGCATGATACAAGATCAAAAAACACTCATCACATAATATCCCAATAAAATAAATGGTTTTCACAAACATCTCATCCTGGGATAACCTCTAAGAAAGAAAAAAGTTTCACAAACATTTAATCCATGCATAATAGAATAACTCATGGTAAATGAATTTATTTAATAAGTGTAATTTCATAATAAAAAACATTTAGATATGGAATATGACTAGAATCATTTGATCATATCCTTGGTAAAGTGTATGTAACCTCAAACTATGTCATCTTATATGGAAAATTATTCTAAAAGATAACATGGAACATTTCATGAATACAATTGACTTTCAACATTGAAAATCATATTTTTAAAGTATAAAGATATGAAAAATATTAAGGAATACATTTTCTATAAAAATATATATATAAAATTATGAAGGAATATAAAATTTGTTGAAGGATCATGATGGTGTGAAATTCTGTTCATTTTTTATTAGTTAAAAAATATTCTCTCCGTACTATTTTCAAAAAAGTAAATAAGTACATTATTTGCAAAATGACAAAAAGATTCCATTGAAAATATTATATAAAAATTAGTACATTGGTAAAAAAGATTTTCAAAATTATTTATAATATTTATATATGACATATATATTGAATTGAAAGGTTTTTAATACTGAAGAGAAAAATGTTGTTTACTTTCCTTAAAAAAAATTTGTATCATGAGTATATAATGTGATGAAAACGAATGAAAAAATGTAATTTTTACAACATATCCTGATGATAAGTTAATTCATGAGTTTCTTTAATGGAAGATGATAAGTTTTTATCATAGGAAACTTAATCATAAACAATCGTGATAAACAATGAGATCGTAACATAAAACCCCTAACCTTGAGTTTGAATTTATTTGGAAGTACATTAAAATCATGTTTAATAAATTTAAATTTATTATAATTATATAAATATATCCTTTTAATACATATAATATCATACATTACTCCTAATTAACATTTTAACACACCCTTTCATCAATAATTCTTTATTAAAATTTTCATCTCCAGGTGTAAATGGTTTCAATTATCATGAGTATTTCAGTTTAGTAGTTCCAGACCTTGTAAATTTTACATGGAAACATCATCTCCAAAAAAATAATCATGATATAAATTTCATATATATATTTTATATAAATATTTATAGTCATCCATAAAATATATATATGGAAAAATTAATTACACCACTCATGGAGATAGTAGGTCGTACATACACATTAAAACTATTTTCATTTTTCAACGGATGGAATAAAGAAAAGGTAAATGTTAATCAAAATTTATAATATAATTTTTATACCTTATATATCATATATATTTATTAAATACCAGATATGTAAAATATAAATGAAAAATGAATCACATTGCTTCATAGAGGTGGTTGTCCGCACATATGTACGAATGATATTATCATTTCCCAAAGGATTAGATTGTAAGTAGATATATGTATTATTATAATTAAATAATTTTAATTAAGTAATAAATATAATAAAAAAACAATACAACCATCATAATACACATCTATAAAATATGGTGATGAAAAATGAATTGTATCGCTACGTGGAGACGGTAATTCATACGTTTTCACGAGTGATATTTTTACTTCTCATTTTATGGGTAGGAGGGCCTATAATGGTTTTTTCATAAAAATAATAATAATATTTCATCATATATAAGAAATAATATTAATTATTTTATGGTAAATAAAATATATTGATATGAGATAAGGAATAATATAAAATAAAGTAATCACGCATGGAAATTATCACTTCTTTGAAATGAATCCTTTATATTTCCTATAAAGGGATCTATGGTTTGTCTTTTGGGGAGACAAAATCATATATTATGTGTCTAGGGAATTTTATAGAAGAAATTGGTATTGGTTTGTTGATATATAAGGCTCATTTTTTTGTAAATAAGTGAGTGAGGAGGTTCCCTTTAAAAATTGTGGTGAGGGGTACTTTTGGATTTTTTTCAAAAGATTAAATTATTATAAATTCATTATCATTAAAAATTCCATCAAATGGAAATGGATTTGAATATAAGGTATTATAGGTATTTACTACCATCATTAAATATAATTTAGAAATGTTTTGGTGTAATTGAAAAATTTATCATTTTGATTAACCCTTAGATAACCAATTTTAATTTTCACTACAATACCATATTTTTCAAAATTAAAGGTTCACAATTTTTAATTTTAAGATAATAATGAGCCCCCAAATGTACTATTTATGATTATTTAAATAATATAAAATCCACCTTTTCTTAACTAAACATTTTTATGATATTTAAAAAATTTAATAATATATTATCTTGATAAAATATCATTATTGTCAATTTTGACACTATACACTTAATATAAATTTAATGATATAAATAAAAATTAGTTATTCAAATATAATATACTAACACAACACTATTATCTCATATTAAAATATAAAATTATTGTAATACTATTACTTACTCAAATTATATCACTTCTAATATTGTCAAAATCATTCATTTAATTTTTTCCATTAATTGAATAAATATTGTTTCGTTTTTATAATATAATTTATGATAATTATACAATACCAAAAATAGAAGTAAATTAACTTCAGTAATATAATTTTATTTTCTGAAAAATGACATAAAATCCATTCACAGCTAGTTGTTTTCTTATATTAATGAATAAAGAATATTTAAAACTAAAGAAGTAACATTCTGTAACATTATTTGATCTAAATAATATATTATTAATGTTTAGGGAAAATTGTCCATTAAGAAAATAAATTTCAAGAATAAGGTGATTATGGTCAAGTTAACATCCATATTCAATAATTAAGATGAAAAAATATTGTTTATTGCTTATTTCTAATCTGTTAACCAGATTTATCCCACACATATGTGATAAATTTTACCAAAGTTAATATTCATATTGACCAAAAAATGAAAGGGAAATATTTTAAAATTTTAAAATTCCCAATTATATATATTTAATTTATTTTATCTAATTCCAAACTTTTAATCTACACAATTCAATTTTAAAGTAAGTGCGTAAAATGTGACAAAAACTGTCTGTTATTAAAAAAATACATTTCTAAGCATAAAACTAGATTTAATATTTTTATTTACTTATAAAAATATATATTGAATGATTGAAAATTTTTATCAGGTAAATAATATATACATTTCATTAAAATCATTCACGAATAGTGATTAATAAAATTAAATTATCCGCACAAATATTATATTTTTAGAAAAAAAACATCACTTTCATTTTTAAATAATTTTGGTTTAAACTTATAATAATTTGATCACTAATGAATTAATTTTATAAATGTATAAGATACAAATTTTTCATAATTTAGTTATTACTATTCTTACCCACCAATCCAACAACTATACGATAATGAAAACAGAATATTTTATTCATGTTATGTTTTTTCTCATAAACTTGTTATTGTGTGAAACAAAAGTTATTAAAGAAACAATATTATATAAAGAAAAATATTTCATAAAAATCTCATGGTGTTACATTATATCCCCATTAAAATTAATTTGACCCTCGAAATTCATCACTTTTTTTAAAATAGATTATGATTATTTTGCCTCATTACAACATTAGGATCCCACATAGCTTTGTCAAATTGGCAGGTTTTCTGAAAAACCTTGACAAAGTAAATGATCTTTTTTGGTAGAACTTTATATCTATGACCAAAAATATTTACCTATTTTTATTCATAACAATGATATTACTCCTATTGTATGGACTATATTTTCATTATATGTGAAGGATTAGTTATGTACTTCCACTGGAGAGATACATGGAAAACATCATTAAGATGAGAGATATTCAGTGAAAGACCCAATTGATATGCTACAACCTGATACAGTTAGGAATTTTAAAAGGAACATTATATACAGGTCTTAGATTTCCCATTATTATGAATTTTATCACCCTCTTCCATAGATATATTTTTAATAATACCTTGTCACCAACTTCAAACTCTTGATCATTACAATGATTGTCAGCAAAACGTTTTTGTTGACTCTATTATACTCTCATGTGTTGTTGAATGATAAAAACATTTTATTACATTTATTTAGATATATAAAGTATATATATTATTCTATATCTATCTTAACCATATCATGTTGTATTTTTTTAGTTCCTGCTAAAGATTTATTCAACAGCTGTTATCTACATTCTGGGGTGAATGCTATTATTTTATAAAAAATTCCATAAGAGGATAGTCTTGATCCCAAACACCAATCGAATCCTTTGGGAAATATCTCAACATGTATTCTATATTTTGAATGGATATATCATATTGACCACATGTCTGAGGATGATAATAAATGTTGATATTTAGCTCTATTTCAAAATCCAGCAGAAGAATTCTTCAAAAAACATTAAGGTAGACATCAGATCCTAATTATATAAAATTTATAGTGGTACACCATGAAATCGTGACACTTAATTAATTTATAATTTAGTAATTTGGTCAAGGGATAAATATTCTCTAATGGAAATGAAGTATAATGACTTTGTAAGGTGATCAGCTATAACACAAATAGAATTATCCCCTTTAGATGCTTTGGAGAGTCTGGTGAAAACATCTATAGTGATGTTTTCCCATTTTAATTATGGTATGGGTACTAATTTTAATATATGCTTAGACTTTAGCCACTCATCTTTATATTAATGATATTCAAAGAATCGAGAAACATACTCCGAAATATCTCTCTTCATTCCATCCCACCAGAAATACAATTTCTAATATCTATACTTCTTCATACGTCTAGAATGAATACAAAATAAAGTGTTATGATCTACACCCATATACTCCTTTTTGATCATCATCATTAGCGTAATTTATTTTTTAATAAGTGAAATATGTATAGAAAAAAACACTAGTAGGAAACATGAAATAGGAAAAAATAAATAACAAGTGTTCCCAAACTATAGGGGGACTTGAGTACTGAAGCCTCAGGGAATATCCTCTTATCATTTTCTAACCCATCAGGTGGTAGGAATATTTTTCTTGGGAAGTGGTTATACTTTTTTTAACCTTTTATTAGAGAGAGTTAATCTTACACCTTGTTATAATCATTCTATGTATGTATGAAATCTATATGATTGTAAATAAGGATCCTAAACAATCTAAAAATGAAATAAATAGTCCAAGAGGTGTTACATATGCTCTTTAGTGAATTTTAATGATTAAAGGAATCTATTTACCCCGTCGTGAGACCCATGTTCCTTTTTCTTCAAAGAATGAGGTCCATTAGGATTTAAATGGCTTCTGATTGAAGGGAGATCTCCTGACCAAAAGTACATTGTGTATGAAAATATACATAACCTTTGGGGTTGCGAACCACACCACCTTACCTCATAGAACCCATTCTACATCTTCCAACTATGTTAATTTTAGGAACTGAACAGTGGGGGGGGGGAATATAAGGCTAAAGGCCCTAAGTAGCACCAAAAACTAATTGGGAGGATATATTTTCATCTAGAAGAAGTATAAAGGTGGGATTTTCATTCAAGTTCATAAATAGCATCATCATATCCATCAATAGGTTCCTATTTTTTGTCACCAAATCATTTACCAATATTTCACTCCAATCATTCCAAGAATTATTACATTCATTCCAAATACACCAACAACATCCGATTATCACATTATCTCTTTCCTTCCTCTTAGGTCTAACCACTCCCACCCCTTGGAACTAGCAGTATAGAATGTATTTATCCCACAGGTCATGGGAGGGGATACTAGTAATCTATTAGAAAAATCATCAATCCATATGATCCTAGCCTCCCTGAAAGTAAAATTATCTAAGCTCTCATCTCAATTCTCTTTACAAAATATACACTATGAAACTAGGTTGATACCTATTTTTTAATATTTTTATCCGTGGGTAGTTCCTAGTTTCTTATTATCAATCCATGGATTTTATAATTTGTAGTTTGCTTCTCTCAAAAGAGGATATCACACCAGAAGTCATGGTGATTTGGGGGTGTCATCACCATACAAAAATCCATCATAGAAAATCCCACTGAAGAAGAATATATGAAAACAAAATTGTTTGGATCAATGATTAAATCATTGAGATAAAATATATCTCTTTGGTTTTTGTCCAAAATGACTTTGATGAATCCATGTTATGTGATTTCATTCCTTAAGGTGATATCCATTGGAGTACAATCTAGTAATCCATGTTTGGAATCTACCAAGTTGTGATTCTATAATGAAATACCCCTACCCATTATCTATCATGCATGAGTTTAGTGGGTTTAAATATAAGGAAGAAACATATAATATAATGAGTTTCCTCCAACCTCATCCCTACGCCCCTGATTGTAGTCCCTTTTAGAAATACCCTAGAGGTTCCTTGGAATAATAAGCTCCCACTCCAGATTTTTATCCTTACCGTGTAGTGTATCTGAGATGTTCCACATGTTTATACATCCCTCATACATAGGTATGTCCATCCTCAACCAAGACTCCAAGTGATTTTTTCCATCACATATTTCATCCAAAATAAAGGAGGATAGAATATTTTCCAAGATATAGATAACTTATTTTAAAAATTTAATTACAGAATGACTATGGATCGATATAGGGGGAACTATACTATTAACTAGTTAAATTCTTCCACGAAAGGAGATTTATCAATTCATCATGTTCATAACACAAAATTTGATCCTTCCAACTATCTAATTGAAGAGGTATATATATATACTAATTGAGGAAATATGAGATCCTAGATAATTCATTTGATATCTTCTTTTCTAGATATCAATTCTTCTACTCAGCAAGCATAACCTCTTGTCCAAGAACCATCTTGAGATATAGAAGCTTCTATTCACTAGATTAATTACATGAAAACTCCATTTTAAATAATCATCACATAAATAATACATACCAAACAAATATCTCTTACTAGAATTCCTAAATATTATTTTGTAATCTATAGAAATTTTATAGGAGATGAAATGGGAGTTTACCCTATAGCAGTAGGGAGTAATATTTTCCTCAAAATTATCTTATTGATGAGGTGTATTATAACATCTTAGGTGAGGATTGATATTATTAGGGATAGAAAATCTCTACTTATTAACACATGTGTTTATTTAAAGAAGCCCTGATTTTACACTGGTAATTAGATTACCATCCAAGAGGGACTAAAACACTAAAAAATGATGTTAGAGGCCTATGAGGAAAAACCCATCAATTCCATCACATTTATAATAAAAGTACACCCAATTATATCATGAGAATTTTCCATATCTTCTTTTATTACAATGTTTCAGACAAGGAAATAATTTTTATTATTACTAATCATTTTTTGTTAAATCTTGATTTCTCCTTTAATCGGAACACATTTAACAAAACCATGTCTCTCATTAGCGATCTAATAGGGAAGATGAATGTAAATCCTTCTATCAATTATACAAAGTAGCATATTATACAAATAATTTCATATATTAATAGTTCTATAATGATAAATATAAGAGGGGTACTTGATCTTGTGATTTAGAACCAAAGTAGTGGCACAACAAATGTGAAGAAAGATGCCACGGCAAAAGAAATAATGTACTTCCATCATGAAGTCATTCCTTTCCACAATCAATGAAACTCTTTAGAAGATTTTTGGGATATGGTCTGGTCTTGGTTCACTCTCTGGGTGAGTTTCTTTATATCCCCATTGATCTCCTCCTCCTCAAGCACAACATTAAATAAATAATTTTCTACACTAGAAATAGTGGTAGGAACTGCAATGAGTATTTTAGTATATCCCTATGGATAATGATAATCTATACGATGGTTTAGAGCCACAAGAAGAATCATGAAGAAGTATTCTCCCATGTCCCAAAACATGTCTCGATCATCAGTATAAGTACCATCCTCCATAATAATATTGGGTTTGATTATCCATTTTTTCTCCTCAATGAAAGTGTGGAAGAAAGTCATTTTTTGTTTACCCTCACATAACCATTTTATTCTCAACTATTCATGTGTGAAACGTTCCAGCCTCAACATCATATCTATAAGGATGTCCTTTTTTCTCATGATAAAACCAAAAAATGTTTTCTTCCACCCATTACTTATACCAAGTTCCATATTCTCAATATCACTATTAACAAAATCCAGGTTCTAGAAATGAGTTGCTGAATACTAATCCATGAGAAAATATCACGTTTAAGTCATGAAATATTATTTTGAATCCTTATCCAAGCACTCCACTCGGTTAGATTTTTCAAATAATCGCTCACTACTTGGTGGTATCCCAAAATCTTGATCCACATTTGAATACTCATTTTAGAAAGATATGATTTTTCCCCTTCAATAATTATTTCGTGATCCACACTCTAAATGTCTAGAAATATTGGTTCTTTTGTAATCCTCATCCTAGATAAGATAGAATGGTCCTTTGGACTTAGAAATCTTCCAACTTGTTCCATTTAGAAGGGTGGTAATGTTTCAAATAGTCCTATTCTTTAATCATATCCCACCAAATTCTTTGGAACATGTAAATCTTTTTTTGAGGGAAAATATAATTTAATTTATTTCACCATTATATATTTCACACTTTTCTACATAAAGACAATGGCTCTATATCATTAAAAAAAATTTATAATTGTTTACTCTAAATCATGAATTAGTTAATTTTTCACAAAGACATCCAATTTTCATGAGGCATAAGCTATAACAAAATCATTTTTTATTAGGTCACATTCTAGTACCTTAATTGATTTATCAAAATTGATTATAAACCCTTATCAACTTACAGGTAGTGTAAGAACATGTGTGTTACCAAGACTTATATTTTGTTCCCTTAAACATTTGTCACATTCATATTATCAAAGGGACTTACCCATATTTTGAGTTAACATGGTGAGAGGATTTTATATCCATTAAAAATTATCCAACAAATTATGGTAATATCCATCCAAAATGAGAGAATTATGGATCTAAGTCACAATGGTTTGTTTGGACCAACTTTCAATCACATCTATCTTTGAAGGGTCTACTTATATACACTCACTTGAGATTATATAAACAAAGAATGAAACTTTATGAAGCCAAAATACTCAGTTGGTCAATTTTTCATAATGATTATCCGTCCTTAGGGTTTTCAATATAATTCTCAAATTATATCTATGATCTTCGTTTATCTTTTAATAAATATGAATTTCTTCTACAAAGACAAAAAATACTAGTCATGGTAATCTCTAAAGACTCCATTCATAAAATACATTATGATAGTGGGGGAATTAGTAAGATCAAATAGAATCACTATAAATTCATAGTGTCTATATGATATCTGTATTTTGTATATAAAATTTAATGGTAGAAGCTAAAGAGAACAAGGGAGGTTCTAGAGGATAAAAACTGAAGATCCTTGGGAAAACAGATCCTCTAGTTATGGAATATTACTTTACATGTTGTGTAATCATTATCGGTCATGAATTTATGAGTGTCTTGTAAAAACTAAAGGATTTAAAGTGAAACAATTCCATATAAAGTGAATATGACATGTGTCATGCCATGAAATCTATGTGTCACACAATGAAATAATGAAATATAAACTAGAAAATCACAAGTCATGAATTTGATACTTGTCATTCAAGATTAAATTTCACATAAACATTATACATCATGTAAATGCCTGATTGAGAATAAAAAGTGAATTTTTTATGTATCATTTATTGGAACCAAAACCATTGACCAATATTCCTATTAAAATACATATCTTTAATCTAGGGAATCCCATTGATGTCCTTGATGATAAAAAATTAGGAGTATAGCCAAGGTATTCAAGATGCCATTCCATGTTTGAGGCACAACCACAGGGAGGATGCCCTAGGATTAGAACCCAGATTTTTTGTACATATGTTTTTTATGTTTTTATTTTCTTTTATTGATGTAATATTTAGAATAGTTCAAATATATCTACAATATATTTGTTTTATTCAATCTATTCTTGATCTTTTTTTTCTAATCTCTATGCTATGTGTATCGGTTTATTCATCACGGATGACTACCCAACAATGATTGGCTAGACCCCATAGGGGACAACAGAATCAATCAAAATGGGTGTGTATCCAAGTATTCTATTTCCTTATCCAATTATTAAATGATTCTATTCAATTTTTATTGTGTTGCAATTCAATTTTTTCATATATTTTCTTAAATCATGGAAAAAGTTTGTTTAATCGAGGAAGAAACCCAATATGATTATGATAATTAATTCATTACCATTCAATGACGTTATTTTTATAAATATCATTTTTGATATTAATGTTCTATGGTTTATTTTAATTCATTAGAAAATTATGAAATAAGATTCAGTGGTATATTTATAGGGTCCAAATATTTATCATATCGATTAAATATGAATTATTTTGAAGCAAATGAGTATTATTATCATTAATGTGTTTTAATTACTTCTTTTTATAAATAACAGCAATGGAAACTAGTCAAATCTATTATTTATTTCTGTTTTAATTAATATATTTTATTTAGGTCATTAATTTTAATAAAATCAAATTAAAAATGGGGTAACTGAGCCTTTAGTTGAGATATTTTATTGTTGCATTTCCCATTATTTGTTGTATTACCCTGTGCTTCTACTATACTATGCCTTTTAGTTTGTACTGTTCGTGTTTAAAATAAATTTAGAATTCTATAATTACTATAGGATTTAGTGATTCATTTTGGGAGAATCTCCATACCTTGTAAAATATTTTGTCATGTGTATATCCTCTATTGTGACTATTAGTTGATGATATGAAAAAGGAAGATAAATCTTGAAAAACTATGGAGATCTATGATTTTTTTCAAAAACATCATTAATACAGGATAGATGATACTTATTCTTGATAGTGATTTTGTTATGTTCTTGGTAATAAATGTATAGTCACATTGATTTATCTTTCTTCATAACAAAGAGAATAGGTGATGCCCACGGTTATGCACATGGCCGAATTAATTCATTGTTAATTTTATCCCTAATTTTATTCTTAAATTTTTATATATAAATATACTCAATTATTTATGGAGTATTGGAAATAGGTGTATCATATTGTATGATTTATATTAAAAAATCAATTTCATGATTTTATTGAAGACTAGAAAACTCTTCTAAAAATTCATTATTAAACTCACACACAATAGCTATATCTTTGATTTTGAGTTTCTCCCAAACCATTTGTGTTAAAAATAACCATTTGAATAGGTACTATTACATATATTATGGCTTTAATTTCCCACAATATTTAATTATTTTATTCACATTTATTGGTGCTAAATATTTTGATTGAAATAAAAAAATGTAAATCACCTTCCTCGAAAATTGATATGGGATTTATGTAAGGAAAACCAATCCATTCCTAAAATAACATTAAATTACATTAGAGGTAGAATAACAGTATTTAAACAGAAATATCCTATAATGATATACTAGAGAAGAGTTATAGACATAGGATGTGATTTTCATATTATTAGTGATTTTACTGCTAAATAAATATAAAAATTTATGAGGTGGTTCTGTGATACCCTTAGAAATGTATTTATATATAAAATACTTTGAAGAATCAAAATAAAATAATAAATTAGATGATATATAGTAGATAGTAAGTGTACCTTTCATCAGTTTTTTATCATATCCCTCATCAGAAATTGATACAACATGAGATTTCTGTTTGTCACTCAGCTTAAGAGATTGTTAACGCCAATGATCATCATTAACCATCAAATTTTAGAACTAGTTATCCTAATTCCCATAATCCACAATTTTAAAACCCTAGAGTGTGGTAAGTTTATTTTTCGGGGATTTCTCTCCCTTTTCATCATTATCTATATTTTTCTCATTACCTTAATATTCGGTTTCCTGATGAACTTCCTTCCCACAAAGTAAATATTTACTAGTTACCTTAATGAAATTTCCCACATGTTTTTTTACATGCATTTCACATAATAAAAGGATCATACTCTTCCCTATATGGTTTATATAATTAGATTTTAATTAAATTTTTATTTACTTATCAAAACCATGAGATTTGTGGGTAACTTTAATATCCACCTCGATCTCGATATCATATCATAAAATTTATTCATATCTATTGAAATAATTTCTAGATAACACCCTTTAGAGACTTGGTTTTAAGCCTCAGAAGAATTGATCAACCATAGTTTAAGGTTGGATGAAATTACTAATAGCATACTTTATAATTCTTGTGATGTTTTCATTATAAGTAAAAAAATTCATCATCATTTTACTTTAACACATTGAATTATTTCTCTTTTTTTCTATCTAGAATACAGGGAAATTACATGTTGAAAACAAGATTCTAAATTCATACCACTATATACAATCATTTTCATCTTTTTCACACATGTTCTTGATAAGAGTAAACCATTTATCTTCTTTAACTTCAATACAATAAACAACGATAAAAAAGTTTCCATGTCATGAACACTAAAGAACTGGAAATATCTTTTCAATGGTACTTTTCCATTTCTCAGTGACTATTGGATCAGTGGACCCACTAAAAGAATGTTTAATTTTACTCATGATGGATTAAATATATCTTTGTTCAATCCATGAGTACAAAAACTATTTATCATGTCACATTTTTCATGATGGTTATTTAGAACCAACATGAAAAATCCAAGAAAATTTATATCTCACAGATTTTACAGGTAACTTAAAAATAAACAAAGTGAAAATAAAATTTCATGTATTTTTCATATTATTTATTTTATATATTATGTTATATAACTTTTTAATTTTATTAATTCTCAAGGGATTTGTTTTGGTTTCTTTTTTTCTTGTGACAGTAGTCTCATTTCTATCATGATAAAGACTTAACCCTCATTTCTTTGATCTGGTGGACTCTAATATCGAATAATGATCATTATACACCCCTAGGTTTTATCTTCTTCATAATTTCCCAAAAAAATATAGATCTTCTTGTCTCTCATGTAAGCCTAAAACATTTTAATTTCTACTATTCGGTCATTATGTGTTTGAGAATCCCTATCCCTCATTTGTTCAATCCTATAGACTCCAATCTCACATTACCAAATTCATACAACCTTCAGTTTCCTCAGCCTCATCGTTTCACATTAAAATATATATTTTCATCTCTCAATTAATACTCACACATTTTTAGCATCTTTTTCGTTTCTCCATATATGATTCCTTGTAAAATTACTTCTTTTTAGTTATTTTTAGATTTTCAGTGTTTTGGTTTGACTATGTTTCTTATTTCATTGTATTGGAACCCTAATTTTGTGAAATTTTGTTTTATATTTTTCTTTAATGATGAAATAATTTGAATAAGAAGTCCCTTAGAATTTCTAAATTTTTGAGTTAGCAAAAAAATATTTCTGGATACCAGCTTATATTTTATTCTTGGTTTGTTTATTACAGTTTTATTTTTATATCTCATCTTACAATTTTTCATCCCCTTGTTTATAAAATAAAATTAATTATTTCATGTTTGTTAAAAGTTTTTAATCTTATTTTTTAAGTGAGAATAATTACCCTCTATATCTATATTACATATATTGTTTTATAGAAATCATTATATATATTTTTATAATTTCAAGAGGTTATATTATTTTCATTTTCACATTTGAAATGTTTGAAATAAATCTATTTTTTAATTACTTCTTCTTCAATGAATTTTCTAAAAAATATTTTCTATTTCCATTATAATGTTTCCCATATTTTTTTCTATATTTCTCTATGTTATTTATATTCTCAATATTTTATATGTTACTTTGTTTGTAATAATGGTTAATAAAAAATTTAAATATAATATATTCTTATTTTTCAATCTAATTTTATAATTTTATTATATTGTAATTATCATCTTTGTAACCACCCTTAAATGTTTCCTATTCTCTTCTTGATATATACTCTAATGAAAACACCCGATTTATTTCCAAGTATGGACTATGATCATATTTTTTTGGAAATCCTTTATAATTAAATTTATTTTTCATGTGTTTAAATATGATATGTTGGGATTATGACTATTTTCCCTTTTATGTTCTTAAAATATTTAACTTTTTTTATTATTTTTTGTATTGATGTATTATATACCTTCAATGTTTTGGAAATATAATAGGGATTTTAACACACTAATTTATTTCAAGGGGTTAGATATAAAATTTTACGTTATATTACTTTAAAAAATTGATATATTTGTTCAATGAAATATTTATTTTAATTGGGTTAGGAATATAATAATAAAATATAATAGTGATATTTCTAGGAAATTATAGCATTGAATGTTAATATTTTCTTCCGAAATTTGTGATTACTTTATATAGTCTATGTTTTACATTTCATTAAATCTACTTTCAACGTAAGAAAAATTTTATCAATTATTGTGTTAAATTCACCCTCCATCTTATTTTTCTGAAAAATTATTATTTTTACAATACTTATCTAATTAATATCTTAACCTCAAAAACATAATTCTATGAATTTTTTTATAGTCACATCAATGAAATCCTCATTTTAGATTTCTATATATTTAGTCCCTCTTCAAGGGATTTCATTTTATTCTTTTCTAATAAGACTCTATTTCAAACACTAGTGTTATAAATTTGTTTCCGTAATTTTTTATTTTATTAAAAAACAATTTTAATTAACATTCAATTTTATATCCAATTTTATTAACTTTTTTACACGTTATATTCACTATTATTGAAAATCATATCAACATTGTAAAGACCTTGACCCCTGTATCCCAGATACAATGCATGATATTAATACATTAGCATAGATAAAATAATATAATCTCAAATGACTGATCATTTTAGAAATTTTTGGAGGTATAAAACATAGATAAACTTTAGATTACATCTAGAAAGGAAAAAAACATAACCAATCCATTGGAAACACCTATAAATTTTTATTGTATCCCAGAAAGTAATTCATAATATACATTTTTGAATCCTAGGGAAAAATAAAACATAAGAAAAGGGTGACTAGAGATGCTAAGTAAGGGTAATCAATATAGTGGAATCAATCATAAACATAAACAATAAGGTATAATGAATAACTAAAAACATAGGTTAATAAAACATAATCTTATGCAAAAAAGTTTGAAATAAAAGATGATTAAATATGTCCATAATAAAAGATAACCATAGAAATTATACTATTTGAGTAAACACAATAACTAAAATTTACTATTTTTATAAATAAGTAATTCATAATGTTAACATCATAAACATTCCATCAAGGCATCGACCAAGACACCATGCATAATGGGTAAAAACTATCTCAAGTTTTTCTTATGGGACCTAAAAATGCATATAGGGGATAAAGAGGGCCCCACCCATCAATTAATAAGTAAACTTAATTCCTAAAAATAATGATGATAAAAATAATAAACATATACATATTAAATAAAAATAACTTTTCCAATCTTTAAACACAGTCACTAACCATTTTGAGTAGTATGGTGAATGGTATCAAGATAGCTCATCCATAGTCAAACTGATCATAAACCATTTAATAAAACATTTTTGATGGTTATGAAAAGATAATAATCCCAATAAATTATAAAACTAAATAGAAGTTTTGAAATAAATGAAAATACTCGAATAAAATCATCGAGAAATTCTTGATAGAAATACCCCTTTTACTTTGTAATGAAGAGCTCTTTGGGAAAAATCATTTTTATTTATCATAATTGTTTATATAAATCCATAAATGAACAAAAATAGTTCCTCATGACAAAATTTGATAATTAAAAAATATAATGTATTCCTAAAATATACTATGTTTGGTACTTGAATATGGGTATGAAATAAATAATTTGCCTTTAATCAGGCTGAATTGAGAGGGAAACCTTATAAAACATGTATTTACTCATAAAATAAAAATTAATTGATCAAGATATACAATTTTTGAACATATACACATAATATAGAGGAAGTAAAAATAAATAAATAGGAAATAAATTGGGTTATAGATAGATAAATAACAACTTAATGGGAAAAACGATGGTTTGGGTATAATCCCTTACCTTATATTTGAATGTGTTCTACACTTGCCTTAATTTTATGGATAATCAAATTAAGTAAATTAGTAAATTAACTCATAACCTTTTATAAAATTATTTGATTCATTGTAGTTTTATTATGGTCATCTATGGCATTATAGATTAGTTATAGAGTTTAATTTCATTGTTCGGGAGCATTTCTTTCCTTGATTTTCATGATCGGTTCACTTGTTTATAAGTAATGAAATATATTTAAAATGGGAATATTTTCTAGAATTGAATTTATATTTTATTAATGATCATAAATCAGTTTAATTGTTTTTTTATATTGTTTTTTCCCAGATTTGAGGGTGAATCATTATATTACATGTTAAGGAAAATTAATTTAGATTAATTTTAGTTGTTTAATATCACAACAAACTCATTTTGTATCATCATTTAGTATTATGTCAATATGTTACTTCTAGAACATAAAAAGGGATGTAGTATGACTTTTTAAATATCTTTTGTCGATATAAATTTTTTTATGAAAAGTATTTATGAATGTAAAGGAAAATGAAAACTCGTTGTCTTTGAAGGTGAGGAAACAACACCTCATGGATGATGCTTCCATTGGTGGAATAAAAGTGAGTGTATAAGGGGTCTGATGATGGATTTTTTCATTTAAATAATAAAATTATATTATATGTAATTTATTATAGTTATCATAATATTTTTATTATGGGTGTTTTGGTAAGGATGATAAAATAAAAGGAAAGAAATTGGAAAGAAATTATAAGAAAAAAGGAAAGGAAGATGTTTTTACCTCATAATTTTCTCCTCCTTGATAACCTCTTTAGGGAAAAGGTTTTATTCAATTGATGGGACAACTATATCTTGGAAATGGGGGATGGTTTTTGGAAGAGTATTGGGTAGAAATTTGACAATGCTCAAACATTGTATGTTGTGAGGAGTAGGGATGGTATTTATAGTAGGGGAGGTGGGGTGTTTTTTTTAAATATTTTATTCATTTTTTATTATGTTGGCTCAAGACTATTAATAGTTTGAGAATTATCGTAAAATATATTTAAATAATTAATTATATTTTGATATTATGCGCTTACATCACCCATACATCACATATGACACAATAATTCATGTATTTAACATTTATCAAGAATTATTGTATTTTTCTTTTGACAAAAAATTCATGTATTTTAGAAAAATCCAAATAAATCACCCTAATAATTTTTTTACATGTAGAATTAAAAAAGGAACTCCATTTTATGAAAATAATTTTTTAAATAAGAGAAATTTAATTTTTATTTGAAACCATCATTTACTTGAAAATGTAGATTTTAAATTTATAACTGATTTTATAACACTATGAAAAAATAACCAAGGTCTCATAAAATTATCCTAAAATAATAATACAATAAAATTATAACTTATTAATACATTTTAAGAAAAAAAAATTCTTTAAAACCATATTACTAATTATAAAATTGTAATTAAATATTTATGACTTACAAAAATACCAAAGGTTAATTAATTTTTAAAAAAATATTCAATTACTTATATTATAATATAATTATATCATACTTTAATTTATAATATTTTAAATTTTATTTTTAATTTAATGGGTGAGGTTACTATTTATTTTTCTGATTTACTATTCATAATAGAATATTAATATTCTTAATGTCAAGTTACTATTTCATTAGTATTGCTTGGTTAATCTCTAGAATTATCCTCTTTCTTCCAAATCATATTTTGTTTAGATAATTTTGTCAGACCCTAGCCATCACATTAGTCATTATATTATCAAAGTGATTGATAGTAATTGTTTTTTTAGGTTTAGTTTTTTTTTAAATTTTCATAAATTAGTGTTTTACAGTAGGGGCCATGATTAACGCATGGTCAGTAAAAACTATGTGGCTAGACATAAAAATATATATAGTATTTGTAAGAGTTTATTTCGTGGTTGGTTCATAGTTTTCCAATGTATTTTTTTTAATCTTGTGACTCTCAATGTTTACCTATTGAAAGAAACATGGTTAGTGTATTTTTTTTGAAACTCTGCAAATAAATCGTTTCCATTCCATATAACTTTAATGAGTTTAAAATATTTATCCTAACCACATTGATTTTATCTATCCCTCATCCTCCTCTCATCGATTTTATTTTACTCAACATCAGTCACATTAAGGGATATCTTCTTCCCCTTATACATTCTGACTTTGAGGGTCCATCTTCGATTCATGGAGAGTTATTCTTAGTTTTGGAATTCTTTTTATCTATTCTCCTATCATTATTTTAAATATTCTTTTTCTATAGTTATGGGTTCGTCTTGGTAAAAAACTATGTAGTGGATGGCTCTAATTTCATTTGGTTTGGGTTCTTTGGGTTTTGGGTTTCTATTTGGACCATCCTCACCTCATTCATATAGGTTTCACATCATCTATGCTTTTTCCGTGTAGGTGTATTTATAACATTCTCATTTCCTACACATTTCATGAGGTTATTACCATTTATGACAGTTTTTACTTGAAATTATGTTATATATGACTATAATTAAATGATTATGAGGTGTTTCTAAATGGGTGTTGGTGTTTAAAATGAGATGTTTTCTATCTCAAGAGTACTTTGATGGGTTTGACTTGGGGATTTAAATTTAAGTTGAATTATATGTTTGTTTTGAATTTTAACCTTATTTTTCTTTTTTTATATTTTTTTCTGATGTTTGATTAATTGGATATGGATGTTTATTACTATTTATTTTTTATTCCTCTATGCTATGTTGGTTTCAAAAAATGGTTTCCTTTTTGGTTTGAAATAAGTCTTCATGTGTCATAATGTTTATTTAATATGTTTTGTATACGTATACTTATATGTGTATGCTCCTGAGTATATATTTATATATATATATGAACTTATTTATAACTATCCATATATTATATCTATATAATAAATAGTTGGAATATAATGTATCATTTGGAAAATGGACAAAAAATGGGATTTCAAATATGATCTAGAAATGGAATTAAATTTTTAAAGGAGATTCCAAAATTATATCATTGGTTATAAAATTCAAGACATGGTTAGCTCTGAATGAATATGGATTGTTCCCATAATAACTGAACTCTAGAACTAAATCCCAATTAATTTACAGTGAAGTGATCTTGATGGTTATATATTATTATTGAGGTTTCTTATATGCGTTATAATGGGGGATTTATTGATAAAGGAGTTTGAGTGTGGGTTTAGGTTGGTTATTGGCATGGTTTTTTCTTTTAGTATATTAATGGTGTGTATCAAATAAGGTAACAATAAATATGCACAATCTATCACTATTATCAGTAGTATCATTGGAGTCATAGTGTGAGACTGAGACATGATTATTATCTAGTCCTGATGAGAATTATTTTCTCCCCCATAGAATCATAGGCCATGTAGGAGTCCCACCAGTTATTATTGTTTAGAGAATCCATTTTTTTGTAGTTTAGGGATGCATCTATAGGTCAATCAATGATTCAACTTATGTACATCAACCATAATGTTTCTAGTTTTTAAGAGTTTCTCAGGATTTATATATTTTATATTGTGTTTTATTACTATACATGATGACTGCTTGGTCTTCATTTACGTAGTTTCTTATTTCTATGTTTTTAACAAGTTTTTTTTATGTGCTTGATGTTTCACATGGGAATTTTGGATTGTTTTCATGCCTTCATAAAAATTTTCCTAATTGGTTTTAGAAAAGTGTGTTTTAAAGGGATTTTAAAATGAAGAACTATTGAATAGATTTTTATCCATATTCGGGGTTTTAAAAGTAAATAGAATTTGTATTGAAAGAAATGCACATAAATTAATTTTCAAAGTGATATAAAATATAGTTTTAAATTATTTCATTTTAAACTAGTGTGTCTAAAATGTTTTAAAAAATGAAAACATGAATTCTATAGTGATTAACTATTCAGATTTTTATGTTCACACTCTACCCACACCACCTAGTGTCTACAGATCTGATGGGTTATTATAAGTTCATGTTCTTATAAAGTTATATATTTTGGAATTCTCTTTGTGGGATGATCATAGAGCTGCCATGTTGGTATTATGGATGAACGATGGCAAAGAGGTCATGGGGTGATATGTTTTGTCTTCTAATTTTTATTTTATGTAATTATTAAATCATCCAGATCAAATTCCTATTATATATTTGGAGCCGGTTTAGTCCATATTTATTTTGGGATGGATGTTGATCATTTTTATGAATTTGTAGGTATGTTGTGATTTTTTATATGTTTATTTTTCTTTTATATCCAATTTTAGAATGCTCAATTTTTTAAATTTTTGATGATTTACACTACTTTATTTATATTACATATTAGGAGAAATCATTGCCAATTAATTATAATTGATTCCTCAGAACTAGTTTTCATCATGGAATTATTTAGTATGCACCATGGGTAAGTCACATATTGGTTTGGGTACCCAGTTAAGGGGTGGATTAGATCAATTTTTGATAGGCCACCATCTACCTTCAATGATCCATTATTTATCAATTAGTTTATATACATCCCTCTATCTGAGATCATCATTTAGTATTAAGTTCATAACATCCTCAATTACTATGATGTATTTTTTAGGAAAATTAACTACAAAGGTGACAATCACCTCCAAACTCTTTGTTGTTGATGAAAACAAAAGTAACACCCATACATTATTCGAGAATGTTAATTTCACTAATTTGGGTTGAATTGTGACCATATTAATTTTTTTAACATGGTCGTAATTCGTCTTCGATATGAAAAACCCATACCAAACAACCTATGATACATAAAAGCTTTTTTAAAATAGGGTGGTTTTCATACATGTTATTTAGGTATTATTTCTATTATTGTTTTCTTTTCCCTGGTGTTGAATGAAATATTACTTTCCAATTACCTACTCTATAATTTTAGTGCCTTAAGATCAGCCAATACAATAATTATTTCTCAATATTCTTTTGTTTGACTCTATTTAATTGATTATATATGTTCTTTGGGATGATATAATCTTCTATTTCTATCATCTAGAATCCATAATCCTTTTTAGAAAAAATGTAAACCTATATCATTTAATCATATAAATTCATTACATTGATGTAGTAAGTCACAATAATTCATGGTAACATCAATACATATATTAAGTGGAGATTTCTATGTATTAGGATTATGTATTGAACCAATATTTGATACTACTTTTGGGGTAAGTATGAAGAAAAAAATAGATCATGAGTTTACTGGATGTTCAATCACTAGTAGAATGATCTCACATCTACCCAAAATCTATGATCCCTAACATCATAGGCTAAAAACATTCCAAACACCCCCCAACATAGAGAATTAGAACATTTGAATCTAGATGTACCTGAAATCACCACACACTAAATTCTTCTGTAAAGAAACACACTACCATGCATGTAAGGAATACTTTAATCTAATTATTCATATGTTCATCCTTTTTCAATAAGAGAAAAATGAAAAGTACATTTCTCCATAAGTACAACTAATAAAAATTGGAGACTTTTCATCCATTTGGATTACTTAAAAACAAGTGTTTTCTCTTACACATCATCAGGCACTCCCACCCCATATATATATATAGGGGTTCATCAAGTCATCTAATTTCACAGACTGTCTAGTCTCATGGGTCTCCATCCATATAAAAAAATAACCCTGATACCCTATTAAAAACATTAAATGACTAGATATAATTGGCAGACCAAGTGAATCACAATCCTCTAGTAGAATTAATCCATAAAATAATCCAACTTCTACCAAACTAAAACATCTATAGAAATATTCTCTGGAATGATCTTCTTCTGGTTGATTATCTATTGGTGATGCTAGCCTTTGATAAGGGGAAGGTTTCTCTGTGGTAGGTCGGTCACACCATGAAACACCTACATACATAATTCCATTGATTCTTCCTGATTTGAGGGAGGGTCTTTTCACCGCAATAGCATTGTGTCACTCCATAAAGATTTTATCATATTGGGTTCATATCACTATGAATAAAGGGGTGCACTATGGTGTGACCCTAGGAAGTGATTCCCTAAATATTCCTATTTGTGGGGGGGGGGGTAGTCACACCGTTATTGTGGAGTAGTATCATGATTTAATATACCTAATATTTAAAAACTTATTTTTCTCTTCTACCCCTACTCATATTAAACCCTTTATCACTCTCTTTATATCTCACCTGTATTCCTTAACCATTATCGCACACCATCTTGATCCTCCTTCATTATATGATATTCTACCATGTATTTCATCCATTTTGAAGGTGATTTCATGAGGTAAGATCATCTAAATCTCCTCTTTTCTCTCTTTATTCACATTACACATTATTCTGTTCCCAAATAAGTCCTCAACAACTACGAGTTTACTTCTACTCAAATTTTAAATGAGGGTTTCCTTAATTAAGGGTTATTTTTGGAATATTTAAGGATTTTTATTTTTTATTAGTGGTAAATTTCAAACCATTCATAATTAAAGTGTAAATTAAGGATTCATAATTAATTTTTTCATATTAAATTTGTTGAATTTTTATACGACCATTTATTTTCTTTACACCATGCTTTATAAGTCCAAATTATTCATGAAGGGTCATTTATATATTTCTAGGGCCTATTTTTCTATTGTAAATGTTATATTGGGATGGCTGATTGTTAGGCCTACTAGATTTTTTGTGTTCCATGCTAGCTATTCTTCTTTCTCTCACTGCATATTTTTCCACCATTGATCTTCCTAGATACCCTTTGAAATCTTGATGGCCACCTGGTTCCAAAGTTTTTGAGCCACTGAAGTCTGTTCGACTATTCATTTTCACAACTAATTCAGTTAACCCATGTCTTTGGGGTGTGGTTTTATGAATCAGGTGTTGGCAGTGGGTTTTATATCGCTTTCTTGGTGCCTCCTAATGCACATGGATCCTAGTTTCTTGGTTCCCTTTTGTGTGGTACCTTTGGTCTTCTTTGGAGAAACCCTAGTGCCTAGTTTCATTTTTCTATGATTAATCCTCCTCCTCAAAACTCATTAAAGACTATCATTATCCCTTGGACCCATATCTTTTTTAGCCCATGGTTGAGATGAAATCCTTCCCAAGGGTAAGATGTGGGAATTATTTATTGATGATTCCAGGAACCATAAGAGGACCAGTGGAAAAATATAATGCCAAATCTAAGAGGTTGTATAATCAACATTGTCTTAGAGAGATCAAGACATTCAGAAACATTGTTGACCAATACTATTAGAAATGTTTTCTTTTTTTTTTTCTTTGGTTTACAACTTGTAAATATCATTCATATTGTTTCCTGTTATACGTTATCTTCTTTTCCTGATTAAATTTTAATATTTCTATTTTCACTTTTGAGGTTAATAAAAGGTGTACATGTGTGTGGTGTTCTTTACATATATTAGGGCCCCTAAGGTTCCAATGTACATTTAATCATCATTTACATTTAATTTTCTACATTATTGTACTGAGTTGTAGTTCTTGAAATATAAAATCCAAAGTTCCATATTTGATCCTCATTTATATGGTGGTTGTTTGGTTTCATTTTCAGTACTATTCAACCACAACTAGTGGTATCGGATCATCCCTGGACAACTATATAATTTTGATTTAAATAATATTCAAATATTCATACCTATTTTTAGTCTCTTTACAACTGGTTTGTTGTATTCTACTTACAGCCTTTATAGACCTGTTTTATTTCTTATATCGAATTGATTTCTTTGTTAAATTTCAACTTGATAAAACTAATCTATTACATTCTAATTATAGTTTGATAAAATTTGTTCTTTGTGTTCTATTTATAGTTTATTTCACCCTATTTATAGTTATGGTGAACCCATTTTCATCATCATTGTTTATAGTTTATTTAAAAATATATTATTGTGTTCAGTTTATAGTTTATATAATTTTGGTTTCATGCCTTTTTTCCACATTTATTTCTTTGTGGAATTCTGTCTTCTTCATTGAATAGTGTTATTTTTATTGAAATTATTGTAGTAATTGAAATTATTTATATTTTTTATCTCAGGATGCACATTGACCCAGTGGGATTGGTTGGTTCTTGGGGATAAATGCCTAACATTGTCCCCAACCACTCAGCATCCACCCATCTGGATAAACATGTCTATAATGTGATATGAAATCAAGAAATTCTATGGGGACAAAGACTTCAATTTTTGGATAATTAAAATGAGGGAATTTCTTGTTCAAAAAGGTCTAATAGACCCCTATCTGGGCCTACAAAACCCATTAAACCCCTTATTAAATTGGCCAGACCATTATAGAATATGAAAAAGTTCCCCCTAATATAGTTATTAAGGCCATTATTTCCCTTTTACATTCCTAAGGTGATAAAGTTTATAGGGAAGTGGTTTATGAGTCTATCAGTGTAGGAATATGACTTAATCTTGACAAATTGAAAATTATTGCCTTCCTAGTGGGAAGACACTACAAGAAGCACTATACATTCACATTTAAAATGTATCCTGTTACTTTTATAAAGACCCATCTAGATGATTTTAATAAATTCATGTCAGAGTTATCCAATGTCAATGTATATGTAGATGATGAGGATTAATAAATGATCCTCCTAATCTCCCTTGACCATAGTTACAATAAACAAGTTGAGAACATAATGTATGGTTAATAATATGTAACATTAGAAAAAGTTAAATCATACTTTATGTCTAAGTAAATTCATTCCAAACCTATGGTAAAAGGTGAGACCGAGATTCAGTTTACTAGGGGAAGACCTCAAGTTAAAGGTAAAAAGAAACTATTCAATAGCGATAAAAGTAAGAGTAGTAAATAACGCAAACCGAATACTAATTCCAAGTATATAAAAGTAACTTTCGTTCATTTTGGTAATCTTGGGAACATTGAGCCCGACTATAGGAAGCTAAAATGTGAGTTAGAACAAAAAAACCCCATAGAACAGTCTCGTCTAGATGGCTCGAATTATGACACTACCAAATCCATGAATGACTCCAGCCACAAACTCAATCACAACTGGGTCCTTGAATCTAGATATTCCATTCACATGTATAGAGATTATTTTTTAGATCTGGTTGTAAAGGCGGAAGGGGGTGTCCTCATAGGGAACAATAATAGGTACAAGGTTGTAGTTGGAGGATCTATTCTAATAGAGTTAGATGAGCAATCCAGTATCAAATTACATAATATAAGGTGTTTCCCTAACCATAAATAAAATTTAATATCATTATTGTTACTAGATTGTAATGGATTCAACATTAAATCTGAATTAGGTTGTCCAAATTTCTCAATATCAAGAAGAATCATAAAAGGATATCTTAAAAATTGGTTATATGTCTTGAATGAAAACAACGATTAAAGAAAATTGGGAAATTATTATAATAAAATCACTAATAATACTATGTTATGTAATAGAAGATTAGGGAATGTAACTCCAAATACATAGAGTAAGTCAATAAGAAGGGAATTTTAAATGAAATCACACCTATTAATCTTCCATTCTATGAATATTGTTTGATAGAAAAATCCAAAAGGGTCAGTTTCAATAGTTCCTCCATCAATGCTTCCAACCCACTTGAATACATCCATTTGGATTTTTGGGGGCTTACATGGACCACATATAAGGGTGGAGTATCAAAATTTCATCACATTCATTGATGATTTATCCATTAATGTTTGGATTTACATATTGAAGAATAAATATAATATTTTATAAAACTTCAAGATATGTAATGCTTCAGTTGAAAATCACACTGGAAAGAAACATAAAACCCTGTGGATGGAAAATGGGCTTCAATACCTATCTAGAGAGTTCATTTAATATTGGGGGCTTGAAATAATTAAGAGGCATAATAATATTAAGGAAACTCCCTAATAGAATAGCCTTGTAGAGAGGATGAATATGACCATCCATAAAAGTGTCTAGAGCATTATTTCATGCTTAAAACTCCCCAAATCATTTTGGGTTGAGGCCTCCATAATTACTCTATACCTTATCAATAGGTTTACATCATCCTTGAATAATTTCAAAACTCATAAAGAACTCTGGAATGGAAAACCCCCTTCCTTTTCCCACATAATGGTTTTTGGTTCTACAGCTTGTACTCATGTCATGATTAATAAATCAGAACCAAGATCCCTCAAGTACACTTACTTTTTTTAGAGGGAGTTGAGGGATACAAATCTTGGTAGATAAACCAGTATACCGAATGTTTATTATTAGTAGGTATGTTTTCTTTCACAAATCATCTTATCATAATACCAGGAGATCCACATCTAGCATCGGTGATCCAGAACATGATAAGTCTGATGAGGATGAGGCATAAACTCATGTTGAGACTGACATTCATCCTACTCCACCTCATCCTCATCCCATTAATGTGGATAATTTCAAGACTATTTCTAGTTCAGATTTGGACTCTGATTCTCTTGAAAGTCCTTAGGATTATCAAGTGGCCTGTGATAGGAATAAGAGAGTCCCTATATCTTCTCCCCACTTCATCTAGTATGATTTCTCTTTATATGATTTTCATGTGGTCTATGGTCATAATGATGATGATCCTCAGTCTTATAGGTATGATTTAAAAGACCAAGGCTCAAATAACTGGGTGTTTTATTCGAATAAAGAAATGGCCTCCTTAAAGAAGAACCATACATGGGATTTTTTACACAAAAAAAATTATTCTAAAGTAAATGGTTCAAAATATATATTCAAAAGAAAGGAGTACAACACTTAGGGAAGTCAAATCAAGATCAAATCTAGGCTAGTTTTCATGGTCTTTCTTCAGATATATGGAATTTATTACTCAGAAATATTTTCCCCAATCTTTAAGTATTGTTTAATTCAGATTATTTTATCCCTTTCTCCTTATAATGACCTACATATAGATTAATTATATGTCAAAACAACTTTTTTTACATAGTTATTTAAATAAAATTATTTATATGAAACCTCTTGATGTTTATCCTACTAAATTAAAAAATATCAAGTCTTCCTTTTGAATAAGTCTCTATATGGATTAAACAAGCCTCAAGGATTTGGTAATTTATGTTTTATTCATTCATGCTAGGTTAAAAATATGTTAGGAGTTAGTATGATTCTTGTGTTTACATCAAAGAAACTAAAACCTGCATCATTTATCAACTATTTTATATTTTTTATATCCTCATCATATGTAAGTATATAAATCTGAATTCTTTTATCATATCCCAATTAAAAATAAATTTTTAAATGAAGGACCTAGGTGCAACCAAGAAAAGCCTAGGTGTTGATATCATTAGACACAGACCAAAAAATTACTTTATCAACCTCAACGTGACCATGTTTTAATAGTTTTTAATGATTTATATGTGAGAAACTCAAAAAATACTTAATTTCCCTATTTCACAATATTTAAAAAAATTATGAATCAATACCCTACTATTGAAGTAGTTATTGAATTTAACTTATTTTAAAATGGTAGGTATTATAATGTATTCTATGATATCGACTCACCAGAATATTTATTTTGGTGTCTTCAGTCTTAGTTGGTTCATGGCTAGTCTAGGGATGCCACACTGGAATTTCCTTCAGTGTATTCATAGATATCCTTCTTGTAATTCCAATATTTCTTTGTGTTATGGTTGAAATGTAGATTGTACTGAACTAATATGTTTTTATATTAATTATGAATATGATTAAAATTTAGACACCCATAAATCATTTACTAGGTATGTGTTTACTTATTTTTGTGGTTCCATTTCCTAGAAGTCCAACATGTAGTCTGTTGCAATTTTAACTACAGAATATGAATACATTACTTTAACTGAGGAATGTACAGGATCTATGTTGATCAATGCCATATTTTCTAAAATTATCATTTATAGTTATTTCATTAATGTTTATTTTGATATAAATACAACATTTCATTTTTCTAAAAACTTAGTTTGTCATGGTATATCAAATAACATATATATTATATTACATTTTATTAGAGATGTCATAGAATCTAGAACTGTGTGTGTCAATAAGATACACATTGACATAAACCAAACAGAAAGATTGACTAATGTTTTTGTTCCATATAATTTTAAATTCTGTTTATATAGTTTAATCATTGTTCTAGTTCCATGACCCTTTGTTCAAGAACATCACCAAATTTAATCGAAAACAGTGGAGATTTATAAATTAAGGTTTTTTTATTCTATTTTTCATATTAATTTTATAATATAAATGATTAAATTTATTTTTTATACACCAAGATTTATATGTTCAAATTATACATGATGGGTCTTTTATATACTGCTTGGGCATGTTTTCTTATTGGACTAGTTTTATTGGGTCAGCTGTTTCCGAGGCCCGCTGGTTCTATTGTGTTCCATACTGGCTATCCAATTATCTATGGCTACTTATTTCTCATCGATGATCTTATAAGACACCTGTTGAAGTATTACTATCCACTTAGTCCCCGTCTCTTTGAGCCGATGAAGTTTGATCATCAATTTTGTTTCACTTATGCTTCATGGCACCCACATATAGGGTGTGCGGTTTCAGGAATCAGGCAATTGAAGGGTTTTCATCACCGTCGCTCGGTGCTTCCCAACGCACATTGATCCCAACATCCCAGATCACTTATATGTGGTTCTTTCAATGTTCTTTGGTGAGACCCTAGCATCTGGTTCTATGGTTCTATGATTAAGCCTCCTCCTCAGAGATCGTCTGCGCCAGTCATTCTCTCTTGGCCCCGTCTCATGGATAGTCTAGGGTGGAGACAACATTATTACCACATATAAGATGATATGAATCATGATTGATGATTCCAGAAACTATTAGAGGACAATGTCATAGATGTACCACTAGATTTGGGAGGCTTCACAATCAACCTAGACATGAAGAGATCAGAACCTCCGGACACATTTTTGTCCAGAATTGTGTTTATAATTTTTGTTTTTGTTTCTTTGGTTTGCAACTTTTAAATATCATTTTTTTGTTTCTTGTTCTAAATTTTATTCATGGCCTAATTTCAATTTACTATTTCAATTTTCCATTTTGAGATTAATAAAAGGTGTATGAGTCTGTTGTGATCTTGTCATGCAGTAGGACACTTAAGGGTCCGGAGCATGTTATATCATCATATAAATTTACTTTTCTGAATTCTTTTATATGGTTTTAGAATTGGTAATATCAACCCCACAGTTCCATATATGATCTTCATTTGTATTGTGGTTTTGTGGTATCATTATTCCTACTATTCATCCATAATAGAAAGTAATTATTGATATATATTTTCTTCATCCATCAACCATTAATTTTTAACCCATGTTTTCTTGCCTAATTTAAATATCCTTTTATTTTTTTAAAATGTAGTAATTGGTATTTTCAAAAATAACTATTTAATAGCTTTGGGATTGAATGGGGTTTCCTCGTATTTTTATGTGTAAATTTATTTTCACATAACCATCCACACCGAGTGCTTAATGAAATTCTTATGTGGGTATTTTCTTGGAACATCAAATCTAAGAGAGGTGTTTTATTTATCAAACTATTTTTTAAGTATCAAATTTTAAATTAAGGGTGTGTTTGGGTCCTTTAAAAAATTTTGAGTATACTTTGGTTGTTTGATATAATTTTTAAAGTTTATGTGGTATGGTTTTGAATTATTTTTTCATAATATAGTTTTTAAAATGAGGTTTTAAAGATTATCTAGGAAATCAATAAAAACATTTTCTCAAATAAAAAATTTGTCATGATGTATTTTTTATTTGGAATGTAAAAATGTATGAAACATTCCTAGTATGGGACATGTATTATTAATATTTTCTTTAGATATGAAAAATGGGTTTCTTTTATGAAGTTTGTTCAAAGGTCATGGTACAGTTTCATGTTTTTTGTTAAGTATGTGTATGCTTTATATATCAAAATTTTCTCAACTCCATTTCATTTCATTTGATTCCAAGAGTAGTTTGGTGGGATATCTGGGTTCACATTTCACACTAGTGTATGAATTTTATATATATGTGGTTCCATGTGAGGATACACCTTACTTTGGGGAGTTTTTTCATCTATTAGTTCAGTTAGGGAAAGATCGAGTATTAAGGGTATTGAATACCATTGGGCTCTGATTAGATGGATTATATTATGTGTTGTCCTAGATTTTCACTAGATAGCCTTAATACCCATGGTGTTTTTAATTGATTTATTTTATTATTATCTTTTTTTGGTTATCTTGTGTTTTTTTCCATTCATTTCATGCATTTATTATTGTGAGTTCTTTTCTTTTTAATGTAAAAAATGTAACACACTTTTTATGTATATATTTCATTTTAAATTTTTAATAAACCATAACTTTCTTATTTATACCTACCGTCTCAAGTATTTTAAAATCAAGGGTTTTCAAAATGGATTCTCTTATTTTAAATGTTATCTTTCTCATAAATGATTTTAATGATCCATAATGTGAAAATGGGTGAATAGCATATCCTGAGTGAAAATGAATTTAAGTGATGGATTTAAGCGATTTTTTTTAAATTAAAATGAAAGTGATTAATTTAATATTTTATTTCTATCTAGCATAAAATGGATTTAGTTTTAATTTTTATGCATGTTGTGTGGGGAGGATACTTACTCAACATGTTTTCACACTTTCATATTCATTACTAGCTCAGTAAAGGTTCTTCGTGGATGTGGTGGTTAGTTATCTGATTGTTTTTGGTCTATTGGAGGGGGTAAGTGAAGATGTTTCACCTAGTGACTAAGGGTGGGTTGGTTGTGGTTTTGTTTTACTTTTATTTTTTCTTTCTATTGTGTCGAATCCCTTCAGTGTCCTTATTTAGTTTGGTTGTCGCTTGTTTTTGTATATCTTATGTTGGGTTTATTATCATTTGGATGGATGAGATTCTTTTATTAGTATTATTTATATTTATTGGTTTGTATTATATGATTTTTATATATTTGGTTCTATTTATTTATGAAACTACTTATTTCAGATGTTCATGTTTATCCAACATATGAATTCCTCATTCTATAATTCTGATGGGGGGATCCATATTTTTTAATATGTATAGAGAAAACCCATTCCCACATATGTAGTTCCTAATTCTATAGAACCAATTTTCATCCCATGAGGATCGGTAATTCCCATAGAGCCTTGAAACAAATGTTCTCATGTACTCAGATCAAGGTTAAATCTGGGTTAGTTAATGATATTCCTATCTTCAAGGCTCAATGTATACAGTGTATATATTCTAGTAATTTTCCCCGTTTAGGGAAGTAATGAAAAAGTGGTCTCAATTATCTCAATTACTCGTCATCATTTCTAATTGTCCTATTATGGCTCACGATCACATCCACCAAATACATTGAACTGAAACCCACACATTCATGGTCCAAATAATTTTTCACAATGTTATATTTGGTGGGATTTTTATTATTGACATAAGACATCATTTCATACATATTCATTTTGATTATATATATAATGAAATGAAATGGGTCCCCTACGATGTATTTTAGTTAGAATATAGATAGTTAGGTACATTGTGAAAGTGAAAAAATGGAGGAATAATTTTCTCTATCTAAGATATAATTAAGGGTTATTATTCCTTATTTTTTTTAAGAATCCCTTAGACAACTTTTTAGAACAAATATCTCTATAAAAAGGGAACAATCTAATTTTTTCGACCCTTACATTATTTGATACTAAATGTAATATTTCTATATGAATCAATTTTTGATTATTGATGTGATTGTAATTATGTTTCATCTATTTTAGTTTCACCACTCTTCTATTGACCCATTTCAATATATTTTAAGAATAACCATCAGGATCCAAGAAATTCTTTATTACTTCTAGAAAAGTTTTCCTCCAATGTTCTTACCACATAATAATCACAGGGAAATTTTGAATTATTTTCCTAGATAAACACATTATGTAGTTCTATTCTAATACCCCAATCCATTATGTCATGCCATGATTGTAAATCATTTTTGTCTTCCCATTAAAATTTAGAAGGATTGAAAAAATAATTTCAATTTTTTTTTTCTCAATGTGTATTATTTCTAAATGATGATTTAACAAATTAGTTGATCAATATGGTAATTCATAGTGGATACTATTCTTCCTCCCATTTCAATAATATCCAGTGGAAAGATTCTTCCCCATTCTAGATTTCATCTAACCATTCACTAGTGAAAATATTGTTTTGCCTCAAATGATTATTGATATAGGATATTGCCACAGTCATATGCATGTGGATGCTATCAGTGTGTCTATAGAAATAGGTGAAATAACAATAACTATATGTAAGGAATTTGGATATATCTTATGTTTACATAGACCCTATTTCTGTGGGCATGCATACCTATGGATATAGGATAAAAATATAAGACACCAACTAGTTTCAAATATATCCAATGAGGAAGGTTAAAAATGATAATACACTACACCTGTATTATGTGAAGAAAACATCTATGTAAAAAAACATAAACCATCACATGATAAACAAAACATGAAAATTTTCACCATAGATGAATAATTTAGATATTGTGTAATAAAAGTTTTCCATGTTGATCCATCTGTAAGATGAACCATCTCATCATTATCCTTAATTGTCTCATAATAATTCCATCACATCATTATCCTTAATTATCTCATAGTCATTCCAGCACATATTTATTGATATTTCATTAGACATGAAAATTTTTTAGAGACTAGGAATAAATGGAAAGTTATAAATTACCACATTTTTTAAAATCATTTTTTCATTCCATTTTCTATAAAATTAAACAATAATTATTGGAGAAACATGAATTTTATTAGTTTAAAATCCAATTTAATAAATTAAATTCCATTGAATATAATAATTTGTATAAATATAGATATCATCCTGATGTAATTACTTAAAGACATTATAAAGATATTCAATTCCTATCTTAGAAATTCTATACATTGTTTTCTTATGATACCGTCACATAAAGATTTCTTCATTTTCATTTTACTACATGCCCAATTTTGCAGATTATTTACACCATCCATCAATTTGTTCACTCCCTCAACATCATCATTTTCATTAGTTGATTAAAATGTAATAATACCATGGTATTCTAGAATTGGAATAATTTAATTCTCTTGATGATGAATAGTTGGAAAGATATCAAATATAAAATTCTATATTAAACTCCTTTAATTTTGATCATTAACAGTCTAGGATTTCATTTTTATCTTCATTATGATACCAGACATAATATTTATTTTGAAAATCAACTTATTTTAAATGGTACATAACCTCTACCTATCCTAACCATGGTCTATTGACATAATTATAAAAATTAAATCATATATGTTCTCAATATAAAACATCATTATGTTCAAAATCTATCAAATCCAACTTATTTTGAAACCTTATTGATATTTGATCATAATCAAACATCCAAATTCCATTCTTTCAATTAAAAAAATAATATCTTATTAAAATAAATATATTATAATATATAAAGAAAATTAATGATTTCCATGAATATTATTTAATACATATTTGGTTGAGAAAAATTGTATAACTAAATTCATATGTTTCTATGATGGATAACATTTTTTTAAAGAAGACCATTATTCTACACAACATGAAGAGTACCATATTTTATAAAGATATTTTTATTAGGGAAACAAATCATAATACTAGCATGGTATAATTCAATATTAGATGACTATAGAAAATATATAATAAAATAATAAAAATACTAATTTTAATATGAAATTCATCAAATAATATTTATAGCTATCCAAACAAATCATAAGAGATGGAATATGCCCTAATCGATGCATAATAGTACCAATACAAATAATGTATAATAAATTGAATATAAAAAACCAATATAAACCAATATAATTTCAATAAAATAAAAATTCATAGATTAAGAAACAAGAAAGATATTCAAATTGAAGAAATGTATGTTCCTCACCAAAATTAGTTTTCTATGTTTTAGAACATAATTTATGAAAACATCTATTTAGGAAAACAAACTATAGCAATGTAAAAAAAAGTTTTTACACATTAAACCATTTCAAAATAATAATTGTTTCTATCATGACCCATCCCCTAGGTCCTATGCCTTTATAACACTAAGATAGCCTCTAATAGGACATGGGCGGGTGACTAGCGCTGAGTAGGCATATCACACAAATGGGAGGAATTTTTATAAGAACCTATACACATGCACCCTACTCCAAGATACAGAGGCTAGAGAGTAAAAATACAAAGTATGGAAAATTCATTCATACCACTAAAATCCAAAAACATAGTATGATAAAAAGTAAAGAAGTAAAATAAAATAGGGCCAGAATACAATCCCACTAAATGAAAGACAACTGCAAAGTCTCACATGTAAACATGGGTACTGAAGCTTTTATAGGAAGATACTGAAAACACCTTGGCTCATCTGATCTCACAAGGAACGGTTAGGTCCTGGTCTTGGTCCTGCTCCACATAAGACTCCACCAAAGAGTCAGTCAACTTTTGAAGACTAGACAAGTGAGGGAAAATACTGTGTAGGGGTGAGTAACAAAATACTCAGTAGGGGAATCTGAAACACAATGTAAAATACCCCAAAGGAAATACAACCAAGAATGTACAGTCATCTCAACACATGTATATGAAAACAAAACATATAACAAGAACATAATGGTATACATGTAATGGATTCCAAGATGCAACATCTCATCCAATGCAAGCCATATGGTTCCACCCGTAGCACGCTCGATTTCAAGAGATCCCACTCCTCAACATATCTGACAGTAAAAATGTACAAAACACTACCAAAAGAATTAGAGAGAACATCTGGTCTCGATATGTGACCAAGATTCCATAAGATGTCTGGTCTCATAGAGACAAGGAGTCTCGATATCACAATCAAATCTATGGTCAAACGATTCTTCTCATGGAACCCTTGTTCTAGTATAACTCACTCCTTGAGCTATGAAGTAATCATAGGACCTTGTAGAGAGGTCCCGCTTGTTTGGGAACCTCCCAAAGAAGACACACTAAGAACTACCTAAATTAAAATGATCTGGTCTTGTAAAAAAGGAAGGATATATCTCGATACATAGATAAGGGGTCCTATACCTGGGGCTCATTAGGGGATATCCTTTCCCAACTAGAATTATCATACTATATAGGGGATATGTTCCTATGTGAATATTGGTTACACCTAGTCTACATGGAAAGAGAAGGTAAGTCACAGCTAAACGTCAGTCATAAAACTCCACTAACCTGGGCTCCACCCAAAGAGGAAACACAAGTAAATGTTCATGATATACAGATAGGGGATTCCGAAGTATACCGTGAGCCTAAAATATATTACTCATCATGTTAGGGGATTTTATAGAATACCAAAAACCCTATGATGTGGCTCATAATGTAGTGGATTCCAAAGAATACTGTGAATCCTACAATACGGGCCACTAGATGGAATATTCATGCCCGAAACTTAGAGGTCACCTCAATACCCAACAAACTCTATCTGGGTTGGTAGAGAATCCCTATAGTCTTATAGAGTATTTAAAACTCTATCTGGCAGGGGTCTACCAAGGGGATTGCCCCGCAATGTCGTACCAAACCCTCTAGGGAAGAACCAAGGGGGAACTCTTCACCTATATTGGTCTTTTGTAACAACTCAACAAGCCATCTCAAAAGGTCTGCCTCATCGCAAGGGTCCCAACGTTGCAAATGTCTCATCAATCAGACTTATGGTCTAAAAACCATGATATTTGTTGTGAAAAGGGGCTGGTGGGGTCTGGGTCTGGTCTAACCTAGGTGGCCGACACACCCCACCCGGTCGGACCGACCCTACCCTACCTAGACTGGGGTCCGCTGACCTAACCCAAGTCTACCAACCCAAATCGGGTTCGCCGACCTGACCCAAGTCTGACCCAGTCTTCCAGGTTGACCCGGCACGCTGGGCCTGACCCAGTCCTCTCTGTTACATCGTCCTTGCCCACTAGAGTGGCACAGGCCAAGGCGTTGTGTCCAGTCTGAGGCTTACCCTCCTATCCGACCTAATCCACTAGAGTGGGCTAGTTTTTTTCCTCGTATGTTGTAAACCGCTACCTCCCCTCCATGTCACATGGCCGACACTATCAACCACTTTTCCGCTCACCCACGGCTTGAGCCACAGGTCTAGCTCATTGCTCCTTGTCTGAATCCACAGAATTCTCCCACTCAGAAATCCGCATAGACACGGTTGCTACCTCCACCACCGGTGCACCTATGGCATCTTCCATGGGCCACCAGACTCACTACTATGGTTTGATTTTCAATTTGGATGAGGTTTCAAAAACCTCATCTCACACTCTTCATCACCAGGGGTTTGAATCAGTGCTAAGATCCCTCCTAGCGAAATGTCACTCCAATGGAGATATCTCCCACACCACCTCGATCCATTCTCATTTTCCATCGTTCCTCCTCCATCGTGTCAAGTCCATCCCAGTTCTGTGATACTAGATCATTGTGCCAAAGATCTATTATGCAATGATTGATCGATCACCATAAGTCGAGTCATGATCCGAAAAAATAACCCTCGCGACGAATGAATAACGGAGGGAGAAAATCATGCATTAGAAAATATTAATAGACCTCTATTGATGTTTGTGTTAATAAATGTTAATTTTTGTTAGAATGGTTAACCAAGAATCACAAAGAAAATATCCCATTAAAACCATGAAGGAGTTATCCCTTCCCACAAAAATAATCAATCTGCATGCCAATTTATTTGTTAATTGATCTGAATCCATCGTGGAATATCAACAATGTAGAAAGGAGAATATTCAATGAATAACAACATCTACCTCAAGTTAGATCACTTGCATACATAGATTGAAGCCACATCACCATGTCGATCCTTGTTGCAGTAGTGTTCATCGATTCATCGTCACTTGATTGAATCCCAACCTCCTCTCTCTCATCCCTGTTGAGAGTGCCTCCTCCAACATTCATTAGGGAAACTCCAGGGTTCAAGATAAATCTCCAGAATTATGAATTCAATCGCTGGACCCTACCCCAGAATAATGGAGGAAACACGATAACACGTTAACACATTTCAACATTACTATTTTTCTTTGAAACAACATTTCCACGCTACTTCATTTGTGATATTATAACAGGTTGATCCATCACTGCATCATGGCATCTCCAAGAAGTGAAACATTAAAATGAAATAAAATAAACTTCTTTAATTTTATTTTATTCTCCTTTAAAAATTTCAAAAATTAGCCTTTATCCTCGACCTGTACCGGTCGAGCTTAGGGTCCGCATATAGAAAGCATGCCCTCATGAGCTCAATGGTACTCTCAGATTTATAATCTGAGTTACTATTTATGATTTATAAGGATTTTAAAAATAAAATAATTTTATTTAATAATTTTATTTAATGTTATGCCATTTTTCTGTTTTCTCACTAGAGACTCGATACAACTAAACATAAGTTACGCCTAGGGTAAACCCACTACTCTGAACACAACAATGCCATCATATTTTTGATCTAGGGAACTGTTTAAAATTTATTCCTCTTTTTCATGAAAAATTCTCATGTGTACTATTTAAGAACATAAATTTTTTTGACAGATCATTCTGGGCACTCTGGCCCTAAAAATTGTACATTGTCTTAGCGCCTTGTCTCGTAATTTTTCCAAGAATTTTATAAATAAATAGAACCGAGAAAAATTTATTCATTAAAATTTCAGTTATACAAATTATTCCTCTTGAGATACACCAACGTATCCAGGGCTTGGATAAAATAGAGAAATGTGATTGAATTCTTCAAAAAAAAACTCCAAGAGGATATCATTTCAACCAAAAATATCTTATTCAATTACAGTTTGGTTTATCAACTAAACTATACCTTAACACATTACTAAATTGTCTCTAATAAGTATTTTTTTGATTTAATTATTGTTTTCAAAAAAATCATATAAAATAAATTCCCAAAACAAACACAACTAGTTCTTATAAAAATTGAATGTTGATTCAAGAAAAATATTTGACACTCAAAACATTTTCATTGTAAATAAAAATACTATTAATATAATTAATGTTTTTTATAAAAAACCTAATTTATGATTTCATAATGTAGTAATTATGGAATATGATAAATGATATATCTTAACATCCATTCCTAACCTAAAATCAAGAGAAAAAAACATGTTTTATTATTTATCCAATTAACAATGTCTTTCAATCATAATGAAAAGCAATAAATTATTCACTTTATATACCATAACAAGATACAAACATCCTCAATATGAAAAATAATGACATAATTAAATATCACATGTGTACAAAAAGAATAAAATAAGATAATATATTTAAATATTTTAATATAAAAATCATAAAAGCATACAATTAGGTAACCAAACAAATTATAAGAGATGAAATATATTATATTTGATACGTACAAGCCGTGAACTAAAAAAATATGATATATAATATTAAAAAACTAGTACAAAACTTGTATCATTGTAATAAAATCAATATTTGTGGATTAGAAACAAGAATAACACTCTAAAAATGCATGTTCCTCACCCAAATAAGTTGTTAATGTTTTAAAACATAATTTAGAAAACTTATGATATATGAAAATGGATAGTATCCAGAGAGAAAAATATTTTAATAATTGAAGATTATTATTCTAATTCAAACATCCCCCTTTTTAACTTGGTTGATAAGGAATCCATATATGACCGAGATTCCTAGAGGCACAAATCTTGAAGTACATTTTTCAAAATCATAGGGACATTGTGACCACTTTAAAATTCCTACCATTCTTAATTAATGAACTATTTTTTACATAATGACAATTTTATTATATTTCAAAATTTATGTACGTAGAAATACTATTATAAAAAATATTACATTTAATTTAGTAATACCGATTATAATAGCTATGAATACTACAGTGATATAGAAACAAAAAAATAGAGACCACAGAATGATATACTTTATAGGATAAAACATTGACGATATGATTACACCATCCATGAAAATTGTAAAAATAAAATTAAACATTAGGATTATGATAGAAATTATTAATGGAATTAAAAAACCTTTAGTAATGAATTAATAAATGTTTATATTTTGTGATATATATATAAGATGTAATTGAAAATGTGATTGTTACAATATGACCATTAAATTACAATAATATGATCATTGGCCATTATCATTATTGGTAATGTAGCTATTATAAATTTACCATTAGGATTATTTTATATTATTGTTAATAATAATTGTTTATTGAATGTATAAGGAAGAAACGATAACCACAACCAGTATAATCATGCCTTATAGGGGTCACTTGTTGGTTCTTAGGTGGGAGGTAGCATCAAAGGGGTATTCTATTTAATAATCCCAAGAATATAATCAACAAGTAAGGATTGGATTAAATATTTTATGAGAGAAGTTCCAACTAGTTTAGATCACCACAAGATCAATGTGGGTCAAAACACCTCATAAAACTACTAGCATTTCACCCCGTACCCTTAAATAATATACCCGTGTAATAAATGATTATGTATCTAGGCACTAATAGTATTAAGGTGTAAATATTTTATAAATTAATTAATAGTTTTTTTTATTCTATTTTTTTATTTAGTGTTTCGACCTTATATAAAAAAAATATTATTAGCGTATATAATAAAATATATTTTATACTAAAGATAATGATTGTATTTTTCAGAAAATACGTATCTTAAATTTTAATTAAAATACATTTTATATAAAAAAAGGTTAATGAATGGTTTAAAATAAAATAATTTATTTATAAAATATATTTATATAATTTTATATGGTATTAATATGGTATAAATATTTGAATGATTAATAAAAATTGTTTGTTTTCAATAAATTAGAATTTTTTAAAATAAATTTCATGTAATTTATAAAATTTATGAAGAAAATGGAAGATATTTTTGAAACAATAATATTATAATTAACCACTAGTTAATTTTTTATAATTTTTTGAGATAATAATTTTTTTGTGTAAAATATAAAATATGGATAAATACACAACATATACTATGACATCATAAATACATAAATGTGGTTTAATGATTAGGATACAGACATTATTAGCCAAAAATATATAAATTTCTTAGTATTGTTTTGTTTAAATGGATTTAAATCAATTTCTAAATTTATAAATGACTTTCCAAAGTCTAAAATGGAAATTAATATTCTAAAAACATTATTTTGTGGAAAATTTAATTCTCCATGTTGTAATTGATATTAAAAATGTATTTTAGTTTAAATAAATTAAAATATTATAAAAATGTCTGAAATGTCAAAAAAAGGGGGGAAACATGGTTAAGACAATGGTTTTGTATTTTCCACAACCTAGAACTCAAAAAACTATATTTAGAAATAATTAAATAAATCCTACACTTTTATTTTAAGTACCCACCCATCCTCCCATTCCTCTCCACTCAATATCCCTTAAAAAATTATTCTTATTTCCACTCTCTAAATTCCCTCTAAGGAGCCTCCAAGGTCATGCATTATAAAATTACATTCTAATTTAAGGGAACTATCATCTACCTCTTGTAATTTTTCATTCAAGTGCATATTTTTTTGGTGTGGTCTATAAATTTTGAATTACATTCTATTCAAACACTTTTAATTATGTAATTATTTCCGAAATAGTGTTTTATTAAATGGATTCCTTCATTCACACCCATTATGACATTTCCTTAATCCACATTGTATACCCACCATGTTGTGTAAATCACTTCATGAATTTATCTCATTTCCATGAAGTATCATAATATCAAAAACACCCAAACATATTTCTTATCCATGTATAATGAAATATATGTATAAATAATTTACTTATTGTAGATTTACATTTATGAAAGACACATTCTCTTTTCATGGGTTAATAACTTCCTAATGACATGTATGAAGGAACATATGAAATAAATAACTTGGTATGAAACCCATTAATTATTTCCCATAGGTTATTTATAAAATTATTTATTTTATGTTCTATGTGGTCAATATCAAGGAAGGATCATCCCCTTCAACTATCTTGGGGTTCTTATTTTTTGGGGAAGGCCTAAATCCTTATTTGTTTCCACCATTGTTGATCAAGAGGTCAGTAAGCTCTCCTCCTGGAAGGGAAAGTCCCTCTCCATAGAGGGAAGGATCTGTTTGGTGAAATCTACTATTGTTTTTAAGTTGGTCTACTCTCTAATGATCTATAATCGGCCAATTGGTATTTTAAAAAAAATTAATGCTTAAATCAAGAATTTTATTTGGATAGGTAGGTTTCTTTAAAGGAAACTTGTGTCCATTCCATGGGCTACCTGTTGCAAACCATTAGATAAAGGTGGTATTGGTATAAAAAATATTCAGCACTTTAATGATGCTCTTCAAGATAGGCTCACCTAGAATAACAGCTCTAATTCCATCGCCTTCCTTAAAAGTAGATTTAATGACAAACTCAGAAAAGGCAATTTGAACTATGTCCAATCATCCATCTGTCCCTCCATTAAACATTCTTATTCTCCAATTATGGCCAACTCTAGGTGGATGGTTAGTGTAGACTCTTCCATTAATTTTTGGTTAGATAACTGGACTGGAGATCCTCTCATCACTAAGTTACCTTCTAACTCCAACCTGGTTAATACCAATTGTACTATTAAAGATATCATGCTATCCGGTGGTTACGACCTACCCGATAACATCATTCATATTATTGATAATTATTCCTATGCTAATGATGACTTTCTTATTTGGGAACCTGACTCGAATGGGATCCTTGACTCAAAAAAATTTTACAATCATAATTTTAAAAATTCATATCATAGCTTTGTTTGGTTAAATTTCTTTAATAAGAACTGGATTAAGCCCTCGAGACTTAATCTTGTCTGGCGTATTGCCCATAATCGTGTTCCCACGGAGGTTTGTCTTCAATATTTTGGAATACAACATTGTTCTAAATTTCATTTTTTCCATCATCATAGGGAAGATGCTAACCATCTATTTTTGTCCTGTGGTACAGCTTCAGCACTTTGGAATTATATTACTGACTTGTCTGGCTGAAGATGGTTACATTCTAACTCAATTAGTACTCAAATAAAGTATTTTGTGGAGATAAATTCTTCACATAAAATCAAAAATATCTTCTTAGAAGCAGTGGAAGAGCTTCTATATGTGATATGGTATGATCAGAATGATATTATTCACAACAACTACTCATTCAACATTAATGCAGGTCGTACGCGAATCTGAATGGCCATCAAGGATGATGATTCTATTAAAAAATACTATTGTGACAACTCTGTTGGTGATTTTGAGATTCTTCGTCGGCTCAGAGTTGATGGGATCTATAGGCAACCGATGCACACCTTTGATGTTTTCCAGCAAAACCCGCTCCCAGGATGGATTGAAGTTAATGTTGATGGAGCTTCCAAAGGTAATCCTGGACCTGCTAGTTATAGAGCGATATTTTGGGATTCTAATGGGAGATTTCATAGATGTTTCTTTGGAAACTGTGGTTCAGCATCGTCCTTACAGGCAGAAATGATGGTTGTGATTCGCGTTGTTAACTTTATCAGGAAAAAGGGCTGGAACAATATCTGGATCAAAAGCGACTCATCCACTATTGTTCAATCTATATGGAATGGGGATATACATTTTTCCTGGTCACTCACTACTCTCTAGATGAGATTCCTAGCCTCTCTCATGGAAATTAACTACATTTCCACACACACCTATCAGGAGGAAAAAAAGGTTGCTGATAGTCTGGATAATATGGGTATCATCCAGTATCTCACTTGGAAGGAGGATCTTCCTATAGACCTTCTTTCTCTTTATGAAACAGATTGTAAAAAAGTCCCTTACTTCAGAAACATGTAACCCCCCTTCTCTTTTTTTAATAATAAATTGTGTCTTGGCCATTGACTGAGACACCACCTGTTTAAAAAAAATATTAATTTACACACATGAATGGTGTGACTTGATAGATCTCTAATACATTGGATAAATAAATAATTTCTAGTGATAACATTTTTCATGATAGAATGATGAATAACCTTGGTAATTGTGTTTTATGACACATTGTTGGTCAAACAAAGTGATGTGATTATGAATGTCTCCTTATATTGTATCCACATTTACATGTTATGCTTCATGATCATTCTGTTATGATATGCCTCATGCTCTTATGGACATTCTGTATTATTATTTCTTATGCCCACATGCCAAATATTTCATTTCTTTATCCCCATACTGAGATTTATAAACACCCCTTTCTTTTGATATATGTTTTAAGGATATGAGATACAGTAAAAATAACGTTGGATGATTCTATGTGGAATCCTTTTAATTGGATTATAATAAAGATTATTTTTATCATATATTAAGTTCCTAATTTCCAAGATAACTAAACATCAAAAGATTCTCTATATTATTAGATATCATACCATATGATGAAATTTTTATGTATTAAAACGATGGGATTCCATAGTTTGTATCAAAGAAAGGTATAGTTATTTTTGGAAATTATGACTAGAAAATATTTCTAAGAACCTTAGGGATAAGTCAAAATATAGGAAAACATCCTTAAATTTTGGTGAAGTATAAAGTGAGTGGTTTTTAAGAGATGAAATCCCTTTTTGGATACTATAACTGGATGTGGATATAAAATTGTTCAATCTATAAATAATAAATCTAAAAGGGTTTATTGTTCATTAACTCAATTAAAATAATATTCATAAAAAGAAGGCCATGCTTCAGTCCTGGTTTGACACTCCCGTGGGATATGATTTTCTTAATCACATCATTGTAATAAAACATTATGAATGATATATAGAATATAATTTTTAATAATGGATATTAAATAATAACGTATTTAAATCATGGTTTTTTTGGATATAAACTCCCATTGGAGTTACAAGATCCCCAAATGTAACATGTTACTGACTAAGGTTTTATTGTTTTATAAAAATTCTGGGAAATAGGAGGAACTGTTTAAATTATGAATTCAATTGATGATGAACTTATGACATTATTAATTTCATAGAAGCTATAATGGAAATATTCATGAGGAAGATGAAACAACTATCTTAGGTTATGAATAATAATCTGAATCATGTTGAGCTCCCACATTCACCTTAAAGAGAATAACATACAATTGATCCATTCACGCAGCAACGACCGCCTAATTTTAGTGCATCATATAATAAAATAATTATTGAACAATGGATTGACTCTATAGAGAATAAATTCTTATACATTATTTTTTAGAGATAGAGAAAGTCACATTAATTGTATACTACTAACAAGTAGAAGTTGATTATTGGTGAACACAGATTAAGGACATTAAACCCAGAGAGGATATTAATTATAAGGAATGAGAGGAGTTCAAGAGAATTATTTTCAATATGTAATTTTTTAATTCGATGAGAGTAAAGGTATATAAAGGATTATTAAAGATAAATATTAAGAAAATAAATTAGTGGGAAGTTATGTGATGAATTTTATATGAATTTATCAATACACCTTCTGTTATGTTATGGGTCCTAAGGGAAATTTTGATAGGTTATTTGGTGAAATATGACCCCATATATGGACAAATTTATAAAATAAATAACATAGAAGCTAAAAATAGATACTGTGGAGTTATATGAAGTTCAGAATTGGGTTAGTAGAGATTAATTACTCTCAAAGCCAAAAATTAAAAGGACTGAGTAATGGAACCAAACTCAAGGAATAATCTTTATCATGGAAGAGAATGAAATAAAATGAAACTTCCCATGAGAAATAAAAGTGGAAATTGATATTCAGGGTACTTCATTCATGGAAGTGTAAATTTATACAAGTGCAGAAGAGATGACCATAAAGATTGGAACTATCATATTGAGGTGAAGCCTTAACATCTCAATGAAAATGATAAAGGGGAGATGGTGTATGAAATTATTAATGTTCAATGATTCATGTTTAAAAAACATAGTAATTTCTTAAATAAATGTTCAAATAAAAATATTCTGGATGGTAACCACCATAAACCTCAACATATGCCGATGAGTAAGGTCCTGAATTCACAATCCTAACAGTTTTTGTAGAGGCCCAAAAAAGTGTTGTGGAAGTTACACTCATTAGGATGTCAAAGCTAGAAATTACTTTTACTCTAGTTATACACATTTTTTTATTTTATAAATGTTCTAAAATAATATAGAATCGAAAACTATGCTTCTAGAAGTTGAGTTATTAGTTAATACATTAGGGGAGATTATCCAATAATCACAGGTGTATAGAAAATATATTATCAACATTTATTTGTATAATCTCATCGAAAATATTGTGGTCATTCCAAAAGTGGAATTCAATACTGTAATAGGGATGAGATATATCTCAAATTATAATTATAACATCTAATGTAGAATAAAAAAACATTCATTTTTATTGAATTGAAAACCTAGTGTTATTTTCAAAAGATAAATATTCCATCCAATGAATTGTATTGAAGAACCTCCTATATCCATATTTATAGAGATGTTTGGTGAAGAGGATGTATAAAATAAATTTATAAAGATAGAAAATGTCCTCATTGTTCATGAATACATTTATTTACTTTCTATATAGTTACTAAGACCTCCCCCTGAAAGAGAGGTAGATATATTAATTGAACTCATAAATAGATCTAAGCTAATATCCAATACCGCTTATATAATGGAATATGTGGAGTTAAAGGAATTAAAGAATAAAATACAAGCTCTATTAGAAAAAAGTTTTTTTACCAAGTGTGTCTAATTGGGGGGCACATTTTATCTTTATGAAAAATAAATACAGATCAATGTGGTTACACATTGACCATAAATAACTTAATGGGATCACATTAAAGACAAATACCCCTCCCAAGGGTTGATAATTTATTCAATCAAATTTGAGAGAATAAATAATTTTCTATGATTTTTCATCAATATGGGTATCTCTAGTTGATGGTGAAGAATAAATATATCCAAAATACTGATTTCTAATCAAGATTTGGACATTATGAGATTGTTTTCATGCTCATTTGTGTGACTAATTCTACATGGATATTTATGAATGTGATTAATATAGTTATTAGGGAAAAAATTGAAAAAATAATGGAGGCCTTTACTGCTGAAATTTTAATGTATTTGAAAATTCATAAGGAACATGAGGACAATATAAGGGCCATATTACAAAATATTAGGGCATAGAACCTCTTTTTAGAATTTGGAAAATGTCAGTTCTAGATATAGAAAGTTTCATTCTTGGGGAACATTGTTACAAGTGAATGAAAAGTAGTTTATCCTTCCATGAAAGTGGAATTAAATTAGTTTCCACTTCCTATAATAGAAACTAAGATTCATAGTTTCTTTAGTTTAGTTGGATATTAAAGAATTTATTTGAATTTTTTTTCATGTATTTTGATTCCACTAACTAATTTTACTCAAAAGGAGCTCAAGCACTTTTGGATGATAATTTGGGATAAATGATTCTATAAACTAAAAACGTGGTGTGTTAGTGGACCTATACAAAGATTTTCCTATGTCATATAAGTATTTAGTAACTATATTGATTCATCTTTGAATGAGATTTTATGTGACTCTTAGAAATGAAATGGGGGTCACCTATGCAAATTGATATTTATAGCCTAATTAGTATAATTAACCCACTCTTTACCTAGAGTTATATGAATTTATTGATTTCTATAATGATTTTGTGGCACTATATTTATGATTAAATGTGTGATATATACACATAATACCAAATTATTAAGTACGCATTCACAGAAGTTGAACTAAATAAGAGACAAAAGAGATGGATGGATCTTCTTAAATACTATGATAGTTCAACTCATTATCACCTTAGAACAGAAACAAAGTTATATTTTCATTGAGTGGGAATTATCATGGTGTTCATAAAATGATATGGAGTGAAGGATATCCATTAATCAAGTACCTAGTAGGGATGGACATTGGAATCATTCGGGAAGGGAAATCATAAATCCCATCCCAAATGATTTCCCATCCTCATTACTATAGATGGTCTTTAAATATAAATTAGATGATCTATTGTGGTAAAAGATTATATGGGTTTTGAAAAAAAAGCAGTTTTCTTGAATTTAATTTTGATCAAAAAGTTGTACTAAATTTTTCCACAAGGAATTGTATCCCATCAATTTCAGAGTTAAAATAGAGTTGATTGATGAAGATTATAGCTCAAAATTCTATATAAATCTGAGGAAAATAATTTTTATAGGGACCTTTATGATCATTATTAGTGGGATAGTATGAAAAAGGGATATATATTTTTATATTCCTAGGTTCATGGTGAATCAACAAGTAAATGTGGAGTAAAAACATCTCATAGGGGTTTTGGAACCAGTACCCACACTTGAATGAATGTGCCATAACATCACTATGGACTTTGTCCCTAGCATACCTAGGACATCCAGAGGAAACAATGTTATATTGGTAGTAATTGACAGGTTGAATAATTATTCCCATTTCATTTTCATAAGAGAGGATTTCGCCCTAAAGTTCCCAGCTTTAATCTATATTCAGGAAGCATTGAGACTCCATGGAGTACTGTTATTGATTGTTTCTAAGTAATATCGAAGATTTACATATAATTTATGTATAATCCATTAAAATTATACAAATACAGAATTAAACCAATGAAAAACATATCATCCTCAAACCTATGTGTAGTCATATAAGAAAATTTAAACATTAAAAGTAATGTTAGGGCTAGATCACTTGATTTTTAATGGATTTTGGACCAACATATTCCACTTGTCTAATTCTCCTATAAAAATAGTTTCACCTCAAGTATTCAAATGGAACATTTTTAGGATGTCTGTGGAAAATGGTATAGAACTCAAACATGTTTGGATGAAGTTGGAGAAGGGAAAATATTCAGACCAGAAATTGTGAAGGATTCTATAAAAAATATATAAGTGATTCAAGAACACATAAAGGAAGTTTAGAGTCGACAAACCAATTATGATATAAAATTAAGGAAAAAAGTGAATTTTAGGTTAGGGACCATGTATTTCAAAATATATAATCATGTAAAGGATTATTGAGATTTGGAAAGAATAAGAAACTAATTCTAAGGTATGTTGGACCGTTTGAGAGTATAGATCATGTTGGAGCAGTTTCTTATTGATGAAAACTAAATAGAAATATTTTTTAATGACCATGATTTCTTTAATGTGTCTCTAATAATAAATTATATGTCTGAACCTACATATATACTTGATATTAATAGGGTGGAATTGTAACCTGGATTTTCATATGAAGATTACTGATCAAAATTCTTGATAGAAGGGAACAAGTGTCAAGGAACATGACCATATGACTTGTAAAAATATTTTAGATAGATAAAATGTTTTAAGAAGCTATATATCAACCCAAATAAGTGTTGAAGGAAAAATATCACCTTTTATTTTGAGGAAAGAATTAAAATTTCAAGGCATAGATACTTTAATGGGGGAGAATGTAACTACCTTAAAATTCCATCTATGATTAATAAAGAACACTTTTTTCTTAATGAAAACATTATTTTAATATGAAGTGGAATTTAAAAAATGAATATTTCAAAAAATAATATTTCCTGTCAAGTAATAATATCAATTTCTATTGGTAGGACTATTTCATAGATATTGAAACCAAATAATATTGACCAAGAAATGATATACTCAATATTATTGAACTTCTCCATAAAGATTTTTTCTTGGAGGAAAACTATTAAAAGAAAAAAAAATGTAATGAATATGATAAAAATTGTCAAAGGAATTATAAAAACCAACGGTACTGAAGTATTAAATTCTTATGTTTGTCGGTAAATATATAATATGTAATTAGAAGTGTGATAGTTTGGATATGACCATTAAATAACTATTACATGATCATTTGTCAATAAGAACATTGGGAATTTTGGGTATTGGTAATGTTGTTGTTATAAAGTTGTTATCAGGATTATTGTATATTAAGGTTGATGAATAGATTTAATTGAATGATTAATTAGGAAACAATGGCCAAACTAGTACTATCCTACCTTATTAATCTCATTTTTCATAGCTATGAAGGTAAGTTATATTATTGGGATTTTATCTTGATCAATCACAAGTAGATATTCAAAAAGTGAGTCTTGAATGAAATCTACTATGAGAGATGTTCCAGTTAGTGGATATTACCACTAGATAATTGTTTCTCAAACCACCTCCTGAAACTACCACCATCATACACCTTACCCTTAGAGCATTTGTCTATGTAACAAGGAGTTATGTATCTTGAACCTAGTAGTATTAATGTGTAATAATTTTATAAATGAACTAAAATTTTAATTGAATATGTTTTCTTATTTAGTGTTACACAATTATATAAAGTTACTATTGATATATAATATGATAATATTGATTATTATGTATGATACCATGATTTTATTTTTTGGAATATATATATATATATATATATATATATATATATTTTTAATTTTCATTATTTTTTTAAAAAATATTTTTTCTAGAATGTTAAAAAAAATTATTTATAAAATATTTTTATGCGATTATATATAGTTTTTATAAGGGCTTGAAATGTTATTTTTTGAACAAAAAATGGTATTTTGAATTAAATAAGTATTTTATATTTGAAAATTAAATTTATCATACTTATAAAATATTATAAATAAAATTATTGAAATGTTTGAAACCATCACACCAAAATTATGCAATGGTGAATTTTCATAATATTGGTACACAAAAAATTTCATGTAAAATAAAAAAACTAATATAATGTAAAAAATTTATAATGACATCATAAAAGCATAAAATTATTTAAGAGTAAATTAAGAGTCTTTATTAGAGGAAAATATATTATTTTATTAGTGTTATATGTTTTAAGGGAATTAAATCTTTTTCAAAACCTATAAATTAATTTCTAAAGTCTAAAATGAAAATTATTATTTTTAAAAAAAATACATTGTGAAGAAATTAATATTCCATGGCCAAAGTAATACAAAAACAATCATTTTTGTTCAAATGAATTAAAATATTATAAAACATGACTTAAATGTATAAAAAAATGAACAAAAACCATGGTTAATATAATTATTTTCATTTTCCACAACCTAGAATTATAATACATATATTTATAATTTTTTAAAAAATACCTCCAATTTTAATATAAATACCCACATATCCTCCAATTATTCTCTACTAAAAATATCTTAAGGAAAAAATTATTCTGGTCTACCCTCTAAATTATCTCCAATTTTTCTCCAATGTCTTATGGTTTCCCTCTCTATGCATTAGAAAGTTACTTCAAAAGGTATGGGAACTCTTCCCTCCATCTTATCCATTCAAGTACCTCTTTTTTATTGTGTCATCAAAATACTGAATTAATTTCATTTAATATAGTTTTTATTATCCCATTACTATGTAAATAATGTTTTATCAATGGGATAAATTCATCCCATCTCATTATTCCCTTCCATAATCCACATTGAATATCTATCATGTCACTGAAATCATTTCATGAATTTCTATCTTTTACATTAAACATTATCATATTATAAATACCCAAACCTCTTTCATATCCATAGGTATTCACCTATATGTAAAAAAAATATTTTTATTTGGGATTTCCATGTATAAAACTCACATTACCATTTCATGGGTAAAACATTGTGTATTGTTAGTTATAAAATAATTTATGAAATTAATGACTTTACATGAACCAAATTCATCATTCACCATGGTTTATTTATAAAATGGTATCTTATATGTTATATGAGGTACACATGAATTTAGACATATAAAGGGTGTACCCTTATAGAACTCTAATTAATTGGTTAAATAATTAATATCTTGTGATAACATGTTTTATATTACATTGGTGAATAACCTTAATAATTATATTTCATGATACCATGGAAATAAACCATGGTGATATACTTATGAATGTTTAATTTATTATCCAAATTTATATATTATTCTTCTTGATAATTTTTAAATATGAATTCATGTTGTTATTATGGTTATGCCATGTTGTTGTGTCTCGTGATCACGTGATAAAATTTTCATTTTTTTACTCTTTTAATGGGCTTTATGCTCACTCCTTTATTTTTATGTACGACTCTAGACATGAGATATAGTAAAATTTAACCTAATATGAATCTAGGAGTAATCATTTTATATTTATTGGAATAAATATTATGTTTCCAAATGTTATGTTTCAAATTTCCAGGAAAAATAATCCTTAAAATATGCTTTGTAATATTTAACGTTTTACAATGTAATGAATGTTTTATGTATTAAAAATGTATGATATCATAGGAATATTACTTTTATTTCTTTGTAGCCTAACTAAACTAAAACATCCCATCTCCAACTCCTCTTGAAGATTGCATCATCTCACCACCGTACAATACTAATGGCATACATTGACCTCGTACAACGTTGCACGAGCCGATGGATGGCTCCATATCCCTCCTCTAGTATTGGGTTCATTTTACCCTACATGGTGACTAATTCAACTATGATCCATCATTCTAGGGTTTCTATAGTAACCAAAACCTACTATTCTATATTATCTATAGCTCTATACCCTAAATTCCATGAATATTTTTGGCTCCAAGGCCATATGGTCAGAAGGCACAATGTTATTTCCTAAAGGCCCATTTTTTGTTACTAGTTTCACTTATATAGTACATGATCTAATGTTTCTATAATTCCTACTACAGTAGTATAAAAATTATAACCCTCATGGATTTGAACTCGGGTCATTTATTCAAGAATATACGGTTCTTATAAAAAATATAGTTACCTCTTATGTTATACCAAATGACCAAATTATTGTATAAAAATGATATACAATTTTCAAAAAATAATAAAATTTCCAAGAGCATACATTTAAAAAAATAGCTTATACAATCCTTGGGTGGTTCAATAACTAACCCATACATGATTATATAATCCCCTGATATATATTACATAAAAAATAATTTTACAACATAACTCAGTTAAACATGATTTGAAAATGATAAAACCTCTTATAAATTTAATTAACACAATATATAAATTAAAAAATAATTCCATCATTTTGAAAACATGATTGTATTAAATTTTTATTTTTTATAATCATCTCATATAACACAAAATAGGAATAATGAAAAACAAATCATTTAATACATTCTTTTTAAATCATCATGTTAATATTAAAATCAAAAGTTAACATTTACAAACCCAATATTCACTTCTACCATGATTTTTAAGAAAAACAACCACTTATCGATACACCGTCATGTTTATAAAAAAATTGAAAACGTATCAATGCAAGTAAAATTTTTAGAATAAAGAATTATATTATATTATTCCTCTTTCTCATACTTAGTTTCCCATTTAAAGACACTTACTAAAAATTATCATTCAAACTCTCAAAATTGTTAACATAATTCTTCAGAAACTAAAATTATGGTCAATTAGTATTAAAGAAATCCATAAATATCATCTTTTTAAATTTAACTTACCTTATTATAGAGTATTTACAATTACCAAAATGATTATTTATAAATTTCACACCAAATTATATTGAAATTAACTATACAAATATTTTTATAATTAATTAATTATAATAAAATATTAGATAAATAATTTTATAACCACTAATACATTATAAAAAAAATTGATACAATTATTAATTACATTATCCCTTAATATATAATACAAAAAAACATTTGACATCGGATTTAAGTAAAGGTATAGAGTATCTAAATTAAAAAAAATCAACCTTGACCACATTTATTATGAAATACTATAAAAAATATAATCTAAAGGAATCTCATTTCAATTTTTTAGGAAGAATTGTGACCTAAACGGATAATAGTTGTTCTCTGATACCCTGATAAAATTGAAACCGATGCTCATGAAAAAAAGAGATATACCCAAAACTCACTTATTAGATGTTGATGAACAATAAGACCAATAAAAGAACTAATAGGGGAGATTAACCTTGGTATAATTAAGGGAGTACATGTGGGTAAGTGGATAAATTATGTATTTTGGGAAGGACTGGCCATGAATTTCATTTTTTGGGATTCTATACTAATTTTAATAAAACCCCATTGGTATAAAGAACCATGTACCAATGGGTTTTAAACTATTGGTATAAGATATTGATTTTGACTTTATAAAAATTTTTTGTTTAAAATATTGGTATAGGGACCTCTATGATTACTGTTAGACTGAACTGTGGGTATAAAGTCATGGGTATAGCCCAAATTTCATGTATTTTCATGATCTTATAACACCTAATAGTAAAAGAATAATCTATTTCTTTTCATAAAAATGTCAACTAGACCATATAACATGTGAATAAAAATATTTCCTTATAATTTCATGGATCTCATTCTATTATGTAATGGATAAAAACTTTCAATGCAACATAAACTCAAGGTTCATTATCACATTATTATTATACATAAAAATCATTATGTGATAAGGTATTTAATAATATTATTGTAATTGAATGTACAATTTTAGTTGGTTCTGCAACACCAGCTCTAATAATGATTAGTCTCAGACATTAATTGAGTTGTTTGTGATTTTGAAGAAATCATATAGCCTATAAATTTATAATATAATATTACATAAATATAGTAAAATTAATAAAAAAATAACCCATGTGATAGAAATAAAACACTCATGAAGATTTTATAATTAATTAATGAATAATTAATTTTTTAAAGTAAATAATGATAATAACAAATTGTAGTTTGATAATCAAAAATAAGAAATCTAATAATTCTATTTAAGAAAAACAACAACAATAATTATAAATTTTAAAACCAATAGTACATTTTTACCACAAAATTATTTGGATTTTAAGAATGTAGAACACATGTATTTTGAATATAAGTCTTAACATGGTTGTCCAAACCTACCATAATTGATATTTTTGTATCATTAATTATCATTGAATACATTTTGTGTTAATTGGTAGTAAAATCCATTTCCAAATTTATAAATAAGATAAATATATATTTCATGGTGTTAATTTTTTGGGGCTCAATACCCACACTACCCTAATGAAAATTATCCCCCATGAATCCAATTGTATCTAAATCACAATGAAGTCAGGGACAAAATCTACCCCTGACCTTCCATCTAACATCTTTATGTTGAAAGTTATCTACATCAGAAATACCTTGTTCATTGTAGCCAAATATCAAATAAACTTTCTAATATGGATGATAATTTCATAGTGGTCTTCACCCCCTAAATGATCAAGACCATATCTCAGGCTATCTAGGAGTGTCCATGGGTCGGTTTGGGTCATCTTTGGTAAAATTGTACCCTTCACCCAATTAAAAGTTGTCTGCTCGGGTCATGGTGGGTTGTAGATAATTTTTCCTAATGAACTAACCCAAACTAGGTGGATTTAATGGGGTTTGGTCGACTTTTCTGAGTCAGGTAATGAAAAATTACGTGAAAGTATATCATAAATACGATAATACAATCGATTAAATTAAATCTAATTTTTTTGAACATTTAAAATCACCCAAATGCAAACATATTAACTATCATGATTAACTTCATTTATTGTTTTTAAAAAACTTTTCTTAAAAAAAATTTGAAATACATCACCTAATCCATTTTTATTTATCAACAATATCCAAATAAATTTGGATTGGCCTATAAAATGACCCATAAGTTGTATCATCAAACAAACAAAAACATAAATTAAAATAAACATGCTTCCAAAAAAATTTGAAAAAAATTTATATCATCCAAAAATATAAACAAATTTAATTATTATTTATTGATTGTATTTAGACATTATTAATATTTAATTTGAACATTTAATAAGTCCAACAATAAATAAACATTACAGTTGACTGTTAAATTCAAAAAAAATTAACTATAACATCTATGACATTTCTATCATCCAAACTATGATATGACAGATGATGACTGCTCGACCCCTAGAGAAAACAATTAGGGATTGGATGGGATAGTCAGGTTGGGTCAGTTCATTAATTTTCTAACCTGATTCTGACTCAACCAAAATTAACCCATCCCATGATGACACCATCTAGTTGGGTTGGGATGGTTTGATCTGGTTGGATTAGGCTTGGATACCCCTAAGTCCATCATCATCAGACTCACACATAGTGTATTCCAGTTGAACCTTTATAACTCTCCCCTTTCCATTGCTTCTCACAAGACACATATTAATAGATTATTCAAATCATTATATAAAAAATAATCTTCAACTTTCATCCTACAAAATCCAAAAATCTGATATGATGAAATTTTCCATCCAAACATTTCCATCTTCTAACATCATCCTTTTGAATAAAATCTCCCACTAGAATGGGAGATCATAAAGGATAAGAATCACACTTCCTAGTAGTATCCAATTGGGATAGAAAAAAATGATCTATTCCAAGCTCTAAAACCAATTGTTTTTCTAAAAAACCTCAATATAAAACCAATTTCAGAACCAAATTTATAGAACAATGTTTCCAAAAGATCTAAAATAATCAACACCTAGATTATTCTATATAAACTAAAAATATTTGTGACCTAGCCATACATAGTATTAATTCTATAAAAAACAAAAAGCTCACTCCCAAATTGGAATGAAGCAATACATAAATAGAATGGACATCACAAAACATCCATAATTTGTGTGTTTTGAAACTAGTCTTACACCAATTAAATTATAAAACATGAAAAGGAGAAAATAATAAGAGAAAGACCTCATTTTTTACAGGTTCCCACTATGGAACACTACCAAGGTGAAAATGGAGAATAGACATCATTTTCAACCTAAAAACCAATGAAAACCAACCAACATCAAGAAGGTAAACTGCATCCATATATTTATAAATGATCTATAAAATTACCTTAAAGTTATATAAGTTATTGCACATTATGATCTTCATGTTTATCAATCACCTGATTAAGGAAATCACTAACTAACCCTGATACATCAACTCTATCAACACATTCCAATGAGTATTTAAATGTTTGAAATGCATCCACCTTCCTTTTCAATCATTTCCACCCTTAATGGTGCCTTAGTTACTACTTCACTATGAACCCATGGCTCTTCTATCACCACCTCCACTGATTTTTAATTATAATTTGGAAATATGTACTTTTACAATGTAAAAAACAAATACAAAAAATAGTTTTCATAGATAGAATGAAAATAGTATTCACTAAAGACAAGTATTTCATCCAATTTTTAATGTCCATAATTACACTTCTATGTATGACCTGAAAAAAGAGATGAGTAAATACAAACCTGATTATGAAACCCCTTATTAGTGAAACTGTAATTCTGATTTAGTCTAGTGCTTTCACATATTTCTCTCCATTGAAGCAGAACCTATAGCAAGCCCACCAAACACACCAGATTTATAACATGACATAATGTATATAATTTTAGCCATTTATGATTCACAAAAATAGATTTTACTATTTTTACTTGATGAATATTTGAGGGTTTTCAACATGGAGAAATACATAGGTGGGGATAAACCTTCTTGGGACAATATTCAATTTCATCTTCTAATTTAAATTGAGTTAGTTATTTATTTAAAGGTAAAGGATTATTTTGTATATTTATATTTTATGAGTCTACCCAGATTCCATGTTTTCTATAAAATTATATTATTTATTTTCTTGATTTTTTTGGATTTAGGTTTTTTTCTTTTGCTTTATTATTCTATTTTTCACTTTTCATCCTATCATAATCCAACCCAAATAACACATTTAAATAGTATTTAATGAAATAGTAGCATGGTTAAAATTGATTTTATAAAACCATATGGAATGGAGACATGTATCTTGGAATCCATAAAAACAATAGGGGATGATTTCTCAACAATTATAACTCATAAAGGCAAAGGAATATATAAAATGATAATCAATTCACATGGAAAAAATTTCACAAGGTAGAAAACCAAAACTAAATATATAAAAGTATAAAAAATATGAACTTCAACCTATGTCATCAGAAGATAAAAACCTAATATCATCCAAAAATTTCATGTAAAAATTGGATCACACATTCCAACAGTAAGTGCTAACTCTCATGGTTGAATAATCAAGAACATTCAATACCTCTAAGTAGTGTTTTCCCTTTTCCCAAACATGGCATAAAAAATCTATAAGATTTTGATTGAAAGTGTTGGGTGTTAGAAAAAAATCCCAATAATATATCACAAACCATTCAATATGTAATCTATATACAATAAACCAATATTTCTCAATTTAAAATAAAATAGGACATGGATATCATTTCTCAGATTATATAAAATCATGATTTTAAAAACATTTAAATGGATGTCATTAAATAGGTATAAAAGTGTATTTACATTAAATTTGGCACAAAAAATAATCTTTTCTAAAAAAATCATATATAAAATACCTTATTAAAACATTAATAAATAACTCAATTCATAAAAATTGGAATATAATCCTAATTTTCAATCACATAACTATGGTTATATTTCTTGAGGTTCAGTTATGTTGAGTCATGAGGTTCTGCAAAATAATTATGAAATACACCACCTAGTGTGAAAATATCCCGAATACTCAGGCCTCGGGAAAATGTGAATCCATCTGATCGAATGAACCCCAACCTTGAATTATTTTTGGTATCATTTTCATCCTCAAATCATTCATAGGTAATCAGTTTTACCAGGAATTCATATAATCCTTTTAACTAAACAAGCTCTCATATGATGCATGGTAAACATAAATACAAGGGGATATCAATAATTTCAAACAATCGAAAATCATTTCAATAATTTATATCAATAATCCCCATGTTCAATATTTAAAACACATATTTTCATTTCAAAACCAACATCAAATGTTTTTATCAAATCTTATACCCTAATAATTGAATCATTTAATTTAAAATCATAATTGATTTCAAGAATATTGATCTCATAAAAATCATTCTAGAAACCATCATATCATTTCAATATCATTTTTCAAAAATCAAAACTTTATTTCCAAAATCCATTATGGAAGGATTTCATCACACATGCCATGCCATTTCAAAATCAATTATCAAGTGACTCAAATCAAGATTTAAAAATTAATTAAAAATATATTTAAAAGAGGGAACAATAAATATTTTCAATTGATAGATATCTCCTTAAGAAACCACATATATGAATTAATGATCATCAACCCTCACCAAATAATCCACTAGGAGTGTGAAATGCAAGAAAGATCATGGGGGAATCAAATTTTCACATATCAACAAATAAAGATCTAGATAAATCAATGATATGAGGATAAACCACTCCCAAATAATGGGAGAGAGTAATAAAGTATAATAAGCAACCAAAGATACTAAACTTACCCAATGGAATACAATGCATCCACTGGAACATCGATTATTGAATAAAACAGGTTAATGTATCCACAATCACCTCTAGAGAGCTTGAAAAATCATGATGGTTGAGTTAAGATAGATAAGAGAAGTTTTGAATTTTAAAAAAATGATTGTAGAACTTTTATTAGGAAATATATTGAATTTAATTCCCACATTAATGTTTGATAAACTATTTTCCATCAATGAACCTCTTAATAGGCTACTGGAGAGAGATTCACAATTTGGACACATGATTTAACAAATAGTGTGCTAACTATGTGCCCACTTTTAGGGCCATGAAATATTTTCATAGTTTAAAAAACTATGATCCAACAATGATAGTTGTACTATCTAAATCCATGCAGTTTGGGGGTAAGGTCACATTATTTACACAAACTATGCACCTAACAATGTGATATCATTCACAACATAAAAAATGATGAATGATCTTATGGAATGACCTCCACGGTTTTCAATAACCATGATCCAACCATGAAACGACCCAAAAACCTTTAAAAACTCTAAAATTATGCCAAAAAAACCCAGAACAAGACCTAAACAAGATATGTTGAAAATAAAGAGTTAGAAATACCTGAAAGCTAGTAATGAGATTTTACGATCTTTACACCATAAAATAATTGTTCCCTAAAAATACTATCAAGAAGACTCCATATCTAAGAGATGAGGTCACTAGTTTATCATCAATGTCTCTTTCTAGCAAGTCACATAATAATCATAACTCCACTACCATAATACGAGTGCCAAGGGTATTGAATTTACACAAAGACCCCTTATCTAAGAATCAACTATACAAACCGACTACAGGTCGAAGATAAATCAGGTTCAACATCAATTTTCTCCTATCTCAATAAAAGAGATAGTTCATACTGATAATTCATGAGCTATGAAACATGGAATGCATTATGAATCGACATCATCTAAGATTGATAAGACACTATACCAACCTTCTCATCAAAATCAAAATTTCCACACTCTTGTGGTGCTAAATTCCTATACTTTCTAAGCCTTTGGTGTCCTAGACTTGGTCAAACTCAAAAAAACACTAGGTCACCAACATGTTACATCAATGTTTGATGTTAAAAATAAAAGTATGATTTATATATACTCAATTTCATTACCATTATCTGATAAATAAATTGAATCTTTGATGTCAACTCTTTGACCAAACTATATCCAACCATAAAATCGTCACCAATATCTGAAAAATAGTGTATAGATCTATAATTTCAGCTATACAATGCCTCAAATTTTGTTGTTTTGATGGATGACTGGAAAATATTATTGTAGAAATATTGACCAATCCCAAGTGACAACAACAAGCTCCTTCAATATCAAGGACACAATCTCATAGCATGTCCTCATGTATGTGTATATCCCATTCAATATGACCATTTATGTGAGGATGGCATGTTATGATCAACATTACCTAGGATACAATGACATCCTTGAGGAATCTACAAAAACAATAAGTGAACTTGGGTTACCTATCAGAAACTATGGGTGAATAAACCCCATGTAATATGAAAATCTCCAACACATACAGACACCCCAAGCCCTCAAATTTGGTCATACACTAATTAGAATAAAGTGAGATGATTTCAAAATTGGTGAATCACCATACCAATTACATTATTTCCTCAATATGTATGAGTAAATCCAACCACAAATTCCATCAATATATCATCCCACTTTAATGTCGGAAGAGGATGTGGATAAAGATAAACTTGATGCTTATGATGTTCATTTGTAGTCTTCTAATAAGTATAATAATGGGAACCAAAAATCAATGATTTCCTATCTCATAACTGACCACCAAAAACTCCTCCTCATATAATTAAACGTCATTGTTGTCCTGGGGTGTATCACCCATAAGTAATTATGGAAATCCCCATAAAATCATTCCTAAATTGAAATGGATAAACATAATTGATCTAGAAGTATAGGATACCTGTTGAAGACTGAGACCATTCACAAATGGTCTCCCTCATTATAATGAATTCCTAATGCCTCAGAATTCATCATAAATTTATTATTCATAATGAACCATATTTACATGTGAGGAATTTAACTAAACACTTTTAAAAGTAACTTCAATATCATCCACCAAAACTCCAAATGAATAAAAGAAAAAAACCATCAGATTCCATTCCCTAGCATATTCAATAATGGATTGGAAAAAAAAGTTTCATATTTAAATAACTAGTAACTACATGACACTTACTAAGAGTGTATACAATGTCAAAATCAATTTATTTAAGGTAGTCTCTCCACTGTCTCTACAAATGTTGAAATATTTTAATAATTATACATAACTTAAGATTTTATGATTAGAGTATATGGTAAAAAAAATCATTGAAATGTTAATTTTACCAACTCTTTAGAGCATGAAACAGAGATGCGTGTTTGAGATCATGTGTGGGATAGTTTTTCTACTAAGGTTGAAGCTTAAAAGATATATAAGAAATAATGTGACCGCCCTTAATAAGAACACAACCCATTCTTAAACCTGATTCATCATAGAAAAAAATATAGCCCTAACAACCTTTTAGAAGTGTCAACATAGGAGATAAAGTCAAAAAACACATTAACTCATCAATGGAAGACTTATATTTATAATCACTTATAAATTTCTCCCCTTTCAATGTAGAATAATTCTATAGAGAAGGTATCATTGATAAATCCATCCCAAACAAGCTGCAATACCCTTCCAATCCATATAATCTATGAATCTTAATAACTTTTTATGGTTCCTCCTAGGTCATAAAATCATTCACCGTCAAAGGTTCAACTGAAATACTATGTTAGAAAACAACGTGTCCCAATTAGTTAAACTCTTGATTCTATAAACTTCATTTATAATTCTTGGAATAAATTCTATGACTTCCAATGATTTCCAAAATTACTCTCAAGTTAAACACATGATCCTCATATGTTTTGGAGTAAATCAAGATGTTCTCCATAAATACAACTACAATAGAGTCAAGGTACTTTTGGAATATCATGATTAAAAATTATATAAACACTATAAGATCATTGGTAAAAACAATTTTATAACAAGTTATTTAAAATGGCCATAAATTCTCTGAAATGTCTTACCAGGGATATCAAACTCCTTGATCATAATCTAGTGATAACCGTACTAAAGGGAAATCAATGAGAACTAATTTTACCCTTTAAACAAGTCAAAATAAAATCTATTCAAGGAAAATTATATTTATTCTTAATTGCATCCCGATTTTTCTTTTGATAATCTACACAATAGGGAATGGTTCTATGGAATTCTTATAAAAAATCATTAGCACTGCCCATGGTGACACACAAGGGTGAATGAATCCCACGGACATCAAATCATTTGGATAAGTATTTTACTCATTTAGATATGTTGTCTCTATTCAGTAATGGGGAATAAATTAGTATAGGTACCAGGTACCAAGTCAATAAAAATATCTTCCTCCCTCACCCATGGAAAACTAGAAAATTTAGAAGCAACACATTGGGAAACTTAGCTACTATAGGAGAAAGATCACTAACAAAAGATCAGTATTCCATTTCAAATGAAAACATGAGTATATTTCTATTCAACCCTACAATAAAAGGTCCTCCCCAACATGAAATTGAGACCCATTATCCAAAAAGACACAACAAACCCTAATAAGGGATGTAAAGAAGACCCATTGAAGAAAACAGTAAACCAGAGCTTTATGAAAAATTATTGAATCCATCCTGATAATTATATCCAGATGTTTTATATCCAAAACAAAAAAATCCCAATGAAGTTATATCTCTATGATAGAAAAAGTTAATGTTGTGTTTTGGAGACTCTGCTCTCACTTTATCCTGGTAGGCGTAGAAATATCCATAACATATAGAATTTGATCTATAGAAAGACATAAAAATTATAGAATATGTGTTGATATAAAATAATAATAATAACCAATATCAAATAAAGAGAAAAATATGGTCGAATTTATAGTAATGGTACATCAAAAAGGTACAGGACCAATAAAAATTCTATTAAAGACTCATCCACTCCATAAAAATGCTTTAATAAAGATTCATGTCGATAGAACCCATTAATTATTGAATTATTTGGTTGTGATGCAAATACTATCAGTGATGTAGAGCTCATATGATGTGAGATTTAGTAGGAAAACCTAATTTTGGATATCATTTGAAGACCCATCTCAAACCTTCTGGTTTTTAGTTTCTCATTTGATACTGCCTCCAGTGAGAAATGAATAAAACCAGCAAAGAGGTTAGTATAGTGAGTCATAGTTCAATAATATTTTATGAGTTTAAGGAACTCTATAGAAATAGACAAGAACATTTATTGTTGACAGTATTTTTCCATGAATCATACCCAAATGTTTTTCTATTCTAATACCACACTCTTCTACACCAAAAATATCATGTTTCACCACCTTTTTGTAAGACATTCATTCTTGAATAAAGAATATCTCACCTTAATAGAGTTAGGTGTCTTCATGAAATCAATGATCTACTCAAAAAATATTCAATTAACCCTATACCTTCTAAGGACCATTGGTAACCTATAAAATGATGTATTTAGATGAATAATTTCTTGGGAATGATCTCTTTTATCTTCCCTTGAGGGGTTAACGTCTTCTTCCTTAACGTGAATAGGTGTATCTATCTAGATCATAACTTCTATTGAAAACACAAAAACATCCACAGTGTTCTGATTAATTAAGGGGATTTCTTTTTGTGGTTCATCAGTAGATCCCTCATATGGTTTGTTTAAAAATATTATTGGGGCAATGGTACTACACATCTTCAACATATAACAAGGGAAACATAAATTTAGATACACGAGATCAATAACTCTATCAATCATAACTCAACTGGAAAACAAACGGATTAAAAAAATATTTGGAAAAAGTCTATTATTAGATTAAAAACTCCTTAGAGTATCTTTTTCCAACATCCCATTATGACATATAGATCATTGTAATGAGAGTTGTCCAGGAACTCACTTGTAACCTACCCCTTAGGTACTAATAATCTAATCTCATATCTACCCAGACATCAAAAATTTTATACCGACATCAAAGAAGAGGCATGGATGACTTTGATACTAATTTTCATGAACTAACCCAAATAACTCACCTAAATGGTATCTCAATGAATCTGAACGCTACCAAAATAGAAATCTTGATCCCCATGCATGGGAGACTATAGTTAGGGCATCAATAAAAACCAGAGGAAATTATTTGTTCATAAGGACAACACATCAAGAAAATCTTGTAGATAAAAAATGATAATCAATCAGTATTACAAAAACTCAACCAGGGAGAAAACCAAAATAAAAAAATACAAGTCTAATTTTTTTGAATATTAGCCGATGTTTTTAGAAAAAAAACATACAAACATCAACCAAGAAACTTCTTGTACCAATTATATCTCACATCCAAAAGACCATTGCCATCTATCAAGGTCCACTAATCATGAACATACACCACCTCTGAGTGGTGTTTTCCCTTTTCTTGGACCCATAATAAGAAAATATAAAAACACCCAATGTCAAAGGAAGCATGTGAGTAATGAATCCCATTATGATCTCATCAAAAAATTTGGTAAGAAATCTATAACCAATATAAAATATGTTAAATTTAAATAAAAACATGTAATGTAAATCATTTCTCTTTTTATATAAAATCATTATTTTAAAACATCTAAATAGACAATATAAAATAGGTATCAAAGTGAATTTCTATAAAATTAGGCATAAGCAAGCATCTATGTAAAAAATCCATGAGTAAACTATTTTATTAAAAAATGAATAAATTAATCATAACATAATCATTTTCATGTAATAATAATTTTCATTCATATAACCATGGTAATAAGCCTTAGTGATTAGTTATGTTGAGTCATGAGCATCCATAAAATATCAATGAAATATGTATCCTTGGGTGAACATATTCCTAGGGCTCAGGCCTAGGGGGTTATGAATCCCCCCCAAAGAAATAAATCTCTACCCTAAATTAGTTACAATATCATTGACATTGTCAAATCATTCCTAGGAAATAATTTTTAAATAGTATTCTTATCCTCCTGTAAACTAACTAGTCTCTCATTTGTTTTAAGGTATACAAACATACAAGGGGATAACAGTCATTTTAAACAATCTTATATAATTTCAAAAATTCATTTCAATTATCCCAATGTTTAATATTAAAAAAACTCAAAATCATTTTAGAAAATAATCAAATGGTTTTATAATATATTATTTATTTTAAAGAAATAATTTCATTTAAAATAATAATTTATTTCATACCCTTTCATCACATAAAAATCATGCTTCAAATCTATATTTCATTTCATTTTCACTATATAGAAATCAAAAGTTATTTTGAAAATTAATTTTCAAAGGATTTAATCCCACACACCATTAAATTTAAAAATCATTTATCAATAGACTCAAAAAAATATTTTCAAATCATTTCAAAATTGAATACAAATAGAAAAGATTTAAGGGTTTCAATTGATAGAGAATAATTTACGAAATCACCTAACTTGATTCGTGATCATCAAATTCGAACACAAGATCCCCAAGGAGAGTCAAAGGATAGAATGATCATGGTATATTCCTAGTTTCATAAATTATAAAAATAAATATCTGGATCCATTAATGAAATATGTGCAGGATCAAGATGCAGTGAAAGCTTACTTTGAAGGTATAAAAATAGATTCTTAGTCATAAATAATGTGTAATAATTTTATTACATAATCATGATATCATTTCCAATGGAAAATATAAGATTAATAGAAAACATTAATATGATGGAACAGTAGGGAGTGGATCTTCACATGAAATTAATTAATAATTTATGTCTTGATATATAATTAACTAAATTTGTAATTCTTATTTCATAGGGAGAGGACCTCCTAATATTTTTTGAATCCTAATAATAATAGCCATTAGTTTTAAAATATATTTTATCTTAGATATTCTAGTGGAAAGGATCCATAATACCTTTTCATAACCTGGACATGGGGATAAAAAGTTATTTGAAGGATTTTAGGTAGGCATAAAATTCTAACAATATTAACTCATTATTCCATGATATATTTAGTGGACTACCCAATCCATAAATCTCATTTTTATATTTACTTATTATTTTTCACTTAATAATAGAAATTAATTCATGGGAATCTAACCCTTGATGAAAACTAATGTAATTCAATACAAAACCTAAAACTAAAACTTACCCAATAATTGAAAGCACCCCAAATTCGTTTTTTCAACTACTTAAAACTATTATGCTGATTCTATGTATTGTACGGAAAGGGTGACTTAATATTTTAATTAAGGGACTTTTATATTTACATGTAAATTCCATTTTATACATTTACCTGAATTTTTAATATTATTTTTATTTCTATTAAGTGAATAACCATTGATGATAAAATATTTACCCATAATCTGATTTTATTTTATTTTATATTTCATGATTTTTGGTTAATTTATTAAGAGATTGTGCATAACTCACAAACATAAATAATTAACCATTAAAATAACATAAATAAAATATAAGGGTAATGGTTATGAAATTTTTCTACTGGTTAGTTTGTCTAGCGGATGATAAACTGACCCTCTACCTAGGGTAAAAAACATTAAACTGTAGCTTGGTTCTTGTGGTATTATTCCACATGGCTCCTATATATCACCTCGATTGGTTTCAAAATAGATCTTTAGCCTGGACCTACACCACTCACTTTGGATCTACATCCTTATATAATATTCTACTCACATGTAGGATAGGGGATCAAATGGATTGGATGAAGGTAGTTTACCTAAAATAAATCATGGGAACACAAACCATTACATAATATGGATGAGGTGATAGAATAAATGATATAAATAAGAATTTAAACATAAATATTAAAAGAAACCAATCACACACAAGCGATGGTCTAATATAAGGATCATACAAACATTAATGAATGATTATACAATTTCAACCATGTTATGAGTTACACCGATTTGTTATTTAGTTATGATAATGTACCATGAATTAATCAAATTATTTTAATTTTATCTTAATTCTATCCAACCATCCTTAACTCACTACCATATTTAATTTTTAACTAAATTAACTTCAAAAGAAATTAATTTAGTGAAAAGTGTACTTGGATCCAACCTCACGTGTTCATAAAAATTTTGACACAAAAAATAACTAAATAAATAATTTTTTATCATATGACATGGAATGCATTGTTGAATGAATGACCCAAAAAACAAATAATGAATTTTTTTAATTATACACATAGTTATTTTTCCTTTGAATTTTTGTAAACACTGCCATTAGTAGGCTACAGTGTGTGTACAAAAGTACAAACCTTGTACTTATATGTTTCCCATTCCCACAACACACGCCTTGGGTCTTGTGGTGTTTCATAGTTTGGATGTGTTTGATGTACATGGAATATACATGGAATAAATATCATGTAACGATGCATTTTTGGGCTTGCCTCTCCCAATGTCATGTGTCCAATACACTTCTCTCATGGGACACCCTATGTGCTTAGCTGTGAGACATAGTGTACTAAAAGTCATGTATAGTGGTTACAGGGAGGATAGTTATTCAAGATGCGTGGAAGCCTATCTGGATCCACATGGAAATCTATTTTTTTATCTTAAATCTTATTATATCATATATATCTAAAAATATCATGAGATCAGGTCATGTGATGAAAAACTACCTGGTGTGTACTCATGATGTACCAGACAGGTACTTTGTTTTTCTCTTGGAAGAACCTTTGGGACCTCTATATGAATGTCTCCACATGATTATTCATTTTTATCATTAACCAGTTACAAGTTATGTCATCAAGAATGAATAAAATAAGAGATTACAAAGTTAAGATATTAAAATGAATCATCTTATGTAAAAGAAAATTCAAACACATGCAATCATTCAATGAATTAAAAATAATTATAAGTTAAACATGTGGACACTCTAATATCACTTGTAGGTTCCATGTACAGTGAAATCATCCTTCTAAGGAATGACCAACACATCTTTTATTCTTAAATCATTTGTAATCATCACTTTCCAGGATCATAATATCCTGTACAAAAACATATTTGATTAATAGACTACATTAATATAAAAAAACTTTATAGAGAGATTCTTCACATATAATTTCAAATTAATTAATGATTAGATATATAATTTAATTAACATGTAAGTATAATTTCATTGATGATCTCTATGGTTGATCCACATGTGCACCATAATCTTTGATAAACTACATAGAAATGTATGGTGTTGGCATGGCCAATATTAATTGCATTCAATATTCATGGTTCATCACAACATTATTATTAATGAAGGATACAGAACCCATGATGTTATCTTGAAGGATTGGGAGAGGAGGAAGATAGGGTGCACTCTAAGTCTTGATCCCATATCTCTTAATCTATTTTACACAAAAAAATAATTTGTAATGTAATATAACTATATATTTATTATATCTATTTTAGGTTTGTAAAATCACTCCCAAGACCCGATCAAATCATTAATATTATTAATTGAACCCATTAATATTAAATATAATATTAAAATTATTAATCTCTTTACATGAACAATGTATTTGGAATATAAATAAATAATAATTACATCTAATTGGTCTATAAATTTCGATATTCTTTCCTTATTCAGTATTTAACGATCTATGAATAATGATAGTTTAATCAAATACATGTCACTATATTATTATATGATAAATATAATAAATATAATATTCACCAAAATTTCAAACTAATATTTATTATTTTTAAATAACACACGTTATTATATTGAATAAGTTGAGATTAAGTTATGGTGATGAACCAAAATGGAATATATATTATTTATTCTATCTCTTTAACTAAGATTTCAGATACAATTAGTGTGTGACCCTCTAGGTGTATTTCTTAGTGGTATTAAGCATGACCTCATAAAGACAAAATTTAGCCTCTAGAAACAATCCCATACAAACATAAATAATGAAGTTAAGTCACAATGATGTATAACCTACTATGAAATTTTAACATTTAATAAAATCTTATTTTCAAACTATATGCAATCAAGTAGGTTGAGTGATGCTTCCATAAACATGTATGCTTGATTTATCTTTTTTAAATTTCTAGATATGAAATTCCCCACCAAACACAATGGACAAGGATATATTGAGGTAGTTTCACTCCCATAAAAGGGATTAATATTTTAACACTCATCAAATGATAAAAAAAGGGATAAATCCTTTCTCACATTATCTATTAATTCTATATCATTCATATTACACCCAATGTATCAGACTTCACTACGAACGTATATCATTACAGTTTCATCAATACATAAATATACTCAAGTGAAGATATGAATTAATGAAAATCTTAAAGCTTAATGATCAACACACATGTTTTTATATAGGAATATCCAATGATGCAGAGGAATGCAGATTTCCTATTAATGAGAATGTTCTCATAACATCCTATATTGGTTATTACTAAGGGAGAACACCATGAAAAGGTGTCTCAATGTATTATGAGAATCCTGCCACTAATATCCTATATTTTATGTGTCCCATAAAATGATATTATCTAGGAATAGAACAAGTTTCTAGAATCATTTCACAAAACCTATAAGTTGTCTTTATAACAGGGAACTGTTATGACCTTCTAGCACGACATATATTCTAACGACATCATTATATACAAATATCAAGAATTTGAATTATAAAGATGTGATATGTTACCATATTTAAAAATAAAAACATGTAACCATGTATAGAATAATATTTTTCTAGCTCACTAACTCCAACAGACACCCACTTTCACTAGAGCCAACATAAAATATATTTGCTTCCACTTCAGCTTGCATAATAATCATAATTCTACTCAAATAAATATATTGTTAATGGGTAAACCACATTTTCATCAATGGATACTCTAATCACTATAATTCCACCTCTTTGAGAAAATCCCTCAAGAAATGAAATTTCAAATGTATAATATTTGTCCTTTGTTGTGACCTTGGGTCCTTAGAATGAGTCACCGCTACAGAGTTATCACTATAAAATGTGATAAGGTATTTACTTCTGGGAACAAAATCAAGATATAGGACAATGTTGTGAATAAAATATGCTTCCATTAAAACATTTTGAGCTATAATATATGCATACTCTAATGTAGAGTTAGAAATAATTATATTTTTTGAACTCTTCTAGCTCATATCTCCTCTCTTGAGAAAAAATATATATCCAAACTATGAATTTAGATCATTTTATCTATCTGAAAGATAAAATCTATAAAATATCTAATGACTAGTTCTTAATCTCTTCTATATAATAGAAACATATCCTTAGTCCACAACAAATACTAAAGGATATTTTTAATATAAGTCCAATTTTTTACAAATGGATATGGTTGATATCTTTCTACTACGATTAAAGCATAAGAAACATCAATCCTTGTTCATAACATGGAATACATGTGGGATCATGTCATATACGAATAAGGGATCTTAATCATTCTCTCTTTTTCACCTTGTGTTTGAGGACACATTTTCATAGAATTATGTATACCATGTGAAACTACAACTAACCCCCTCATGAATTGTTCTATATTTAACCTTTAAAGATTATGTTCAATTTCTTTTCCTCGAGTTCGTCCAATAAGCCTCTTGGTTATATCAAGAATGATATTGATCCCTATATTAAGGGATAATTCACCTATGTTCTTCATGGAGAAGAACATTCTCAACCATGACATAGCCTCTGGAAAGGATGGTATTTTGTTTGCAATTAGTAATAGTTCATCCACATATACTACTAAGAAAACTATTTTTACCCCACTAAACTGCTTGTAAACACATGGCTAACACTCATTCTTAATGAAACCAAATTCTATTATGGCTTCATTGTATTGAATTTCACCAAACATAATTTTTTTTGTCATCCCAAAATGGATATCTACAACACTCATACAATTTTTTGTTACCCATATTCACACACTCTTTTGGTTTTCTAATATATGTATCCTCTTGAAGGATCTTATCAAGGAATGATTTGAAATCCATGATCCAAATATAATAATCATGGTAAGATGTTATGTCAAGTAGGAATATATTGGTTTTAAAAATGGTAATTGGATAAAAGGATTCATCATAGTGAATTCCTTGACATTATGTAAACACGTTGGCCACAATCAATGCTTTATATGTATTCACATTACCTTCCATGTCCATATTTCTCTTGAATACCCATTTACCCCCAGCTTGTTTTAAATCAACCAGTAGATCAAGAAAATCTCAAACATGGATTTTATACAAAGATCCCATAGTAGAATTCTTATATTCCTACTATATTTAATCCTTTAAGATCCTTACTACTTCTTTATAATAGATAAGATTATCATTATCAACCAATAATGAGTCACCATCATCAGTGAATAGAAAACCATGTCTCTCTAGTTCACTTACCTCTATTTTCTCTTATGTAGTCCTTTTGTTTCAGGAACAACATATTTTATGGGGACTTGTGGAACCAGTTTCTATAGAAACTCTTGAGTATATTGAGAATTAACCTTATCAAATTCAATATTCCATGCACTATCCTCCGTGATGATGTGATTCATCTTATGAATGATATCCTATTTTCTGATAGTTACATTCTTATATGAAGGGTTTTCTATATAGTATTCTAATTTTTCATTTCCATACCATATAATGATAATGTTAATAAATCAAGGTTCTTGTTTGTTTATTAATATATCATTAATAAAAGACTCATAATCCCATCCATTAAAATGTGAAAAAACATTTTTCTTTCATCCCCATAACTCGAACAGAATGTCATTTTCATATTCTGTCAGTACTCATTTTAGTAAGTATAATTTTATTTATAATGAATTTCCCCAAAATTATATGGTAATACTTGGCTGACTCATCATTTACTTTACCATGACTATTAAGGTATGATTCCTCTATTCACCAACCCCATTATACCATGAGTTAGAAGTTAGAGTGAGTGTAGATGACATTATAAACTCTCATTGATTGTCAATAAAATTTTTGTTAAGATATTAACCACCTTGATCTAATCCAACACTCTTTATCTTATTACCTTGTTTATTATCAATATCATTCTGGAACTCTTTGAACTTCTCAAAGGATTCTGAAATGTTCCTCGTTAAATAGAAATAACCATGCTTCTAATGTTTTTAGTAGAAATTATAACGGTTTATAATCTAACTATAGCTTCTACTTGAGATGGTATAGAGACATAGGTGTGTATAAATTATGCAATATCAATATCCTTTTCACCTTGAACACATAATAGTTGTTTGATAATATTACCTTGTAAAATAGGGTGACATCATTCGAGTGACATGTGTTCAAAAGTGTCCAAATAACCCTCTTGATACAGGGTTTTGAAAAATTTATCATTTATATAATGAATATGGTGATACTAAAACTAGGATTCATATGAGTTGTGTTTATTAGCTTCATTATCAGTTTCCATTTTTTTAATTTAATATGCTAGTACCATTTTTAGATGTTCCATACCATAACATATTCCTTCTTTATAAAAGTAGAAAACTTTTATTTACAACGATTAAAATAAATCCAACCATTTCTAATAAATACACTTAAATAATGTTCTTGGTACAAAAAGGAATGCAAAAATAAATCATTAAAACAAAAATTAATCATGTTGGGAATTGAGATGGTAGTATTGAATGGATAAAGCAGCCAACCTCTCTCTATTGGCAGCTCATACATCCACCTCACATCTTGAAACCATCTAATATATACTTGGTTAATGTATTTGGATAAAAATTTGAGCACCAAATGTAGTATCTAAAAAAATTATAGATATATAAAGATTATACTCGATAATTAATGCACCTCAAACATCCATTTTCTTTTTTTTGTGAAATTTCTCTTATAGTGGACATAATTTCCACATTCAATACATACCATATCTTGTTCCTTTCCTTTAAACCGGATCAACTTCTTCTTATAGGGAAAATTATCTTGATCCTTAGACCTGGAATGACTCTTGAACAAATTTTCCTTGTTATTCTTCTTCTTATTCACCAAAAGGATAGATAGGTTTCATGCCCCATGTCTTCATCAAATTTTAAGGTAAGAGTGCGAATTTTTGATAACCTCTTCTTTATTTTTCTCATATTATAATTCGTAACAAAAATGGTTATATTTTTCAGTAATAAGGATAGAATGTGATCTATAGAAAGATCATTGGGGATCTTAAAACTCAATATGTATTGGTTCTCAATGTATCAAATCATCTTGAATACATGTTCCTTAGTTGGCTTTGAATCTCCATACTTTCACATAAATAATACATTGGAGATCGAGTATTTTCCTGATATCGGCATCTCTTGATAGATGGGTTGAAGGTTATAAAATATGTTATATGAATCCATATGCTAATATTTAATTAAAAGCTCCATGTACCTAGAAGAAAACATAAAACATTGGGAATCATTTATGTTGTACAGATGATTCAGATAGAGGTATATCTCTTTCTTAGTAGCCACTTCGGAAACTGGCTCTGGAAATGGGGTTTCTAGCATGTATAATTTCGGTTCATGGAAAAATTAAATGCACATTATCCTATACCATTCATGGAAATTTTTGTGGGTTATAAGGTTATCCTTCTCTATTTTGGATCATAGTTATGTTGTTTATGTCAATTGAATTTCAATTTCTAAAATAATGAAAATATAATTTGTACTTGTTTTTATTGTAAAAAATATTAATAAATTCAATTTTGATTGAATTTTTTAATAATATCCATCTATTAATTGAAATCTAATTACCCTAAAAATCAATTTGAAAATATATTTTCGCTTTGATAATGTAGTCTAAAGGATCCATATTCCCATCTCATATTCCAGACCTAGGTCTGCCAAGTTATTTAAAGGGTTCTAGGTTGGTCATAACTTTCCAACAACATTAACTTATAGTTAACTGAACTATTGAGTGCACTCCCCAATATAAAAATATTTAATTAATATTTCCTCAACTATTTCTTCTTAGTTTTACCAATACATGGTTGGGAAATAAAACTATGCTATATTCTAAGAAAATCAACCCAAAAAATTCAAACTATAATTTCCATGATAATTGGAAGCACCCCAACATGAGTTGGTTATGTAATTTAAACTATGATGTCAATTTTAACCCAATTAGAGGAAGGATAATTTTACATAATATTTTAATTGAGAGACTTTAATACATCTGAATAAATACTTTTTTATCATTTTACATTCCTTGTTAATTGTAAGTTTATTTTAAGCAAGTGATTAAATATATTGATAAAACATTTACACATAATTCAATTATATTTTATTCCATCCATCATGATTATTAATTAATTTATTATGTGATCCCACAACATTAAAAAAAATAAACATTTAACTATGAAAATAATTGAAATAAAATATAAGTGACATGATCATGAGATTATTTTAGAGGTCAGTTTATCTAGAGGATGATAAATTGTACCTCGGCCTATGGGAAAACACATATAACTATAGTTTGGTTTATGTTTTAGTATTCCAACTTAGATTCTATATATCTCCTCATTTTTTTTAACCTCATATCCTTGACTCGGGACACCAACAGTCAGTTGGGATCTCTTACCATACATAATATTCCACTCACACATAGGCGGAAGGGATCTAATGGATGTATTAAATGGGGATTAATAAAATAAATTACATGAATGTAGACCCATACATAATAAGGTGGGTGAGATAAAATGTGTGTAATAAATACTAATTAATAAATTACTATAAATCATTCACACATAAGTGCTTCTCTAAACTCATGAACATCCACACATCAAGCAACGATCATAAATTTTCAATCTTGTTATTAATTATTTCAATTTGTTCTTCAATTAATATAATGATCAAAAAATTATTCTTAATAATTAAAATTTATATTAATTCCATCCAAAAATCATTAACATAACATCATTAATAATTTTATTAAAAATACTCTTCATTTAAAATTAAAAAATTAAAAATGTGTACTTAGAGGAAACCTCATGTGTTTATTAAAAATTTTACATAAAAAATAACATGTTGTATAACTTTTAATCCTATGATCTAGAATGTACTATAAAATGAATGACATGAGGAACATATAATAAATAGGTTTAATTCTACATTTAATTATATTTCCCATGAAAATTCGATAACACTGTTGATATAACACTACACATCATATACAAAAACAACACATGTACTTTTCCTCTCCCCATTTCAATAGCATAGGCCTTTGGATTGTAGTATCTACAGAGAAAGTTAGGGTTAGTTACATAGAAAATATGTAGAACTTGCGGTGACTTCAAAAAATCTGTTTTAGGAAGGATATATGAATTGTATTAGTTTTCAATTGATAGAACAAAATTTACTTTGACTATCATAGGTATGGTTTTTATTTCATTGAGTATTTCTATTTCATTTTATGTTATAATATATTCCTATTATTTTATTTCTTCTTGAGTTATATTTTGGGTGGGGTTGAGTGTGGATTTTTTCCCAGGGATGATGGTACTTAATACATATCATTATAAAGGGATATATTTCTTAAGGTTCTCATATAAAAACATAGTTTTTGGAGGCTGTGAGAATTATTTGGAATTTCTTATTCCTGATATAAAGAGATTCTATGTCACCTTCAATATGGATTTATTGATATGTTTTTCATCTCAAATGATTTTTAAAAGAGGTGATTATCATTTAGTTCTCATAGGGGATATGGGTATGTTCTTATGGGAGTGTAGGATGTAAAGGTAGGTATATGAGGGCCCAACATCCATCATATTGGAGTCATTATAATGTATGTGGATGGTGGGTCTCTTTCAATGGATCATGTGATAATTCCAAATTATTTCCCCCCATTAGTGGACCATTTTCAAAATTCTTTCCTGCATGAATAATGTCCAGAACATGTACATAATTGTTTAATAAATATGTCATGTCTAGCAAAAAGTTCTTATTTTTATATTTCATTGGTAATTATCCAAATTTTTAAACTTTATATTTTAAATTTTTTCAATTGTTATGTACAAAAATTATTGACTACGTTGGAAGATATTGATGTCTATGAGTTAGTACAAAGGTACAATGAAATCATCCTTTTTGCTTTCTACTTGCTTAAATGTCTATATATTTATATTATAAATTTATTTCTATATTCTATACTAATAACTAATTATTTAAATATAATAAATATATTCAATATTAATTCAGGGTTTCGATTCTTCATACAGTGTGAAAAGGTTTTTCTATAACTGGATTTTAGAGAAATACAACATCATGAGATAGAGAAGTAGTGGAATATTTTGGACTAGTAGATCATTATATTTTTTGTCACTCATTATTTTATTCTACTTGTACTAAATATAAATTGTGATACATGTTTTTAAAATAAATATCATGTACTATATTTGAGAAGTGGGTGATGTATTTAATTTGAACAGTGGTTTTTTTGGTTAATTGGAACATGTACTATATTTGAGTAGTGGATCATGTCTTTTAGTTGAGTAGTAGATAATTTTTTATAGCAATAGATGATATCTCTGTCAAAACTCATGGGCGAGTACTTGTTTTAAGCCAAATTAGATTCATTTAAAATAAATTTAGTTCACAATTATACATGGATGAAACCTCATGTGTACATCAAAATTTTAACATAGAAATTAACTTAATGTATGACTGTTGGTCATGTCACATGGAAAGTAATTACAAATGAATGACACATGGAACAAATAATCATTCAGATTAATTATATAATTAATTATTTTTCCCATGAAAATTTGAGGTCACTTTTAATATTAGACTACACATTATATTTAAAAATAAATTGCATGTACTTATATTCTTCCCATTTTCATAGAACACGCCTTGGGTATGGTTGTGGTTCCTATTGTGTACATGTTTTAGGTACATTATGTGAACTAAGAATACACGACATGTTACCTCTTATTGAATGACATGATAGTCTTCGTGATATTTATCAAATAAACATATCTCTTGTGACACCCCTTGTGATCATCCATGAGAAATAGGGTACAACACATCATGTACAATGGTTACACATCCTTTACTCCATCAATACATGTTCAACCCTATCTAGATCCACATGAAGATATGTTTTTGTCATATATTAAATCAAATTAGAACAGATATGTCCAAAATTTTCATGATATCTTTAAATATGAATAAAAACTATATAGCGTGTACTCTTGAATTATTAAAATTTACTTTATCTCTATAGGTGGAACCCTTGGCACCCACAAATCGAAATCTACATATTATAATTCATTTTTAATCATTACACATTTACTAGTTTTGTTATCTATTATGAATAAGATAACATATATGATGTTAAGATATTAAAATGAATAATTTGATGTGAAAGAAAATAAATACCCATGTAGTCAGTTGATGAATAATAAATAATTATAAATTAAACAAATGACTGCTTTGATACCATTAATAGGTTTTAATTATAGCAGAATCATCCTTTGAAGTTATGGAAAACTTATCTCTTCATATTAGACCATGTGTAATCATTGATTTACCATATCATGATATCTTGTTCAATGAATACAGTTAATTAATATACTACATTAACATGCTGGAACCGTTGGGAGAGGATATTTATATGTAATTTTTAATTAATTTATGAATACATATAGAATTAAATCAACTTATAATTCCACATTCATTGATGATAAAATGGAATAGAAGTCATCACACTATCATTGTGCTATAGGATTCTAGTATAGAACCACTCTTTGGGTGATCCACATGTGAACCAAAATCCGTGATCAATGACATGAAAATTCAGGTGCTTGCGAAACTGATCCGGATCACTTGCATTTTTCATGGTTGATAACATCTGTATTCTTTTTGAAGGATGAATAATTCTTTGTTTCCTATCAAATTCCTGAGAGATGGCTATGAGAGAGAACACTCTAGGTATTTACCCAATCTCTCCATATCTATTGGGCACACCAAAACAAAATTAGGAATTTTATATAAATAGATATTTATTATATCTTGTTTAGGGTTAGAAAATCACATACAAGCCCCAAAAACATTAAATATTCTTAATTGACAACATTTAATATAATAATAATACTATTATTAATCAATTTAAATGTGAAACACATTTAGAATATATATAAGTATTAATTATTACTAATTGGAGAATTAAACTTGCTCCACTTTCCTTCATCGTCATTTATTAATCCATTAATATGACTATTTAATTAAAAAAAATTCCCTACATTATTTTATAGAAAATATAATTAATATTATATTCTGTAAACATTTAAAATAATATTTACAATTTTTATTTAACTACCATTATTATTTAAAATAACTTGTGATTATTTAATGGGGATCTTATGAACCTATATAGATATTATTTATTCAATAGTGTTAGATTTAATACTTTAATTAAAATGAGATTAAAAATATACTTATTATGTGGCCCTCTATTCTACATTCTTAGTGTCATTAAGAGTAATATCATAATGTCCATGTTAACTATCTAGAAGCACATTAAGGAATCCATGAATAAATAAGTTCACGTCACAATGACATCCAACATCCTATATATGTTTACCATGTAATATAAATCATTTATAAAATTATTTCAAATCAAGAAGGTTTCATGCCAGTTTCATCAACCTATATGATCGATGTATCTTTCTTTGGATTCACATAAATGAACTCTCCCATCAAACATCATGGACCTATATTTATTTGGGTGGTTCCATTCTCATTAAAGGTCTTGAGAATTTAACTTTCATCAAGAGGTAGAAAGAGATAAATCCTTTCTCATGTTATCCATTAATGATATATCATTCATGAACCACCCAACATCTCCTAAATATCCACAAAAATATATATTCATGTTTTTTTTAAATATATAAATGTTCAGAAGGCGATATACCCATTTATTATAATCTTAAAATCTAAGGATAAACACAAATGTTTTCAAATAAAAAATATCCAATTAAACTTTGAAATATGGATTTACACTTTATGTGCATATTCTAATAACCTCATATCATGGTGATTTCAAAGGGATAAACCCATGAGAAGGTTTATCAATGTATTATGATACTCCAACCCTTGATATCCAACGTTTTTAATGTCCCCTAAAAAAATCGTCCATAGAACAAGGTTCAAGAATAATTTTGTGGCACCTATTGGATCTCCACATAATAGGGAATTGTTATAACCATTCAATATGACATTTATTATTAGGGAATCATGGGAAAAATATCATTAAGAATAAAATCCAAGATGTGATAATTAAACTTATTTAAAAAGAACAACACGTAATCTGACAATAAACAAGATGGTTATAGGGAACCATCTTCAATAATGAGGATCAACCACACTCAAAGAAGGTAAAAGTGGAATAAATATGAATTCACAACCAAAGATATAACACTTACTTGAAGGAATCCAATGCATCCACTGACACTTTTATATGATAATAGTGGTGGTTGTAGATGAAAAAATCATCTTTGGAGATCCTCCAAAATTGTGAGGGATGAGTTAGGTTCAATTAAGCGGATCTTAGAATTTAAAATTAGGGTCTTAGGACTTTAATTAAAAAAATTTGAGAATTTTATTCCGGTCACACAGTTAGGTCACATGATTTGAAAAATTGTGCATCTCCTATTGAGAAACTAGAGAAAGATTCATGTTTCGACTCATGTTATGAAAAACCATGTTCTAACCATTCACCACAACCAAGGACACTAAAATTTTTTTCATGGCTTGGCTGCATGGTTTGAAAAATTGTTCACTAACCATGTTTGTTCCACAATCCCAAACCACATGATATGGGGGTAGGCTATATAGTTTAGACTAACAGTGTTCTTAATCATGATTCCTCTACTAAAACTCAAACACAAAGCACACAGTTTCCTATTTTGACCCAAATGGTTTTCAATAACTATTCTTCAACCATGAATCTCCCAAGAATCCATGATAGAAACTCTAAAAGTCGCCCAAAAACAACCCAATACAACCCCCAATAAATTGATGACCAAAATTAGTGTTAGAAGTACATTATAACTAGTGATGAGATGTTATAATTCCACTAAAATGACCATATGTTAAATCCTCATCTACAATTCATACATCATGGTTATGGAGAACATAAAGAGGTTTTATCCAAGGGGTAGTTTCTTGCAGCCCTAGTTTTATTCATTTGATTTTGGTCGTTATTTCTTCTAATTCAACTTAGGGGGAGAACGATGTGGGAGTTGAGTGATGGTTTTCACTCTTCACTTCACATTACATAAATCCTTATTTCCTAATTTTTTAAATAAATTTTTCTATATTTTATACTATTTCATTTAGTATATTGATTATTTGATAACTAAGTGTTTTTAATGAAACATTGGGTGCGTTCAGGAGTTATGTTAGATTAATAACATGGGAGAGGTGTATTCTGTACTCAATCTCTAGGGATAATGTTGTTTTTAGTGCACATTGAGAGGCTCTTGAGTAATCTCCCCACATCCACATCAAATAGTAGAATATTTTTGGATGAACGGTATATATTTAGATCAAACAAGTCAAATGAAATATAGTTAAATTAATTATAAACATGAAACAAATCTCAACCATTGTATCTATCATTTATCCATAAAACATTGTTTCATTTTTTATTTCGTTTGTTTAATCACTTTCTTTTTATATTATTCAATTTACTTTATCCAAATCATAACATGTAAAATGACATTCCATTTCTCTTGTTATCATTTTAATTAATCTATAAAAAATTCAAAGAAAAAAGTGACAACCCTGATTATTAATGATCAATTGATTGAATACCTCTCAAGACAGCCAAGGATAGCCACTATGATTATAAGGCCCCATCCTTAAACCTTACATAATCTTGAGTTAATACAATATTACACATTGAGGATCTTTTCAGGTTTAGAGTTTTAGAGAATTAGATCATAAAACATGCATTACATTCCACATTTAAACAAAGTGGTTACATAAAAGACAGGATTCATTCTTCCCATCAACGGAAACATATTTAAAATAAAACTTGGATTATTTCTTGACACATCCTTGACACTATCATCACATCACGTACCTTTCCCTTGACCCGTCAAAAACATTTTAAAAACTTGGGATGAGCATAAAAAAGCTCAGTAATGGATATAAAAATATGGAAAGGAAACATGAGTTCATATATACATAAGAATAAAATCATACTTTACCCATAAAACATAGGCACTTTAAATACCTCATCAAACCATGAATAAATCATAGAAATCATAAGACATAAAGGTAACTTGAGGCATTCATAACATTCTTACGTAGGGAGTAACCCTCTTGGTTACGTTTGGAATACCCATCACAGTATATTCCCTAAATCTCTTCGAAGAAACCTTAACATTTCACTCCTTCACGTTAGCCAATACATTGGAGAGCTATATCAGGCTCACCCGCCCTTAGTCTATCACGGAACCACACGTCTTCATAATAATGCCCAAGAATCTCAACATAATCGTATCACATAAAACATGCATAAAGAAAACATAACATTTCCACCTTTCAATCACAAGATATCAATACAACACATTGATATAAAAACATTATGAAAACCATTTCCAATACCAAAATAAAAGAAAAGTAAAACATGGTATTTATTTTTCTTTTAAAAAAAGGTATGGCTTGTAGAGGAAGCTGGAACTCAAATAATGGTCACGGCGGCGGAGAAGTCGTTGTCGCCGCATATGTACGACAAAAACATTCCCTTTTGTCGTTTAGTAAACGCTTTGTATAAAAAATATTCCTTTTTAATAAATTTAAAAGTCAAAGGGGTTTATACACCGTAGAAAAGAAGGTTGTGTATAAAACAAAATATGCCTCAATGAAAGGAGATTGAGACGAAGTCCCATACAAAGACGGTATCCTTGGTTCAAGGATAAATCAATTACATAATTATGTGTGACAAACAAATACACCAAATATAAGTGGATATTAAGTGTAAAATAATCAAAGGTCATTCACACATATTCAAAGGATGACATATTCAATAACTACATGTTGAACCCAAAGAAATCGAAATTGGGTTAAGAAGTTCCCTTGACAGCCTAACGGTGTCACATCAAAATGGGTTGATGAGAGAAAAAAATGGGTATCTCATCACTTGGACATAAAATTTACATCAATAAGGATATATTAAAACATATTCTAACATAACAATGTGTAAATTAAAAGACCCAACAAAAGAAGTCTTTTAAAAAGAGGAGGGTGAAAGGTTCCCTTACCGACATGGGTATCTTTCAAAACATACACCTCGTGAAAGAAATACAACACAACATTGATGTAAATACTCATAAAAGAAAGTATATTACACAATGAGTAAAATAATGGGCAGTACATACACCACTCAAAGGAACTTGTGGCAAATGTAGCATAAATCTCACGGGAATAAAAGTGAGATAAAAAATCCCTTACGAAAACTCGGCAGCCTAACGGCGCCACATAAAACTTACAAAAATGGGTTGATGAGATAAAATAGGGTATCTCATCATATTAACATAATGTTTATAGAAATAGGAATATAAAATAACATCCCCCAACATAAAAAATAGGAGCTTAAAAGAAGTGACATAAAGGAGAGTACTTAAAAAGAAAGAGAGAGGTTAGATCTCTTACGAAAATTCGGCAGCCTAACGGCGCCACTTAAAACTTCCAAAATGGATTTATGAGAGAAAATAGGTTCTCTCATCACATGAACATAAAAATTACAGTAAGATTAATATAAAATAACATCCCAATAACATGAAAGATGAGCTTTAAAAGGAATGACATAAAAGAGTGTACTTAAAAAGAAAGAGTGGAGTAGGATCCCTTACCTCGGGTCCGACTTGACTCGATCGTTCTTTAACGTCCTGAATAATAAACTTGAGTTAATTTCCACTTTATTAAGAACCTTTTTATAGTTCATTATTCCTTCTAGATCACTTATTGCAATGGTATAAACATTATTTAATCATTTAAGTTAATAATGTTTGTTTTGTCGATATTTGGTTCTTAAGTCGAAAGTGGACTTCTTACAATTACATGTTGTTCGTGTGGTGAAATGTTCATTATATACAGAATTATATTCATGATTTTTATATCATATATATCATATATATCCAGAATATACATGTATTTATAATATTACATAATCATTTAGAGGTAAGAAATGAAATGCACCGTTCATGGAGACGGTAAGCCGTACGTACTCATGAACGCTACTTTCATTTCTATTTCAAATTTTTATGGAATGGAATAATAATTATATAGAGGTATATTATAATTCTATTATAACATCATATATAATAACTTTAAATCCATCCTTTATACATCCCACATATGGCATTAACGAATCACATCACTTTGAGGGGGCGCTAGTCCGCACTTCCTTAAATGAGGATATCGCGTTTACCCATAATGGAAACCATAAAGGTATACCCAAAAAGAAAAATACAGAAGCTTAAGTAAAACATAAACATATTATATATCATATATAAATATAGTGACATCTTAATGGCCACCTTTGAAGGTGTTAAAAGAATGTTGAACAATCATCGTTTCGGGAGGCATAAATTCTCCATCCACGGAAATAGTATGTTCTTTAAGAATTAGATGTAGGTGTGTGCAAGTGTAGCTCGAATACTTTTTATAAAAACATCCTAGTATATTGAAGATACTGGAGTTGTTACAAAAGAAATTAATAAAAAGATATTAGGGGGTTGGAGAAGCAAAATAAAACAAAAGGACTCAAAAGAAGACTTTACCTTAAAATCGGGTAATTCCCTTTGGTTTGAGCTAAAAGGCTTCCTTGGGAAGACTTCTACCAACAGTGAGGCCTCAATGAGTTAGAGAGGGAAGTGGAGAGACAAAATGGGCAGGTTTTGGCCGAGAAAAATGCTTTGGGAGTGTGGGTAAGGAGGTAGAGGTGGGGGCCTTTTATAAGAGGAGAGGAGGGGCACTCTTGGAAAGTAAGAAAATGTTAATTTATTTGAAAATGCTACTCAGATTTAAGAGGTCCCACATTGATGTGTTTCGAGTATAAGGTGATAAGGGTTCTAAATCCACTCATACAATAGGTTTTGGACATGTGTAGGTCTTAGATATTACATTATCATTCCATTTTATTTAAATCGTTAAATAATGAGGTCATCGCTGCATCATCATGATGTCATAAATAATTTAATTTATTTAATGTCTAAAAATTATAAAAAAAATACTATGATGTAGGAAATCATTTTATCTTTCCAATTAATATTTATAGTCAAAAAACGGATTTGTATAACCCCATGTAAAAATTGCTTTAGTAAAACATTTCATGTTTGTCTCATTTTTACTTTAACTTTAAATAAAAACATATTAGTGTCATTTTCCAACCAAAGTGGCTTCATGGGGTCCCCAAGTTGACCCATGGGTTTTATTGGTCGGCCATGACACATACAATGAGGTTAGGACATGTGTCAAGTTCATTTCATATTATTAAAACATTATTTTTACCTTAAACTACACTAATTACCTCTAATCGCGATTAAAAACTTAATAAGTTACTATTCACCAAAAAATTATTTTTATCCCATTGAACCAAATTTTACTTCTTAATGACAACCATGTATGTTGGATTGTTGAAATTAAAAACACAGAGATGGAAAAATTTTCATTTAAACGGAAAAATCAGTTTTTATAAGTACCACTTAGTGGATTCACTATTCATCAAAAATTGATGTTTTTCAGAAAAATCCCAAAAATTAACTCTAAGATATATTTGATATTAAGAATTCAAAAATGAAGTCTATTTTACAAAATTCAAATCATATAAGTCACATTAATTTATTTAATAATTAATTCTCGTTGTCATAGCAAATAGCATGTTTTTATGAAACAATAAGTATCAAAAGATTGACACTAGTTTAAGTTTGATTTAAATGTGAAATTAATTCCAACGATCACTATTGGATTTCATGGTAAAAATATATTCTAATTTCACTTTAAAACCAATTCAAAATATAATGTAATCATATAAATAAATTATATTAAAAATAGGTTTCGAATTAAAATACAACATTTTACACTATTCATTTAAAAAAATGAACTTTATCAGAAAGATACCAAAAATTTACACAAAGTAAATTTTGATGTCCCAATTCTTAAGAAGAGTTTTATTTGGTCCAGAAGAATGTATAAGAGTGAACAAAACTATATTTAATGACGGTTCTCCATCAAAAGGCGATAAGTGAACCTTTAGTGAAAACTAGGGCATATACGCCTAAAATTGAATTATTTCCGTATTTTATGCCTTTATCCTTTATTGGATAAATGTAAAAACATTTAAAAACATATATAATCATATTTTAGTTATTTCTATCCATTCCCGCCAATACAACGGCTACATGTTAACTACGATTTAAAATAATATTATTTTATTATTAGAGTGCAACGTAAGATTCCCAAGAAACTCGTTGTTACTTGTTGGGTACGCCATCGAGCATAGCGTCCCCTTTAAAGACATATTAATATTTTATTCACAAATATAGATAAATATGAAAATGTCATTTTCTTTATTTACCTGGGGTGTTACATCCTTCCCCCCTTTTGGGAATTGCATCCTCACAATTTTTTAAAATTGAGCTTGGAAACATCCTTGAAAGTCCCACATCGGAACAAGAGTCGATAAAACAATCACTTTAAAAGAATGGTATAGAAGTACAAATGTCACCCGAGTTAACCCATACTAGGATTCCAAGTATGAAAATATGGATATGGAGGAGAAAACAAAGGGTCATGTTCTGATGGAGAGTGATAGTAAACATGTCTAGGAGAAAGTTAACCATAAGAAAATCACAAACTTGTGATGGGTTAAACGGTATTCGATTCCCCGGTAGGAAAAGTTAATAGACAACATTTTTGTTTTAAGTTAATTTTTATTGAGGAATTTATTCATAAGGAAACATAATCACTTATCATGTTGACTTTCAACTTTTACTAGATTCCTTAATCAAACTCATATTTTTTTCCAAAAGACGAGTATTTAGGGAGACTTGTTCGCATTAAGAGTACTATAATCAACTTCTAGAGAATCACCTAATCCACAATAGAGAACTATATACTTACCATGTCTTTAGACTCTAACCAAAACCAAAACCAAAAAGTTTAGTACATGATCAGATAATCCAAAAAAGGATAACCCTTTATAAAAAGAAAATCTATTCTTAATCTCCAAAATTTGTCCAACAAAACCCAAAGATCAATGAAGACCATTCGATAAACAATTTGCCCATAAAATTCTTCAAAGTAAACCAAACTAAGATTGAAACCCAAATATTTTGAAGTATTTAGTTACATAGTCTACCATGTTAAATCGTATCATTTATCTCCAAACCACATCAGTTTCTCTTAATGTCTCGTATTGAAAAGTAATTAATCCTAATCCCTTATCCTCCATGATAGGTTAATAAATTTCCATAGATAACCCAAAATAAACTTACTCTTAATTAATTAAATCATCTAACTAAAAAAGAAATAGTCAAACTAACCTGGGACTTCACGTAGTCCAGTGGTAGGCGATAAATATCAGTCTCACTTTTGTTGTGGGTTCGATTCCCGCAGCTTTGTCCGACGTGACGGGTTGTCACATGGTTTGCGTGTTGTCCTTTTTTCAAAACTATATAATTCTTAAATCATTCCCCAAAAAGAGATAAAATCATCAAAAATGATCATAACATATTTTAACCTCAAGTTTATCTCATGCCTTTCATTTTCCAGCATATCATATAATAACCCATAATTACCTCAAAAGTAAGTATCATATAAACTCTAATGGTTACCTTTATAATTATTACCTGAACCTCCACATCGATTGATCATCTCGTACATGATGCATTCCAAAACATAACAAGGTTCAAGTGGTTGATCATGACTCCTTGATATTTGGTTTAGAACAACCACGAGTTTCCTCATTGAATCCTTCATTTTATCTAGGATCTTAATCAGAGAACCACCACAGTTTCCTTCAAACATATTGTCTCTTTGGTTCCTACTAGATCCATCCATTCACTAAAAATTGAAATGTCAGTTTGAGTATATCAACAAAACCATCATGTACTAATGAGGAAGGTAAACACTAAGATATACTTACTCATTCACTTTATCTAAAACTAGGACTCTTTCTGAAATCCTAACCATTATGGTAATGTCACTTATGCTTAAAGAATACCCTAACCTCTAAATTTATCTAAACCGGCCTCTGATACCAACTATAAGGCCCCAGCCTTAAACCTTACTTAATCTTGAGTTAATACAAGATTACACATTGAGGATCTTTTCAGGTTTAGAGTTTTAGAGAATTAGAACATAAAACATGCATTATATTCCACATTTAAACAAAGTGGTTACATAAAAGACAGGATTTATTATTCCCATCAACAGAAACATATTTAAAATAAAACTTGGATTCTTTCTTGACACATCCTTAACACTATCATCACACCACGTACCTTTCCATTGACCTGTGAAAAACATTTTAAAAATGTGGGATGAGCATAAAAAAGCTCAGTAAGGGATATAAAAATATGGAAAGGAAACATGAGTTCATATATACATAAGAATGAAATCATACATTACCCATAAAACTTAGGCACTTTAACATACCTCATCAAACCATGAATAAATCATATAAATCATAAGACATAAAGGTAACTTGAGGCATTCATAACATTCTTACATAGGGAGTAACCCTCTTGGTTACGTTTGGAATACCCATCACAGTATATTCACTAAATCTCTTCGAAGAAACCTTAACGTTTCACTCATTCGCATTACCCAATGCATTGGAGAGCTAGATCGGGCTCACCCTCCCTTAGTCTATCACGGAACCACCCGTCTTCATAATAATGCCCAAGAATCTCAACATAATCGTATCACATAAAACATGCATAAAGGAAACATAACATTTCCACCTTTCAATCACAAGATATCAATACAACACATTGATATAAAAACATTATGAAAACTATTTCCAATACCAAAATAAAAGAAAAGTAAAACATGGTATTTATTTTTCTTTTAAAAAAAAGGTATGGCTTGTAGAGGAAGCTGAAACTCAAATAATAGTCACGGCGGCGGAGAAGTCGTTGTCGCTGCATACGTACGACAAAAACATTCCCTTTTGTCGTTTAGTAAATGCTTTGTATAAAAAATATTCCTTTTGAATAAATGTAAAGGTAAAAGGGGTTTATACACCGTATAAAATAAGGTTGTGTATGAAACAAAATATTCCTCAATGAAAGGGGATTGAGACAACGTCCCATACAAAGATGGTATCCTTGGTTCAAGGATAAATCAATTACATAATTATGTGTGACAAACGAATACCCCAAATATAAGTGGATATTAATTTTAAAATAATCAAAGGTCATTCACACATATTCAAAGGATGACATATTCAATAACTACATGTTGAACCCAAAGAAATCGAAATTGGGTTAAGAAGTTCACTTGACAGCCTAACGGCGTCACATCAAAATGAGTTGATGAGAGAGAAAAAAGGGTATGTCATCACTTGGACATAAAATTTACATCAATAAGGATATATGAAAACATATTCCAACATAACAATATGTAAATTAAATGACCCAACAAAATAAGTCTTTTAAAAAGAGGAGGGTGAAAGGTTCCCTTACCGACATTGGAATCTTTCGAAACATACACCTCTTGAAAGAAAGACAATACAACATTGATGTAAATACTCATAAAATAAATTATATTACACAATGAGTAAAATAATTGGCAGTACATACACCACTCAAAGGAAATTGTGGCAAATGTAGCATAAATCTCACGGTAATAAAAGTGAGATGAAAAATCCCTTACGAAAACTCGGCAGCCTAACGGCGCCACATAAAACTTAAAAAAATGGGTTGATGAGATAAAATAGGGTATCTCATCATATTAACATAAAGTTTATAGAAAGAGTAATATAAAAGAACATACCCCAACATAAAAAAGAGGAGCTTAAAAGAAGTTACATAAAGGAAAGTACTTAAAAAGAAAGAGAGAGGTTAGATCTCTTACGAAAATTCGGCAGCCTAACGGTGCCACTTAAAACTTCCAAAATGGATTGATGAGAGAGAATAGGGTCTCTCATTACATGAAAATAAAAATTACAGTAATATTAATATAAAATAACATCCCAATAACAAGAAATATGAGCTTTAAAAGGAATGACATAAAAGAGTGTACTTAAAAAGAAAGAGTGGAGTAAGATCCCTTACCTCGGGTCCGACTTGACTCGATCGTTCTTTAACGTCCTGAATAATAAACTTGAGTTAATATACACTTTATTAAGAACCTTTTTATAGTTCATTATTCCTTTTAGATCACTTATTACAATGTTATAAACATTATTTAATCATTTATGTTAATAATGTTTGTTTTGTCGATATTTGGTTCTTAAGTCGAAAGTGGACTTCTTACAATTACATGTTGTTCGTGTGGTCAAATGTTCGTTATATCCAGAATTAAATTCATGATTTTGATATCATATATATCATATATATCCAGATTATACATGTATTTATAATATTACATAATCATTTAGAGGTAAGAAATGAAATGCACCTTTCATGGACACGGTAAGCCGTACGTACGCATGAACGCTACTTTCATTTCTATTTCATATTTTTTTGGAATGGAATAATAATGATATAGAGGTATATTATAATTATAGTATAACATAATATATAATAACTTTAAAACCATCCTTTATACGTCCCACATATGGCATTAACGAATCACATCACTTTGAGGGGGCGGTAGTCCGCACTTCCTTAAATGAAGATATTGCGTTTACCCATAATGGAAACCATAAAGGTATGCCCAAAAAGAAAAATACAGAAGATTAAGTAAAACATAAAAATATTATATATCATATATAAATATATTTACATCTTAATGGCCACCTTTGAAGGTGTTAAAAGAATGTTGAACAATCATCGTTTCGGGAGGCATAAATTCGCCATCCACGGAAACAGTATGTTATTTAACCATTAGATGTAGGTGTGTTTAAGTGTAGCTCGAGTCCTTCTTATAACAACATCATAGAATATTGAAGATACTGGATTTGTTACAGAAGAAATGAATAAAAAGAGTTTAGGGGGTTGGAGAAGAAAAATAAAACAAAAGGACTCAAAAGAAGACATTACCTTAAAATCGGGTAACTCCCTTTGGTTTGAGCTAAAAGGATTCCTTGGGAAGACTTCTGCCCAAAGTGAGGCCTCAAGGAGTTATAGAGGGAAGTGGAGAGACAAAATGGGTAGGGTTTGGGCGAGAAAAAGGCTTTGTGAGTGTGGGTAAGGAGGTAGAGGTGGGGGCCTTTTATAAGAGGAGAGGAGGGGCACTCTTGGAAAGTAAGAAAATGTTACTTTATTTGAAAATGGTATTAGGATTTAAGAGGTCCCACATTAATGTGATTCGAGGTTAAGGTGATAAGGGTTCTAAATCCACTCATCCAATAGGTTTTGGACATGTTTAGGGCTTAGATATTACATTATCATTCCATTTTATTTAAATCGTTAAATAATGAGGTCATCGCTGCATCATCATGATGTCATAAATAATTTAATTTATTTAATGTCTAAAAATTATAAAAAAAAATACTATGATGTAGGAAATATTTTTATCTTTCAATGAATATTTATAGTCAAAAATCTGATTTGTATAACCCCATGTAAAAATTGTTTTAGTAAAACATTCCATGTTTGTCTCATTTTTACTTTAACTTTAAATAAAAAGATATTAATGTCATTTTCCAACCAAAGTGGCTTCATGGGGTCCCCAAGTTGACCCATGGGTTGTCTTGGTCGGAAATGACACGTCCAATGAGGTTAGGACATGTGTCAAGTTCATTTCATATTATTAAAACATTATTTTTACGTTAAACTACACTAATTACCTCTAATCGCGATTAAAAACTTAATAAGTTACTATTCACCAAAAAATTATTTTTATCCCATTGAACCACATTTTACTTCTTAATGACAACCATGTATGTCGGATTTTTGAAATTCAAAACACAAAGATGACAAAATTTCATTTAAACGGAAAAATCAGTTTTTATAAGTACCACTTAGTGGTTTCACTATTTATCAAAAATTGAAGTTTTTCAGAAAAATCCCAAAAATTCACCCTAAGATATATTTGATATTCCGAATTCAAAAATGAAGTCTATTTTACAAATTTTAAATCATATAAGTCACATTAATTTATCTAATATTTAATTCCCGTTGTCATAGCAAATAGCGTGTTTTTTTTAAACAATAAGTATCAAAAGATTGACACTAGTTTAAGTATGATTTCAAAGTGAAATTAATTCCGACGACCACTATTGGATTTCATGGTAAAAATATATTCTAATTTCACTTTAAAACCAATTAAAATGATAATCTAATAATATAAATAAATTAGATTAAAAAGAGGTTTCGAATTAAAATACAACATTTTACACAATTCATTTAAAAAAATGAACTTTATCAAAAAGATACCAAAAATTTACACAAAGTAAATTTTGATGTCCCAATTCTTAAGAAGAGTTTTATTTGGTCCAAAAGGATGTATAAAAGTGAACAAAACTATATTTAATGACGGTTCTCCATCAAAAGGCGATAAGTGAACCTTTAGTGAAAACTAGGGAATATATGCCTAAAATTGAATTATTTCCGTATTTTATGACTTTATCCTTTATTGGATAAATGTAAAAACATTTAAAAACATATATAATCATATTTTAGTTATTTCTATCCATTCCCGCCAATACAACGGCTACATGTTAACTACGATTTAAAATAATATTATTTTATTATTAGAGTGGAACGTAAGATTCCCAAGAAACTCGTTGTTGCGTGTTGGGTACCCCATCGAGCATAGCGTCCCCTTTAAAGTCATATTAATATTTTAATCAAAAATATGGATAAATATGAAAATGTCATATTCTTTATTTACCTGGGGTGTTACAATGATACTCATTTGTGATAAAAATATTGATGATTACCTTGCTATAGGCTCAGTTCCAATGAGCATTAAGGGTCACTCTTATCATCATAAACATACTAGTAAATAATTAGTAGGGATTGGTCATGAAATAAATATAAAACAATTTATATATGATTGATAAAAAATATTCTATGTTTTAGTTTTTGATGGATAAGAAGAATGTTTTGATATTTTTATATTTGTACAAAAAAATACCCTTCATTAACTCCATTTATCTCAACGACTATATAATCTAAAAAATAATGAACTAATGGAAAAAAAATATGAAAATATTATATTTGATAAATATTTGAGTTTTTTAATCCTATCGAATTATTTGAAGATGTTTTATACTCAAATAGTCATAAATTATGGCACTTGAGAGAAAACATGTCATTGATCTCATACTAAGGTCCATAAAAGATCCAAGTATTATACCAAGGTTCACATATACAAATAATGAATTCAAGAATACATTTACATTAAAATTAAAGGAATAAATTTAGAATCAAAATCATATAAAACCCAGAAAATTACATTGAATTTCAATACATTAATAAATAAACCATGATGGATCAAAGATTCATATAGATAGTGCATCATATGAGAAGGCATAAATATATGGCAGAGTTTGTCTGGTCCCAATGAAACAAAAAAGTGAATATGATATTAAAAGAGGCTATAAGTTGCTATGATATAATTTTTTATATTTTTATTTAATTTAATTTATATGACTCATATCTTGGTTGATTACACAACACATGGGTGGAAACAATGGTGAACTAAAAAATTAATGTAATGATTATGGTGTGTTAACCCAAATCACTTTTTAGGTTAGTGATAAATTTAAGGAAAAAGCCCCAAACATAGAAATGTATAGATAAAGAAAATGGAATGGTGAAAGATGTAATAGAAAGAAAAAATTGACTGTGTTAATAACGAGGACGAAAAATTAACATGCCCACACATGTATTTGGGTTCATATGGGAAGTGGTCAGATTAGATTTTTGATTCCCAGACATTACTAACTATAAATGTGTAGTATAGTAGAAATGTGAGGTCTATCCCTTGGGGAGGTGGTTGTGTCAAACGAGGATCACTAGTCTGAGACCCATGGAAAGAGTCCTTTAAAGATATCTTATTTTTTGGAAATTTCTCTAAATCAGTTGTTGGAGGTTACTTCATGTAATTAATGTGGGTTCATTGTGAATTTTGAGTCTTTCGGTAATGGATGATATATTATTTATAATCTTGGCAGGGTCTTAAGGCTTAGGCTTTGAGCAAAACAGTGGTCACTATTTGACTTTAGTCAAGTCACCTGAATCTACCTAGGATGTTACTATTCTATGATTCATAGAAAGTAATAGTCTAGGTTCATATAGTTTTTCTTCTATAGAAGAACCTGTTATAGGATAGTGGTCATAGCCTAGTCTAATTCAATCAGGACAGGGTCATTTTCTTGAATATCCTATGGTTAGGGTTGTTCACACAAATTAGTTAGAATGTTGTTGTTTATCATGATTAATAATCATATTTATTATTTCCAAGGTTATATTTCAGAGATTAATTATGCATTTAGATACATCTAATCTTTATCTATACCCCTAATAGGTTTAGCTACTCATAGTGGGTGGAGATGGAATTAATGAAACAGAGAAAATAATGTTTAACCTTCTAATTGAATTTAATTGAATGAAAAACATACAGGGGTTTGGGAATGGAATGGGAACAAGCATGAAATCAATAAATCACAACTTAAATTAATTCTAGATTTGAGATAAGAAACTGAATTGAATCTAACATGTCTTTTTGGAAATAGATGATGAATGGTAAAAATAAATGCGGTGAGAATTCAAAAGTGTTGAAGAAAAATAGTTCCATAGATCTTGAATTGAATCTCAAATGTAAAATATGATGAAATTTATAGATTTAAGGGAAAATGGGTGAGGGAACTCGAAGGGAACAAAAATAGGAGAGGATCAAATCTAGGAATTTTTTTCAAATTCTATGTCATAGCTTTGTATTTATAGGTAGATATGATCATTATATGTACTGCATGTATACATCATGTACCACTGTTCTACATAGATTTTCATGGATTTTGGATCTCGTGCATGCCTCATGCATATCTAGTTGATTTATTAGTTTTGACTGACTGCACGTTATGTAAATGGTGTTCATGACATGTACTGGCCTCTAGCTATTCCCTTGCAAAGATTCCTTGAAGATTTCACTCCTACTGAATTAATTGGCATCACGTAATGTATGGGGTATTCACGATATATAGTATCTATATCCTTGTTTATTTTGCAGCTTGTTCACAACTTTCCTTCCCAACACGAGAATGTTATGAACCACCAGTACACAATGTGTATGGAAAAGTCATGACTTGTACTGGAAAAAATCTTCACTTTTCAGCATTTCATCTTTTAAATCTTGTGAACCCTTATTCCTATAAAACTGATAATATACCATGTGCATTATAAATTACATAAATTAAAATCTATAAATAAATTACCTTCAGATGGGTTTGTAAATTTTTCTTATCAAATCTCCCCACACTTGAAAATTTTATTGTCCTTGAGAAAAATGATTCAACAATGATTTCAACAAAGGATAAGAAAATTTTAAAACAAGAAATATTCATTATATCGACGTAATTAAAATTAGGTGTAAGTAGAAAATGGTAATCTTCTAGAATTATCCTTGTAATGAAAGTTAGTCATGGATCATAGTATAGCTTTTCAAAACAAATTCTAGTATTTTAATTGCAATATTTCAACTGTTACTTAAGTTATATACCCAATTGTAATTTACATCTATACAATTTTCTCTCATCACTAAGGGTAAAATGAAACAAAAGGTATGCTCATACCCTGAGTAAATGTTCTTAACCATATACTTTCATTGGTTTTATCATCTCTATTGTGAAAATAAAAGTACAATATTAATCATGAGGGATTCACCAGTAGGGTTTTGATGAGTCTGAGGTTGTGGGTTGGTAGGTAAAAAGTGAAAATCTAGCTCAAAAGGAGGGTAAGCTTTCAATTATAATACATTTATGTAAGGACAAGTGTAATATAGTTTCTCCTTCCAGCTGGTCAAATACATATTCTAGAAACTCGTGTTGGAACCATTTATCTTTTGAGTATGTATAAATTGATTCTTCTATTCCATTAATTTTTCTTTTTTATATTTATTTTTTTAAATTCATTCCTAGGAAAGATCTCACATTTTTCTCCTTACCACATATGATCCTTTGAGGGGTTCATCAGTCTGGAAAATATTCGTTTTTTACATTACTAGCACAAAACCCAGATCAATATTTTTCTTTTATTTTGTATTTTTTCAAAAGAATAGAATATAAATGAAATGAAACCAATTAGATATGGATCACAACCACAAATTTTGGTAATCACACCATACATATATAAAAAATAAAGTCTCCCAGTTTATCTAAATATCTCCCTCGCACTTGTTCAAATGTAATAGTATGCATTATAAAAATATAAGTGTTGGAACAGAAAATCATTTTAGAATAGATTCATCATATAAGGTCATCCAGGGAAACTATGGGAAAAACAAATGAAAATGTATGGTTGGCCTCATAAAAAATGGATATCAAAGAGCACCCCAATCCATTTAAATTTGTAATCATTCAATCATCGCTTCAATAAGATCTCAATGAAAGTTCTAATAGGATGAAATTTCCTATGTACCTCTCAAGATATATGATCAGACAAGAATTTGTAATTGTAGGCTTAGATTCCTCTTATGTAATGATTATAAAATAAAAACAAGAAATTAAAATGGACATAAATCTTTGTTACTGGGTCAATCAATCAAAATTTAAAATATTTTGAATTTGAATCAATTTTCTAAACTCAACAATCATTATAACAAATTACAAGTTGGAATAAAAATTGGGTCTTAATAATTTTGAACTTAAATTTTTCTTTAATTTATATAGGAATAATGATTTTGAAGTGTAAAACATGCTTATTATTTTAAAAAATTTATGCTTCACAAGTGATAAAAAATAGAAAATCATGTTTATTATTAGTGAAAAATCATGAGAAACCCCCCACACTTAAAAAGAGATTGTGTCCCCACTGTCTATGAAATGATTTTGGGAGTGGTATAGAAAGGAAAATTAAAGAATCTAAAATGGAATTGTGGATAAATATAAAAAGGGGGGAATTGAGACCTCCCTATATGAAGAGGTATGACATGAAGTTTTGAGATGTCATAACACTATGTCCATGTTACCTGTAAAATTTATGAGAGAAAAAATCCTACACATGAAAAAACGTTATTCTATAGGATTAAACAATGTAATAGTAGAGAAAATGGGTATATGCATAAAGTAATAAGAAGAGGTAACCATTTTATTTATTTATATATGAAATGTGTAAAATTTAGTTCTGTCATATACTATAAATGAAAACTGAAAAATATGGAACAATGATGACTTAAGATAAACGGAATATCAACTATGGGTTACCTACCATAAAGTGCTACCTAAACGTTTTCATCCAGATGGGTGGACAAAAATTTTATTCAGTGGGTCCACCTGATCAGTTGCTCCTTCTCTACTTACAACTACTGGATGATGTATCTTCATGTTATCATAGTCTCTTTGGTGGGTTTATCACTTTAGGTGTAGCCATGTGAGTGTGAATTATATGAGGAATGAAAGGAATCATAGGCCATAGTGGCTGATACAATTGGTGAATCTCCATAAATAGGTCTTGAAGTTTTCTTGTGATATCAATCACCTATTGGATGACCCTTTGTTCTAAAATAGTTGTTGGTACATGACCATCAATAATTGATGATTAATTATAGGATCAAAACCTTGCTATGAACAAAATGGGCGGAAATGACAATCAATATAAAAAATAATGTGAAAATCAATCCCTATGTATATATAGATCAAAAGTAAGTATAAAGGTGGGAATATACAATGAAAAAAATTAATAAACATATCAGTTAAAAAAAGTCCCAAAAAGATTAAAAAATATATAAAATGGGAAGATCATGTATCTGGTCCAAAGATCTCCTCCATCGTCATCCCACTACCAAGGGGTGAGGCTAACTATCTGACCATGTCAGCATCTGCAGAAGCAGCAGTGGTGGGTGGATCAATGGTTGTAGTGGATGGTGGGGTGGGGGAGGTAGGTATATGAGATGAGTTGTGTGGTGGTTATGTGGGTAGATGGGGTGGGTGGGTGTTGTTGAGGTACTAATTCATACAAAGGTTGGGTGTTTGGAAGTTGGATCCAAAAATGGCACCTAAAGGGTGGAATCAGTTGTGATTCCCTTACCCCTCTTGGCCTATATATCTAAAAATGTGTACTGGGAAGTGGTTTTAGTAAGATCTAGAGGCAAGTCAAAGTATAGTTTCGGGGTCGGGTAATGTTGTATGATGAGGGGATGGATGGGGTGTGTGGTGGTGGAGTGGTGAACATAGTTGGCTTAATGATTGTAATATGGAGGTGGGTGGAGATCTAGTGTAAGTTCACCAGGATACACTGTTGAGTTTCCCAGATCATAGTCAGGGAGGGGTGGGAGGGTGTAGTAATGGGAGATAGGGTGGGGATAGATCTGATATTAAGAACGGGTGGAGTTGGTGTGGAGGTAGAATGTGGTTCTATGGGTGGGTCTATTGTTGTTTCTGCTACTAGTGGCTCCTATGGTGAGGGTTTCGATACTCCTTGCAGCCAACGGTATGTGGCATCCTCCCACACTAACATATTCATCTAGTGTAGAATCACAAGATCGAACATCTTGATTGGTCATAAGGAGCTGATGGGTGTAAGGCATTGAACATGACAATGTACCTCTCTAGATGTGTAATGAAGGATCTGACCTAGATAGTGCAACATTGCCTCTAGTTTTGGGTCTTGAAGTACATGGGAAACTAGGCATCCATGTTGACAGGTGGGCTTCCCATGGCTATTGGAATAATCATCTAGTCCACCTATCGAACATTTCCAAGAGACTTGTCCTGGTCAAACCTTCCATGAACCATAGCATGGTTAAGTATACATAGTGAGAGACCCTACAGTTAGGTGGCTTTCATGATCTATGGGTCTTGGTGTGACAAGGGGGAACAGGTTACCAATGGCCACAACTATGGTGGTGCCTCATGCAGTGGCTTCAACTGAAGGGTCAGATAAATTACTAAAATGAAAAACTCCACTATGTAAATGCCTAGCTAGACCCCAGACTCTGTGAAAGAAAGGTCAGTGGGTCTACCACCCAATATAAAGAGGACAATGTCTATGTATATATCAAAATTGGCTATGAATTACAAAAATAACTCCTGAAAGGTCTCATTCTGGACCTGTAGAACTCTATCAATGTGGAGTGTCTCTAATAGAACAATTACATCGTTAGAAATGTTCATTCTAGTGAGAACGTCCATATCCATCATCTTGTTGGTATGCAAGGTCTTTGCATTAAGCTTGATAAGATTAACCCAATACTTCAGGTTTGTGAAACAAAGAACAGGGTGCAGGTTCCTATTTTTATTGTTGGATGTGGAGGTTGTGTCTTCCGGAGGAGTAGGGGAAGCTCGGGCTACATAAGGTGCAGATGGATTGGTAGGGGAAGAATAGGGATGCTTTGATGCAATTTATTCTTTTGATTCTGAGTAAGGGGAGCTAGAGGAGGATGAGGATGAGGGTTGGGGTCTTTTGGTGTGAGCCATGAATCCTGGGAACGGTGTTGTGGTTAGGTGAAGCATGTGAGAGAGATATGGGGGAAGGGTTGTGCAGGTTTGAGGGTAGGGAATGGAGTGGGTGACTTGGAAGTGGAGGTATATGGGGGAAGAGAGGGTCATGGGTTTGAGTGGAGGTAAGGATATAACTGTGTGGTGTGATGGTGCGATTGAGTAGTAGAAGGGGGTTGCAGGAGAAGGGGGTCACATGTGACGAAGGTTCAGGGTGGAGTATTGTGGTTCGTGACCTATAGGTTCATGACTTATGGTTTTTTAAAACATATCCAACCTAGTACATGATACGTACTTATGGTTTATGTCATGTACAGGTAAAATAAAAGGGATTTCAGGAAAAAGGGATACATGTAGTGAATTATAGGTAGATGACATGTACTAAACTATTTCTACTTAATTTTGTGCTTCGTCTTTTCCTTTAGCTTATACTCACTTGATGTTCTTCTGAGGCTATCCTAATATAACTCCAATTATGTTTTTATACCCTGGGTTTCCTCCCAGTCAGTTCTTACTCTAAAGTCGAGATCTTGACTCCATTTTATGATTAATTTAATTGAAGTCTAATGCCATAGCCTTCATGAAATGGTTCTTGGAAAATATTTATCCTTTGACCATTCACATTTAATTTTGGTCCAACTTCCCTTTTGATTTTGATGGTTCCACATGGAAATACATGGATAACATCGAATGTACCTAAACATCAAGACATTAACTTACCCGAGAATAGCTTGAACCTTGAGTTAAAAAATAATACATTATTCTAGGGTACAAAGGTATTCCTTGCAATGTGATAGTCATGATATTTCTTCATCTTCTCCTTATAAATCCCCACATTTTCATATGCATATCTCTTGATCTATTCTCATATAGTTAATTTAAATAACATTTCTTCTCGAGTTGTTTCTGAATCCAAATTCATTTTCTTGATTTCCCAAAATGAACGATGATCCATCTCCATAAGAAGATGGCATGGTTTTCCATAAACCAATATGAATTGGGTGGTGCCTATGGGTGTCTTGTAGGTAGTTCTGTATGTCCCTAGTGCATTATCTATCTTGTGAATCCAATCGATCCTTCTTGTGTTTGTATTTTTCTCCAAAAATTTCTTCACCTCCCTCTTTGACAACTCTACTTTCCCAATTTTTTGTGGTTGGTAAGGAGTTCTAGTGTTATATCTAATTCCATACTTTTTGAGCATTTTTCTCACAAGTTGGTTGGTGAAGTGTGTTTCATGATCACTAATGAGTACCATCAAAAATCCAAATCATACCAACATGTTCATTCTCAGAATGTTTATGACTTCTTTTTTCTATGTCATGTGTCGTAGATTTGGATTAAACCCATTGTGAGACATAGTCAATTAACACAGTAATGTAGTTCCTTCAATGTGATATAAGATATGGTCCCCTGAATTCGATGCCCCAAACATCTAAAATTTCAACTTCCATTATTGGGTTTTGTGGTAACTAATTTTTTTTACTAATATTTCCAGTTTTTTGGCATCATTCACATTGTTGGAAAAATCCCTTTGCGTCTTGGTGAATTATGGACTAGAGAAGTCCACTTTCTATAATTTTGTCCACTAATGCTTGGGACCATGATTGCCACTAGTTGGTGACATGTGACACATCTCAATTACATTATGGGTTTCCTCTTCAGGGATGTAATTTATCATTAAGGCATCAACACAATGCTTTAATAATAGTAGCTCATCCCAGTAGTAATGCTTGGCCTCAGAAAAAAATTATTTTCCATTATTGGTAAGAGATTTCCTAATTTTGGAATACTATGGAAAGATAAATGGACATATCCGAAATCTATGGTTGATCCTTAATACTTAATATGGTCTCATCCAGAAAATCCACTTCGATGTCAGGCTCATTGTCTTCCTTAATGATAGAGATAGGGAGTCTATAGAGATGATCTTCAATCATTCTCTCTATTATTTTGGTAACATTGATAACAACATCAAATTATTATAGCATAAGGATCCAACATATCATCCTTTTTTTAGAATCTTTTTTGTTTATCAGGTACCCGAGAGTAGTGTGATAAATGTGAAAAATGACTTTGGATAGAACAAGATATGATCATAAATTATCAAAAGAATATACAACAGTTCATATTTTATTCAATGGTGTCATGTAGTTGACCTGATCATCATTTAGAAAATGAATTTCATAATAAATGGGGTATATGATGTTTCTAATGCACTATTCGAGCACAGTTCCTATATCAAGGTCACGTGCATCACACATTAATTCAAATTTGTTCTCCCAGTTGGGTTAAATGGTGACTGGTGATTCTATCAGGGTTCTTATTTAGCGTATTTAAAACTTATCGACATTTCTAAGTGAATTCTAAAGAAATACATTTTGAAATAAAATGTGTCAAATTACATGGGACGTTAGAAAAATCCTTCACAAACCATCAGTAAAATCTATCATGTTCTAGAAAACTTCGGATTCCCTTGGAAGTTGATGGTTATGGTACATCCTTGATGAATTTTATATTAGGTGGATCAAATTCAATAGCTTCCTTGGAAATTTTTTGATCAAGTATAATTCCTCCTTTTACCATAAAATGAAAAATCTCCCAATTTAGTACGAGTCATTTTTCCTCACAACATTAAATAACTAACTCCAGATTGCTCAAAAAACATAATACAACCTTTCATGAACTAAGAGAGATCGTCCAAGAATATTTCAAGGAACTCATCAGACATATCATGGAAAATGTGCATCACGAATCTAGAAAATGTTGTTGGATCATTACAAATTCCAAATGACATATGCCTGCAAGAAAAGGTACCAAATGAAATTAGAAACATGGTCTTTGGGTATTCAGTGGGGTAAACTAGAATTTGGTTGTATCATGAATATTCATCAAGGAAACAATAGAATTTGTGCCCTATAAGTCACTCTAACATATGATCTAAGAAGGGTAATGGAAAATGATATTGTTTGGTTGCTGAATTTAGGCATCTTCATACATGAAGACACATCATCCAATGATTGTGCATGTTGAAATTAATTAATTTTTTCTTATTCTTTCTACCATGAGTCCTCCTTTGGTTGAAATCACTTGGAGGTCGCTCATCCATTCACTATCTGAAATTGGAAAAATTACTCCTAAATCCCATAGTTTATGCACTACCTTCTTGATAACCTCTATAGTTGGTGGTGTGAGATACCTCTAAGGTTGTCATATTGGGTTTGAATCTTCTTCAATTAAGGTTATCTGGGTGCATTCAGTAGGATTGATTCCCTTAATGTTTTCTCCTCCCCATGTAATTGATTTCTTATGTCCTTTCATAACATAAACCAATTTTTAATCTCATTCTTGGTATAGTTCTGATTTAATAATTATTGTCAAAGAGAATGAATTTCTTGTGTATTATTACTTTAGTGTACTGGGATGAGGTACAAGTTCTAACTAGGGTGGCTGAATGATGGAGGGAATGAAAGGGGGAATGGTGTCTATTGTAAGTGGTACAATAAATATCACTTCCTCAAAATTATATTCTTTTTCCTACTCTAAAAATAAATATTTTCAATCTTCCTTAATGTCCATTTACTCATATCCTTTCTGAGTGAGAGAGGTAGTGTAACAATCCACAACATCATATGAATGTTGGGAATCCTTAATTAGGTTGAACACTACCTGTTATTCTCTAACTCTAAAGATCATACAACCTTTATTTATATAAATAAATTATTTTCCTATGGATATAAATGTTCTTCCAAGTATGATAGGGATATCTCCTTCTTCTACCATATCTATCACTCTAAAGTCTACTATAATGTTGAATTTTTCGACTTTGACTAGAACATCTTCGTGAATGGCTCTAGGATCTTTCATTGATCATTCGGTTAATTGTAATTCAACCCTAGTTGCCATATGTTCTTAGATTTTGAGCTTGTGGAAAACACTCATCTGTATCAAGTTAATATTGTCTCTAAGACCACATAGTGCTCTTCCAAACATGCACTCTCCTATAGCACAAGGATATAAAAAACATATAGGATATCTCATTTTTGGGGGAATTTTCTTTTTTAAAATAACAGAACATTCATCATTCTAGGAGATGACACTTATATATTCTATTTTCCTCTTGTTTAATAGTTGATCCTTGATGAATTTTTCATAAATGGGCATTTATGAAGTGGATTCTATGAAATGTATATTGATGTGGAGTTTCTTGAACATCTCCAATAACTTCCAAAATTGTTTCTCATGTATTCATTGTCCTTATCTCTTGGAGAAGGGAATAGGTGGCTTTTATGAACGCGGAAAAACATAAACATGTTCCTTTTGTTTTTAAAAGATTTTATTTTTCTTGGCTAGAACTTTTTCTTGATGTGAGGTGGGGATGCCTTCATCAAATTCTTCATATGCTATGGGTTTCTTCATAGGCTCTTCTTGTCTCCTTTCATCTTTACCACTTTTATGTTTAAAGTACAAAACATTCACGCTTCTCATCACTATTTCCTTGTCTTCCTCTCTTGGGTACATCTTAGTGTTAGCAGTTAGAGTACATGGTAATATATCAGATAAGGTTTTCAAGATTTGACTCATTTTAATCTCAAGATTCCTCAAAGAAGCTCTTTGATATTACATTTCTGTCTCCTAGTTTATTATTCCTTTGATCAATCTTTTGAAAAAAAAGTATCCAAGTGACTTTCTAGGTTACATTGAGGCAGTGGAGGTGGTTATCGAGGTCTTAGATAAACAGGATAGAATTTCTCTTATTAGGTTCTTGGAAAAGGTTTTGGATTCATTTGTTGATACATCTATTACTAGAATCACTGAATATGGTTCATTGGTGGATACTCAAGTGGTCCTTGAATTTAGAATTGGGTCAGACCATTTTCGTGGGAGAAAATAACCTTGAATTCTATGAGGATATTGTTGACCAAGCCTCTTCTTATAATATTTATATTGTTTTCGAAACAGCTTGTTTTTTTATTTTAATTAACATAATTAATATTTTGTTGGTCTCAATATCTTAACTTGCATTACTGATATGGGTGCGGGCCACCATAGAACTCGCATGACTGAGCTTCCATTATGGGAGTAGGAAGGGGTTGTGTGGTTGGTATCTAAAATGATGCATGTCTCATTATGATCTCCTCAACTTGTGTTGCTAATCAAGTGTTCTCATTAATCTGGTGGATACCTTATCGTGGTGGTCCATTTTTACTCTTCAACAGGATGGCATTGTGAGAGACTTCATCTTGTATTTTTCTTCATTCTTTGGGGGTCTTGAACATCAATCCTCCATCAACAAGAACATCTCCAATAGTGTGTCCCGCTGGCTGGAGTCCTTGGTAAAATGTCAACAACTAAATCCATTTATCAAGTCCATGATGTGGACATATCCTCATTAGATCCTTAAATCTATCCCACACTTCCCATACAGGTTCTCCAACAAAATGAGAGGATTTTTTTATATCATTTTGGAGCTTCTAGGTCTGGATTTGTGGGAAATAATTGTCTAAAAACATCTTGTAAAGATCATCCCAAGTCATGATCGACTCGAGAGCTTATCTTTTGAGCCATTACATAGCTCTGTCTCTCAGTGAGAATTAGAAGACACAAAGTCTTATTTCATCTGAAGATACTCTCTAGTTTAGATCTGTGTTCCAAACCTCTAGAAAGTTGGAAATTTGTTCATTAGGGTATTCTCTCTAGACACCATTGAATTGTCCCATGTTCTGGATCATGTAAATGAGTCGAGTGTTGATTTCAAAAATGTGGGATTGAATTAGGGGACTAAAGATGATTGGGGTTGCACCATGGATTAATGGTAGGCTATAATCCATGACCGTATTTTCAAGATGCATTTTTGTTCTCCCAAAATTATTTTATGGGGGTTAGGTGGGTTGGGTCCCACAACATGATGTTTCTCGACCATTTCTGACCGGTGATGTGAATACAAGTACCTTTTGATCTCGAGATTGAAGGAAAAATGTTATTTCATCTCCTGGTTCCATGAATGAGTTAAGGGACCATGGTACATGTGCTAGTTCAGAAAAGAAGGTTGCATGATAATCTTAAAGGATAAGAATTAAATGGGGTGAGGGAAAGGTAATCTGAGATCTTTTCTCATTGTTTATAAAAGAAATAATATTTATCCTCAGAAATAGTTCCAAAATTTGAATGTTCCCACATGAATCGTTGTGTTTTTATGGGTGGTGATCATATTATATTTGTGTTTCCCAAAATATACTGACAACACTAGAATAATATAGTACATATGTGGGGTTGATCTAGTGAGTAGTTGTCTATTTCGAAGGGGGGCCACTAGTTTGAGACCCTTGGAAAGTGTCCTTTCATTCTATCTTAATGTTTTAGAATTTCTATAAAGGTATTTTTAGTTTTAATTATTGTAATTAATAAGGGTTCCAGAAAAATTTCAAGTATCTAGGTAAATGATGATCATTTAATTATAATCTTGGCAAGGTCCTCAAGCTCAGGCTGCAATGAAGACAATGGTTGTTAATTGAATTTGGTCAAGCCACCTAGTTCTACCTAGGAAGTTATTATTATGTGATTAGGATATAGTAATAGTATAGGTGAATTATATTTGACTTCTAGGTAATAATGTGTCCTCATCTAGTGGTCATAGCATAGTCTACTTTAATTGGGATATGTTCATTTGCTTTTATATCCCTGGTTTAGGGATGTTCGCAAAAATTAGGTATACTATTTTTTTTTAACATGATTACTAATCCATATAGGGTTAACAAGGTTAGATCTTAATGATTATTTTTGCTTGCAGAAACTTCTACTCTTGATCTCTACACCTAAGAGTTTTAGCTACTCATAGTGGGTAAAGATGCAATTAAATAAATAGAGAAAATAATGTTTCACATATTAATTGAATTTAATGGAATCTAATTGAATCATAAATATGTAGGGGTTCAATATTCGAATGGTAACAAGATTGAAATTGATACACCACAACATAAATAAATTGATTACTTGAGATAAGTAACAGAAATGAATCTAACACATGTGGTTGTAAATAGATGATGAGCGATGAGAATCAATGCATCAGGAATTGAAAAGCGTTGAAGAAAAATGGATCCATGGCTCTTGAATTGAAAACAAAATGTAAAATAAGAATAAATTTAGAGTTTAAAGTTAAAAGGGGTGAGGGAACTTGATAGAGGATGAAAAGTGGAGATGTTATAATCGAGGAATTATTGTTAAATACTCTTCCAAAGCTCTATATTTATAGGATGATATGTTCATGATGTGTACTGGAGGTAGACATCATGTACCGTAGATCCGCATATATTTCCATGGATTTTGGATCTCCCATGTTCCTCTCACATATCTAGATGGTTTATGAGGTTTTAACGAGTACACATCATGTACTAAGTGTTCATAACTTTTACTGGCCTCTAGTTGTTCCCCTGTGTGGATTCCTCTCAGATTTCTCACTTAATGTTTTGACATGAATAACATTATGTCTGGGGAGTTCACGATGTGTAGTAGCCATCTCCTTACTGACTCTGTGGCATGTTCAACAATTGGCTTCATGACATGGTCATGCTGTGAACCACCAGTACAAGACCTGAATAGAAAATTCATGATGTGTACTGGTGAAAATTTTCAATTTTCGGCCTTTCTTCCATTAAATCCAATGAAGCCTTATTCCAACAAAATTGGGCATATAACACATGAATTATCAATTAAATAAATGAAAATATATTAATAAATGGCAGAAAAAATGTGTATATAAATTTGGATTGTTAATAAAACAATGTGAATAGAATAATATCTAATGTTTTTAATTTTATTTTATTCTCCAATTTCTTAAATCATGAAAATGAACAATATTATAAACATAATATAGGGAAATAAATTGTTTCTTATACATTTTCAACGCCAAATCTTTCCATTAATCTTTTTTTATTATTTGTGAAATGAATGAGTTGTATTAAATAAAATTTTAAAGTGTTAATAATTAGTTATAAGGGATATTTTCAATAATTAATAATTATTATTATTTCTAAAGATTTTCAATGGAAATAAAATATTTTTTAATTCGTAAGTAAAAATAATACATAAAAAAGGATAATATATTATGGAATAATGAAATCAAAGTAAGGATTTTTTATCACATCAACAGAATCATGAATACTAACTGATGAAAGATGCAATAGGTATAGATGATTAATGGATTTCACATGGTCAGGCCTAATGAAACTGGGTTATTTTACGCACAAATTCAATGATGATTTAAATAATTAAGATATGCTCTATTTTCAATTTAAGTAGTTTGATGGGTGAAGAAAATGTGATACTTCTTAAAAATAAAAATGGAAGACATATTTTCAAAAAAAATATTAACCATTAATGACATAATTTTAATTACATAGATATCAATTTGTACATATATTATCAGATAAATAAAAAAATGCTATTAAAAATATAATTATAAAAAACGTATATAAAACTTCTTTACCCATAAGTCAATGAACATAATTTTTGGTCAATTTAGTTAAATTCATGTCATTTATCACTAATCATTTCAGACATTAGAAAGATGACATTTTTTGTTGTTTTTAATTTCTATATAAGATATACCTGATCTAATGGGTTCAAAACCTATTAAGAATCTCTAGTAAGGTACAACCTGATATTAATAATATATGATGAGGGAGTGGGAATAAGATTCAAATATTGGTGAACATAAATATTCAAGAAACATTATATTAGAGAGTGATAAAATATTTAGAGACCACACCATAGTCTGAACCCAATAACAAATATATACATACAAATTTACTTTGGGACTTGAGTTGAAATGTTTTTTATTTCTAATAAGAGATGAAAGCATAAATGTATGAAAAATAATAAAAATGTTACGACACAATAGAGAAAAAACAATCTCATGATGATTTTATAATTGATCATTTAATTTTTATGTTCCAAAATATATAATGACAATAACAATTTATAGTTTAGTATTCAAAAAGGATAAACTTATCAATTCTCTTAAAATAAAAAATCAAATGTATAATCACACTAATACTAGATTTTTTAACTTATAAAATATTTTTATATTAATGTTTTTTGACTTTATGAATGTAAAATGCATGGATTTAAAATATAAGTCTTATATTTTATATCTTGACCTACTATAATTGAAATTATTGTCTCATTATTTAACAATAAATATGTCACATGATAATTGGACAAAAAATACTTTTTCTTATTCATAAATAAGATATAGAATATATTTCATGGTTTTAAAATCAATTAATGGAGCTCTATTTACACATTCATTACTTTTTAATTTCCTTTGATCATTTAATTCTAAGTGATCCACACATACTATTGTAAAATATTTTTTCATCATAAAATTTCATTAGAGTTTTTCATATAGTTCATAACAACATCAAACCATGTTTTTATGTTGTTATAAAATAAATAGAATTGTGTTTATCTTTGAAATATGTATTTTTCAATTTATGTAAAAATAAATTATATAGATCTAGACATAAAAACACACTTTTTATTAGAAGACACATGAAACACATAACCAATTCGCTCAATTATACACTTAATTATTTTTTCCTTTAAAAATTCGAGAACACTACCTATAGTAGACTACATAGTATGTAAAATTGAACATGGTGTGTACTTGTCTTTTCCCCATGCCCAAAAAACATTCCTTGGGTGTGGTTGTGTTGCCTGTTGAAGAAGTGTTCGAGTTACACAACATATACTCAGAATACAAGGGATATATTTTATGATTGCACATCTCTATAATCCACATTCCATGCATCTAATACACGGCTCTCTTAGGACACCCTATGTTATCAATCATGATACATCGGGTACTACATGTCATATATAATGGTTACATAGTGCGTAGTTGTTCAAGCCACATTCCATACTCTCTGGATCCACATGATTATCTATATTTTTTCATAACTTTGATCAAATTAGAGAGGGTAAATACAAAATTATCACATGATTGGACCATGTAAATAACAATTAAATGGCGTGTATTCAAAAAGTATTCAACATGAAAATTTTTATCCAAGATGATACATTAGAAATTAGAGATGAAAATTCATTTTTATCCATTAATCGATTGCTGTTTAAATTATCGAGAATGAATAAGTGAATAGACAATGGTGTTTGGATATTAAACTGAATCCTTTAATGTAAAAGATAATGAAAACACAAGAAATTAGTCAATTAATAATAAATAGTTATAAATTAATCATGTGACCACTCTGATACCACTTGTAGGTTCTAGGAACAACAAAACCATCTTTTAAAGTTATGAAAAACTCATATTTTACCATAAAATAATTTTTAATCATTACATTACATTATCATGAGATCATTTCCAATGCAAAATAGCATATTAATATATAACATTAATAAATAGAAACCAATGAGATAGGTTCTTCACATGTAATTTATAAATAATTTATTAGAAGATATAGAATTACCTCAACATGAAATTCCTCATTCGGTGATAATATAATGGAATAGAATAATTTCCCCAAAACAACACAACATGATTAAAGTGAAAAATACATCTAATGGTGATCCAAATGTGCACCAAAATCTCTAATCAACACCCTAGAAACATTAGGTGCTTGCATGACCAATCCCAATCAATTGTGTTGTTCGTGGTAGATTGCAGTAGTATTATTCATGAAAGATGTAGAGCCTTTGGTGTTCTATAGAATGATTGAGAGGGGAGTAAGGGATTGGGAACTCTAGTGATTGAGCCATTCACTCATTATCCGTTGATCACACCAGTGAATTATGAATGTGATATAACTATATATTTATTATATATGATTTAGGGTTGGAAAATCATACACAAGCTCCCAACCATATTTTACATTTTTAATTAATCCCATGTCCATTAATGATAATATTATTATAATTAATCTCCTGAAATGCACAACATAATATGAATAGAAATAAATATTGATTATTTTAAACAAGACCATTAAACTCAATTTTCTTTCCTTCATCATCATTTACTGATCCTTTAATAATGGATAATTATTTAAATAAGTGTTATTATATTATTCATCTAAAAATATATTAATTATTATATTCACCAAAATTGAAAACTACTATTTATTCTTATTATTGAACTCGCTTTATTCATTTGAATAACTTGTGATTAAATTATAGAAATCAACCAAACCTGAATAAATATTATTTATTTTATCTTGGTAAGTTTAATACTTGAATTTAACTAATATTAGGGTTAAATTAGTGTATAAACCTCTAGGTCTATTTCTCATAAGCATTATGCATAACAACATAAAGTCCAAGGATGGAATTTACAAACACATTATTAAATCCATATAGAAATAATTTAACATCATAATGACATCTAACATCCTACGAATGTTTATCATGTGATATAATCATTTTATCACAATATCTCTGACTGAAAAGGTTAAATGATTGTTCTATCAACCTATATGCATGATGTATCTTTATTTGGAATTCTATAAATGGAATCTCTAATAGAACACCATGACCATGGATTTTTTTTGGGAGTTACACCTCTATCAAAGGGCCTAAGATATTAGCTTATGTCAAGCCATAAATTTGTTTAAATCCTCAATCCCATTATCCATTATGGTTACATCATTTGTGATGCACCCAAAATATCCTACTTTTATTTGAACACATGTCATAATTATTTTCATAAATACATCAATTTACGTGATTTATGATATCCATTAATGATAATCATATTTACTAATGATAAACCTTGGAATCTACCAACAGGAACATCCAACAACCCTAGGAAATGTAGATTTCCTTTTAACGGGTCTATTCTCATAGCCTTTTATCTTGGAAATTACCATGGGTGTACACTATAAAAATATGTATCAATGTCTTATGATCCCCCTACCCTTGCTAGCGTAAATTTTCCATGTTTAGTCAGACTATATTATTTTTCTATAGAATAAGCTTCAATAATAATGTCGTGGGACCACTAGGTTCTCGTCAAAGTTGGGAATATTTATGAAATTTCCTTAGGATATATATTTTAATTACATCATAAAAAAATAACATTTAGAATAATAATCAATATATGATAAGTAACAATATTTAATATTAAAAACATTTAATCAAGTACAAAATAGTTTTCTTTAGCTCACAAACTCCAACTGACTCCCACTTTCACTAGAGATAGCTAATGATAACTTTAATTCCACCAGCTCTCAGGTGATACTCATACTCCTGCTGAGATAAAGACATTGTAAATGGGTCCTTCTCATTTTCCTCTATGTATACTATTCTGATAGAAATATCACCTATTTGAGAAATATCCCTCTATAAATGATATTTCTATTGTATATTCTTTTTCAATTGGTGTGACCTAGAATCCTTGGAGAAATCCACCACTTTTTTTTATCATAGTCAATTCTAATAGGGTATTTACTGCATGGATCAACATCAAGTTCTAAGACAATTTCGCGAATAATTTTTTTTTCTTTCACTACATCGAAGGTCACAATGTACTGAGAATCTATTGTATAATTGGTGGAAACTCACTTCTTTGAACTCTTCTATCTCACAACTCCACCATTGATACAAATGATATATATAGACTTTGACTTAATATCCTTGTGATCTATCTAAAATCTAGCTTCTATAAAACCTTTGATGGTTATCCATTGACATCCTATATATCCTAGGAACAAATATTTAGTCCATACCAGATACTTAAGGATAGTTTTAACTACATTATAATTTTGCTCACTGGTAGCTTCTTGATAGCTTCATACCATGCTTAAATCCTAAGAAACATCAAGCTTCATACATAACTTGGGATACTTCATAGATCCTATCAAATTATCTTATGGGATCTTACTCATTATCTCTCATTCCTCTGGGGTTTGAAGACAAATTTTCTTGGAAAGATATATACTATGCGACACTAGAACCAATCCGAACCCGGGTTTTTATATATTGAATCACATCACTATTTGGTCAATTAATTTACCTTGAATTAGTTCATGAATCCTCTTGGATATATAAAGCCTGATATTGGTCCCTAGAATAGAGTAAACTTCACCTAATTTCTTCAAGGAGAAGACTTTTCTCAAAAATGCCTTAACCTCTTGTAAGGTCGGTATATCATTTCAAATTAGTATTATTTCATCAATATATACAAGTATTAAAACAATTATTCTCCCACTAAACCTCTTATAAACACATGGCTTATATTCATTCTTAATGATAAAAAATTATTTTATTGCTTCATTTAATAAAAAGTTCCTTCGCATATATTATTTATTTAATCCATAAATGTATCTCTGTAACTTGAATACATTTTTTGAATTTCATGGAGTCATAAACAATTTTAGATGTGTAATATACAGATAACCTTGAAGGATCCAACTATGGAAAGCATTTTTCACTTTCATTTTCCAATTCATATATTTATTGTATTATCCTATGTAATGTTGGATTTTTATGGATTTAAATGTGGTAATTGGGGAAAAAATAATCATAGTTAATTTCTTGTTTTTTTATAAACCCTTTAACCACTATCCATGCTTTATATCTATTCACTTTATCATATATTTTCACCTTTCTCATTAATATCAATGTATACCCAATAGGTTTTACATAAACTAGAGGATCAATCAAAACCCAAATTTTGTTTTGATACATGGAATCCATCATAGAATTAATGTATTATTGTCATCTTGCATCCTCTGAGTTATTAACTGCCACGTTGTATGTGAGAGGATCATAAATGATTACTAATATTAAGTTACCGTCATTAGCAACCAGAAAACCATATCTCTTTGGTTTTCTTACCTCTATAGTACTCTTATGTAGTAATTGTGTTTCAGGAACAACACCTTCCATGAGGACCTATTTAATGGTTAGTATACCAACTATTGTGTATCTTGAGAATTAACATCATTGAATTCAATAATGCTACCATTATCCAGTTTAAGGATGTGCTCCCTCCCTATAAAGAAAACCTGTCTTGAGAAAGTTTCTTTATTGTCTGAAGACTTGTATATTTAATATCTCATTTTTACTTGGGATTACCTATAAAGATACACTTTCCCCCTGAGGTTATATTTTGTTTTTTGAGAAATATTTAACAAATATCTCACAAAACCATGCATGATGATGTGAAAAAATTTTCTTTCCCCTCCATAACCTGAAGTGAATGATGTTGTCTTCCTTCGTTGGTACTCTTTTTATTAAATATAATTTTTTCTGTAAGGAATATCCCTTAAAAAATTATGGAAGACATGCATGACTCATCATTAACTTTGGCATGTCCAAAATGGTATGGTTCCTATTTTCACTAACTCTATTCCACTATCATTCATATGGTGGGGTGAGTTTAGATAGAATCCAAAAATCCCATATAAATTTAATAATATCTTAGTTAATATATTCACCTCCTCAATCAAATCTAAGTTTATTATCATCTTACCAAGTTGATTATCAACCTCATTCTTGAACTCTTTAAACTTCTCAAAGTAATCTGACTTGTTTCTCATTATGTAGATATAACCATGCCTACTCAACTCATTGGAAACAATAATAAAACATGAGAATCCACCACTAACATATACTTGAAATTTTACACACACATTAGTGTGTACCAATTATAGAAGATATGTATCCCTTTCTACTTGATCACCAAATAGATGTTTTTTCATCTTACATTGTAAAAAATCATGACATATTTTAGGTGGATTGACCAAAAAATAGTCTAGATAACTATATTCATAAATCTTCATCAAAACAAATTCATTTATGTGACAAGGATGGTGATTCTATAAATAGGTGTTATATAAGTTGTGTGTATTAGTTTTGTTATCAATTTACAATATTTTTTTTGGTAATATAATACATAAAGATCATTTTTTAGCTATGTCATACCATAACATATGATATATATATATATATATGATGAAACCATTATCTAAAATGATGAAAATAAATCCATCCATATCTAAGAATAAGATGGAAATAATGTTCTTATTACCCCTATGAACATAATAACAATTCATTAAAACTAAAATTTATCCTATCGAGAATGTGGGATAGTAGCCTCTAATCTATAGATCATCCAACATCAATCAATTTAAAACTCATAGTTCCACATTTCCTCTTGAAACGTTTTGAAATCTACTCTTTCATATATATTCAGAAAAATGCGAGTACCACATGAAGTATCTAATACCCAACATGTAGATATTGAATGATTAAAATAGATAAAATAACTCAAAAAAATCATCACCTTGATTCTTTGGTTGCGTAAAAGTTCTATTCTAGTATCCGTATATGCCACATTCAAAACATACCATATCTTATTCCATTCCATGCATATGGATCTTCTTCTTCTTAGAGACTTGACACTTTAAAGACATAGACATGGAATGAGTCTCTGGCCCCTTTTCATTGTTCTTCTTATACTTATTATCCATAAGGATATAGGGTTTTCCCCACCACATGTGTTTGTCAACATGGTGGATAGGATTACAATGTGCTGATAGTTTCTTCTCACTATTTCTCATTTTATAATTCAAAATAAAACTAGAGAAGTTTTTGAGTGGTGTGGAATGAATGAGATCTATGCATATCTCATTAGAGAGATTAAAAATATAGATTTAAAGGTTCTAAATTTTTCCAATAATATTCAAAAATTACCTAGTTGGTGTAGAATCATCAAGATTTCATATAAATATTCCATTGGAGACCTTATATCTCTCTAATATATCATTCAATTGATAGAAAAATTGATGTTTATAGACAATGTTATATACATCCATATCCTCATATTGAATTAAAATCTCCATGGAAATAATGAGAAACATAAAACATTGGTCATCCATTTTTGTCATCCACATGCTTCAGATAGAGAGATACTTCTTCCTCACTAGTCACATTGGCAGGAGACTTAATAATTGGTGGTTCATGAACATACAATTTATATTTTTGGGATAGTATAATGTTCCAAAACCTATACCATTATTGGAAATTCATGTCGATGAGAAGCTTATCCTTCTAAAGTATAGATCACACTGATATTTTCAACATTGTTTGATTTTAAATTTATATAATTAAGAATAAATAATTATTATGTGTTTAAATTACTAAAATATATTAATAAATTTAAATTTAATTGAATTATTTATTAATTTCTACTATTTTTTGAAAAATAGTATCTCTCACTGTTAGTTTAATAACATTTTTTCTCTTATTTATTCTAGTGAATAGGATCTGCATTTCCCAATAATAACCCAAAATTGGTTTTGAGAAGTTATTTTAAGGGTTTTAGGTAGGTGTAACATTATATATATATATTAAATTGTAGTTATTTTATTTTTTTAGTGTAATATAAATTCCTAAAAGCTTATTTTAATGTTTTCTCATCCTTTTCTTCTAATTTTCATCTAGTGATTCCTGGGAAGCCAAACCTTGATGTAAAATAGGTAAATTCAACCCAAAACATAAACTTAAATGTTCAATAATAGTTGAATCCCCCCCATCATTGGTTGGTCATGTAATTCAAACTATGATATCAATTATAACATAGGTAGTGGAAGGATATTCCGAAATAATATTTTAATTGATGGTTTCTTATCCTTATGCATAAATACCATTTTATCCTATTACATTCCTTGTTAATATTAATAAGATTTAACCTAAGTTATTAACTGTGTGTGATAATTTTTTTCATAATATGATTATATTTTATTCTATATAGTGTTATTTTTAAATCTTTTATTTATTCATCACGCATCATTCAAAAGCATAAATAATTAACCATGAAACTAATAGAAATAAAATATAACTATAATGATCATGAGATTATTCTAGTGGTTAGTTTATCTAGACGATGATAAAGTCACCCTTGGATTATGGGAAATACATAGAACCCTAGTTTGGTTTATGTTGTAGTATTCCACCTAGGATCCTATGTATCGCCTTGACTAGTTTCACCTTGCCTCCTTGACTCAAACCAGCTCTAGTCACTTTGGAGATCATCCTTACATAGTATTTTACTCACACACATGTGATGGGATTCAATAGATTGGATAAGGGGGTTCACATAAAATAAATGGTAGGCACATGGGACTTTACATAATAAAGATACAGGTTTGACACGTAGGTTATCAATAATAATTTAACCATACTAATTTAAAAAATTAATCACACACAAGGGTTGGTCTAATCACATGATCATCAACACATCACATAATTATGAAAAAATTTCAATATCATTATCAATTATTTCAATTTATTCTTTACTTTTATAATGAACCAAAAATTAATTCAATTAGTTAAATTTTATGTAATTCCATATAACCATATTTATCTCACCACAATCTATAATTTTAGACCTAATTTATTTTATTTCAAATTAATGTAATACATAGGTGTACTTGGATGAAACATCATGTGTTCATAAAAATTTTAATATGGAAATTACGTTAATATATAATGGTTAATCCTATGACAGGATATATACTATTGAATGAATGAAATACAAACACATAATCAATAGGTTTAACTGTACATTTAAATATTTTTCCCATAAGAAAATGAGAACACTACTGGTGGAAGACTACATAACATGTAAACAAATACATATTGTGTACTTGTCTTACACCCATTACCATAGAACACACCTTGGGTCTGGATACGTTTCCTGTAGTTATTTGTTTGAGGTACACAATGTGTATCCTCGAATTTCATGGCTTAGAAGTCACCATGCCATATATCAAATACACATGTTAAGCCCATTGTTGCATTTTTTTCAATGATGTATCTATATGGGTTTAGTGAGATATGGATGAAGTGTTGTTTTGTGAAGAATTTTTGTGGATTCATATAATGGAATTAGATATCATGCTTGTAAAATTATCTTTTAAAAATATGATGATTGATTGCATTGATCTTAAATGTCTAAAAAATGTGTTAAAAAGGAACACATTATTTACCACAATACTGGGAAGATTTAAAAAGGATAAAGGTAATTTAATTGAAGGTTGCACAAATATATAAATCTTTATTTTTCATACTGAATATGATAAGAAGAGATAAGGGTTTCAGTTGGTTGGATTTTTTGAGAAAGTACTTGTATTTCCTTAATACCTAGAATCAATATATGTATTTCATTTTGGTATTACTTAAAAAATTAGGCCAACACCTACAATCCAAAAAATGGAAAGATTTCAACCACACTTTGGGAGACTCAAGGGTCAACACCCATGAGATGGCATGCCCAAAAAAGTGGGTTGGGTGATAAGGGCTATGTATAAGCCCCGATGTGCATGACTATGTTTAAAGCATACTGGGCCATGTATTAGCCTTCAAATATGGATGAGTTCATGGTGTGTGCTAGGTGTGTCATTGGGATGAATCTCATGTGGGGTATAGTGCATGTGTGTGATTGGGAAACTAAAAAGGATCATGCTAAATAATTTTATGTGGGACATGATTGATGTGGGTACTATTCTCACGTCATTAAAATGACAAAAATGGGGATGGTCATCAAATTTTATTTATTTAGGCCTTCTAATCTCCCACTCAATGCTGATTCAAAATGGGTTTTTCATCTTCCACCTCTCATCAAGTTTTTTCTCCCATGAGCTGAGACAGTCTGCCACTATGAGATCGAGAAAACAGAAGGGCCCCACAAGAGATATGGAAGGCTCGAGAGAAGGAATAATAAACCGAAGAAATCATTAAAATTCATATTTCATGCAATTTATTTTCAGGAATCTGTCGCATGAATCACACTATAAGAACATGCAGCTCTCACAAGAATGATGTGCATTGCATGAATCCATCAAATGATGATATTTTGATCATGTTATTGAGTGAAGATAACCACTAAATACATTGCATGAAGATTTAAGTTTACATGAAGACCTCAGTTTTTACATACATTATTATTTTTTATTATTTGGAGGATTTCCACCAAACATACAATAGAGGCTTCGTCAATTTATTTGTATAAGATTACTGGAGTGCTTTAATCTCAAACGAAGTGATCATGATCTCACATTATCACCTTGACAGTTCTTAGTGAATTTTAGAATATCAAAATTTATGAGATCCTATGTTTTTCCAGTGTTTTATGAATTCAATAGAACACCTTAAAACTTGAAGATACAAAGTTTAATCCTATAAATATAAACCAAGGAACCTTTAGGAGTTAAATTTCTGAAAAACATTGAGAAATATCTTAAAACTTGAGCACCAACATGAATCATTCATGTGAATCAATCTCACAAAAGTACTTCTTATTGATTGTAAGAGAATCCACAAACATCTCCTATATTGTGAATGAACAAAATGATGGAATGTTTTTCTTGCGAATAAACACATGAACACTTTATTACATAAAGTAATTTGAGAAGGTTATGGGACACATATAATCTCATTAGGGTGAAATCTATGAGACACATGGGTCTTGAAAAGTGTTTAAGGAAAACTCTACATTTACAATTTCTAGTGATGAAATGGAGGAATTGATAGCTGTGGACACAACCTATAACATGAAGCTATTTGAGAAGAAACCTGAGGAAAATATATCTTTTATTACAATGAATTTGAGATCAACATGTGGAAACCACCAATTACTTATGATGTAAATCTTGAAAATAACATGGGTATACCCTATTAGATATCCAAATCATTCGAAGTTTGTGTGACATCAATCCCCAAATAGTGCTTAAGATCATTCAATGTGTCTGCTTGTTAATTTGATAACCCTATATTGCATCTATATTTTGATGGGGTTATATATATGACTTCATTGAAAAATAATTTATTAGATATAAAACTATTTTCTAAAATTATTTTTTTATTCTTATGTTGGACCGGTATTATGGAATCCTTCCTTTTTATTACATAACATTTCATTACATTTTACAAACAGAGTATCTTATAAGTCTAGTGTATTTGAAATGAGAAACAATTTACATGAAAACATAAAAAATTATTCTAATACACTTTTAAGGCTTCATCATAGGTTTATCCTAAATACAATTACTACATATCATAACCTAGAGACATAAATCAAAGGAAAGGGTGATAAGAAGGCTCAGTAATGAAAAATAAGTGAAACAGTTTACATGTGATCTTGAGCGATATCAATAAGAACATGTGGGGTATCATAAAGAAATGATAAAGAGGCATATAATATAAATAATAACATGAATTGTAACATGAAAATTTGGATACAAAATTTAATTTATAAATTCATGAACATATCACCAAGGTCAATCCCCAATGTGTCATAAATATTACCGAGGTTATTCACCAAGGTGTCACGAAACTTATCATATCTAGAGATTAAATTATTTACCCAATGTATTGGAGCTCTATTAGGGAACCCACTTAATATTTATTTACTTTTAGGTGATCCACATAGATCATAGTCTAACATTTCATAAAAAAGTTAAAGAGAATAAAAGAAATGGGTTTCATATCAAAATCATAACTTTTTAAAAAGTTCTTAAAAACATGATTATTATGTCATTTATAACCCATGGAAAGGGAATGAGGGTTTTATGTATGTCAACTCTAGAATCAAATATATAATTTTTATTTCATGATGAGTACCCATGAAAATTAAATAGGTTTTGGTATTCACATAAATAATATAATATAATTTCTTGAGAAAAAGAGAGATATTTTGAGATGAAAAGTATGAAGCATAACACCTATATAGCATGGTCATAGAAAACATTTAAAAAGAGAGGGGACAATGGTCACCCACTCATAAATAACTCATAACACCATATAAGTACAGAATAAAAAAGAAATAAGATCATGGTATAGATATTATAATGAAATACCACAAGAAAAGGAAACCTGAAAGATAAGAGAAGATGTGATATATTTTACGAAAATTCGGCAGCCTAACAACATCACTTAAAAATTTGGAAAATGAATTGATGATAGAAAAACGGTTCTCTCATCACATGGAAATAAAATGGACAAAAATAAGGATATAGAAGAAAATACCCCAACATAAGAAAACAGAATTTAATAGATCAAACATTAGGGAAGTCATGAGTAAAAGAGGAGGGTGAAAGGTTTCCTTACCTTGAAGAGTAACATTAAAAACTCGAAGGTCAGGACCTTGAGGGCTTGAGGTAAACTCTAAAAATAAATATTTCTTCTATTAAGGGGAGAAAGATTAGTAAAAACTAGGCCATCCTAAAGAAATAAAGACTGAGAGAGTCACTGATTACATGGGCCGCCCCACCCGGGGGAAGGGAACCAAGGGTACAAAACTCTAAAACGGGTTATTCCAGGGTAGCAAAAGGGGTCAAGAAATCATCCACCTAATTTCCCTCATTCCATGCATATAGGATATCTATGTCTCCAGAGAGGAGGTCCTTTCACTCTCGTATTAAGTAAGTGATTTTCTAGGGAGAGGAAGAGGTACCAATGAGGGAGCTCTATAAAAGTCTAGAATCCATCTCAATAGCGGTCAAGGTAATGTTTTTGGATCTGCAAAGAGATAGGGTGCTAAGAAATGACATCGCCTCCATGTTAAGAGAATTCCATGTTCCATAGAAAGAACTAAAAGCCAAAATCACTGAGCCTTCTGGGTCATTGACCACACTGCCACCATACATGATTACAGAACCGAAGGCTCCATCAACGCTGAGCTTCAGGACCAAGATGGGAGGAATCCAGTGAACCTATAACCCCCTATGCTTGGGGCTAGTACAGCCCAGAGGAGTGGACCTTTAGAGGAAGCGTCATAATGAAGGCGTTTCCTCCTGATGGGGGAGGAGGCCTACCAGATCTAAGGTGAGGCACTTGACTCTGACCAGAAGAGCAAGAGCAGAGCAATAAGCCTAATGATGTTCCTGGTTTCATGCCAGTAAGATGCACCATCAGCCCGCCTCCAAGAGGGTCGCCCAGGCCAAATTCTCATGGCTGTTATTCAGGTAGCAGCTGAACCCGATTAAGAAGAAGTCCTCAAGGGAGGAAACAATGCTAGGAGGCAGAGGGAACTCTCCCAGAGCACCCCATATCTGCACGACCCACTCGCTATGGAATACGTGGTGCAACATGGATTCCTCGGAAGAGTACAGATAAAAAACACACATGAAGACAAGCTGGACACCCTTCCTTTTAATTTCCAGATCCAAAGGGAGAGCCTGGTGTCTGATTCTCTAAAAAAGAGATAAAATTTTAATTGGGGTGTATTTGCACCAGAAGAACTCTTCCACTGATCACTCATTGATTGGGAAAGTGTAAATTAGTAGTAATCATTGTCCGAGAACTTACCAGTAGAGAAGCTAGTGAAAATGCAGCTGCCATGGGTCCCATCCAAGCTGATATTCTCAAAGAGGGACTTTTGTGTGAGAGAGAGAACCGATTGGATAATGGAGGGGTGTAAACTAGATTCTAGGAAATAAATATTAGGTGTAGAGTAGCCTGGGATGTCCAGCAGGACACCCGCTGACGCACTGTCAGAAATTGAGATCCCCCCTGCCCTGAACCCACTGTGAGTGACACAAGAGCACATGGAAATGAACCCGAAGAAATATCCAGAGGCTAGAGGGAGATATTCCATTCTCACTGATACCTAAGACGTACTTCCATTAAATTAGTTTCCTCTACAAGGATTGACCCTTAAAACCCCCACATGCAATCCTGCCCTAGAGAAAGTACATAGCCTATCCCACTTCTCTAACCCCAATACCACCCAACTCCACTGGCCTAGAAAGCTTACTTTATGAGGGACATTGACATCTCCCCTCCCCTTGGCTATCCAAAATGAGACCATTCAATATATTCTCAATCTGCATAATGATAGACTTGAGGGCCTTGAGGATGGAATGAATGTGCATAGGCATAGATGAGAGGACACAATTAACAAGGGTGGTATTTCCTCCAATGGACAAGAACATATTCTTTAGGTTGGGGATGCGGTTGGTATGTTTTACAACCAGAACATCAATGAATCGGGCCCAAATTTAGCCAGAGGAAATGGGATCTCTAAGTTAATGCATAGGAATGTTTTTGCTCTAAATTCCCAATGTGGATACAGTGTTGTCCTTTCTCTTGTCTGGGTATGAGGAGGGAATTTAAACTACACTCTTATCCCTATTCATCATTTTTTAACTCCGTAAATTGTACTCATTCATGATTTTCATAAAACCCCTGATGGAGACGCTACCCCCATTGATGAAGAAAACCATACCATCCGTGAAGAGTAGGTGAGACACTCTCAGAACATGGGCCCCGCAGTGATAAAGAAGGACACGACCACATTCCATACATTAGGCGACATACTTACTCAGGACATACTACACCAGAATGAAGATACTAGGAGAGATAGGGTCTCCTTTCATGAGCCCTCTAACTGGTTTCAATAAGCCGCATTGCCTCCCCATAAAAAGCCGATTGAGCCATAGAGATATATAGCATCGAAATAGGATGTCAAAAACACATTTTGAAAACCCCATGCTCCTCATGGCACAGATGATAAAACCCCAATCCAATTATTCATAGGCCTTTTCCATGTCAAACATGATTGTGATGTTGGACCCTCGAACCTTCCTGTTAATCTCACCAATTATTTATTTTGCGATAGCCATTTCCCCCTGAATGGACCTCCCTTCGATGAAGGCATGTTGTTCCTCCACAACCTAGAAATGAATAAACTGAGAAAGTCTTCTATTGATGAAGTTCTCTAGAACCGTGTACATGAAGTTCCACATGCTGATCGGTAGATACTATGCAATGGAGATAGGGTCACTTACCTTGGGGATGAGGACCAGGGTAGTAGAAGTGACATCCCGCGGTAGCTCTCTACCATAAAAAAATCCTGAATAACACTGATAAGCTCCTCCTTGATGATACTCCAATCACTAAAAAATAAGAATCCTAGAAACCCATTTGGGTCAGGGCACTATCCTGGTTCAGTGATGTAACTAAATCCCACACCTCCTTCTCCTCCAGAACATGTTCAAGAACCTCATTATTGTAAGCAGAGATAACCCTTGCGTCTGAGCTAAAAAGTTTAGTCAAATCCTAGGGATACCCATTCTTCCATTGGGAATTTGGATTACACGATAGAGAAGAAAAATATGAGCCAACCATACCACCAATGACATCCAAGTCACTAGTAAAGGATACGTCTTCACACTGGATATTTAGAACCCTCCACTGTTGTTTCTCTCTCAGACAAGAATGAAAGTAGTATGAGCTACGTTCTCCTTCCTTGATCCATGTGGCCCAAGAATGATCATGAAGGCATATTTCATGTTCCATCAATATCTCACTGAATTGTTTCTTCTTGAGGAATAGTGTGAAAAATATTCCCTTATCCCAGAGAACTTCACGGCAGGACTCATCCCTCTCAATCTCCTTCTTCATGTTCTCCAAAGAGGGATGCACAGTAGGGACGGAATCTGACAATCCTCTTAGGAAATTCTTTAAGTGGTGAATCTTGTTGTGGAGACAATTCCAAGTCCCCCTGTAAGGGGGCCACCCAAGAGGAATAGACCAACTCAAGAAAATCGGTGAGATCTATCCAGCTTTTGCAGAAAAAAAACCTCATCCCTGAGGTGAATCTGACCTGAGTTGGACAAGAATGGGTGAGTGATCAGATACAGCATGAGTCAAGTGTATGACCTCTAAGTTTGGGAAGTAATAGATAGCTCGGGGGTTCCCAAAGAAGCATTCTAATCTGCACCATGTTTTACGGACTCCTCTCTGATTGTTTCACCATGTGAGGTTGTCCCCAGAAAAACCCAGATCATGAAGCCCCTCCTGAGCCACAAAGGAAGAGAATTGGACCCTATCACTCTGAGGAGGGGATCTTCCCCCCTTTTTTCTATCGGGTCCAGGATGCAATTAATGTCACCCACAACCATCCAAGGTTCATCCCCAGGATTAAACTAACTAAGATCCATCTATAGCTTCTTACAGTTTCGTGCCTCTCATTTGGCATAGACAAAGGAGAAAAAGAAAATGCACTATCCAAAATCCACCTTGAACAAAGAGGTGCTGGTCAGAAGTAGCCAGCTTGTCCACCAGGATAGTTTCTTTCCAAAAACAATCCAGATATGATGTTTTTTGGGCTCACCATGAAAAAAGAACCGCATCCCTTCTCTCCAAGAACACTCACCAATCTTGGACGAGCTAGCCTTAGGCTCAAGAATAACCATAATAGAATCTTTGTTCTTAACCAAATAATTGGAGATAAAGTCCATCTTGATACATTCTCCTAATCCTTGATCATTCCATTTAAGTAGAGATAGCATTAAAAAGTAGGGCTCTCAGTCTTGACCCCAGGAGAAGGTCCACTATGGGATACCTTGAAGAAAAGAGAAGGGGCTTCACCAAAGAGAGAGTGCACATCCTGCTAGAGGGGGGGGGGTGGGGGAAGGGAACAGACCACCAAATAGACACCTCATTAGTGAGAAATTTGGAATGAAAGTAATGAAGGAGTGGGTTGGTATTTATAGTAGAAGTGAGGGAATATTTTATTAATTTCCAAGGGACACATCATTAGTGGTATTTTAAAACCCATGGTATTTACCTTATTATTTACCCTTGGTATTGGCCAAATGGGATACCTACATACATATCTTACTATACAAAAGTATACCAGAATTATTACATCATTATTACATCATTAATGATGTCATTAAACACACCAAAACTCAATACTGTATTTTCACTATTCACCGAAAGACAAAACATTTTATAAAAAACTCATAATTTCACATTAACCTAATATCGATGCTCTAAATTCAAAAATGAACGTCATTTTATGAAAATAATTTTCTAATTATGAGATATTTAATTTATATGTAAAAATACTATTTACATGAAAAAATACTAAATCTTAACTAATAATTTATGAAATAGTTATTTACTTATGCTATTATATCCCTCCACCAATCAAGATTCCTAAATTATATTTATACTTTCTTAAGTGAGGTTACAATTCCATTGGTCACATTACCATTCATAAGGTAAATATTACTATTCATAATTTTCTATTCAACAAAAAAATATTTTGAGCGTATTAGACTCTAAATTTCTTTCTGATCACAACTATTGAAGACTATTTTTTAAAAATCACTTCACATTATTAATTATTTAAAGTATACATAAATATTTTAAAATACCCCTTTTCCAAAAATCACCAATAATATGGATCTTCTATAAATTCATCCTATATTTATTTTGACATTTAAAATTCACAAATTTTACCATAATAAGAAATAAAAAATTTATTTAAACAAAAGTATTAAATAAAGTAACTATGGCCTCATTACATCGCCCCTTATAACACCACCATAGAACCTAAGAGTAAGTTGTTCTATGGTGATAGAATCTTAGAGAGGCTCAAACAACATTTCCCAAGTGGTGATTTATATCATCTTGAACTTCTCTGGTAAGTGATTTTGATCAAGCTTAACGTGTCGATGTCCGGCTTGGGCAAGGTCCAGAGAAAAAACCCAGTGATGCCACATCCTTCCCAAGATCGGACAAATGGGCTTCGTACAGCCGAGTCTACTGGATGAGGCCATCGACTCTTTTTTCTATATTAATTAACCATGATCATTTTTATTTTTAATCAATAATCATATCGTTAAGAGTATTATTTCCAACGGTCATATTGACCAATGGTCATATTGACCAACGGTCATATTACTGCTGAAGACTAATGGTATCATTTTAATTATACTAAATTCATTAATTAAAGGATACAGTTGTGTTGAGTAAAACATAAAATAACACAAAAATTCAAAAAACAGTTATTATTCAAAAGTTTGGGTCGTTACATTCTCTCCCCCTCAAGAAATTTCATCCCCAAAATTTAAACTCATACCCTCAGAAGAGAAAAAGTGTGTGTACTTCTCCCTCATAGACTCCTCTGGTTCCCACATGGCTTCTTCACAATTGTGGTTCCTCCACAATACCATAACATGGCGTGTAGTCTTGTTGCGTAGAACCTTCTCTATAAGATCCAAGATCTCCACCAGCTGCTCCTCATAAGATATGTCATGTACCAGTTGTACCACCAATAGATTTAGTACATGTGAAGGGCTAGTTACATACTTATTCAAGAGGGATACGTGAAACACATCATGAAATTTTTCTATATTTGGAGGAAGTGAATGTCGATAGGCCATTGCTCCTATGCGATCAAGGATTTCATAGGGCCCAATGTACCCAAGTTTGAACTTTCCTTTCTTCCCAAACATCATGACTCCCTTCCAAGGTAAAATTTTAAGAAATACTTTTTCACCAAAAACAAACTCCAAGTCCCTTCGACGGTAGTCGGCATAGCTCTTTTTCCAACATTGAGCATCCTTAATGTGTTGTTGCATGGCATGGAAATTTTTTATAATCTCTTTCACATGATCATGCCCAAGAAGCTTTCTCTCACCATCTTCATCCCAATATGTATGAGTTTTTCATCACTTCCCATATAGAGCTTCATAAGGTGCCATTTTAATTTTTGATTGGAAGTTCTTGTTCGTAAGATAAATTAACTAATGGTATATGTTGATCTCATCCTTCTTTAAATTCCATTGAGAATGGTCTCAACATGGATTTGAGTGTTTGAATAGTCCTTTCAGATTGGCCATTAGTTTGGGGGTGATAGGTCGTACTAAAGTTCAATTCAGTACTCAGATCATGTTTAATACTGATATAGAATTTTGATGTTAACATAGGATCACGATCAGATATGATTGAATGTGGAAATCCATGTAGCCTTATAACATCCTTCACATAAATTAGGTCAAGTTGATCATGAGAGAAATATTCTTAAATAGAGATAAAATGGGCAGTCCTGGATAGACGGTCCACAATAACCAATATCACATTGTTTCCTTAGAAAGTTCTCGAGAGACCGGTGAAAAATTATATAGTGATACTATCCCACTTCCATGCTAGTATGGGTAGTGGTTACACTACCCCTTTCAGAAGTTGTTTCTTTTCCTTAACTTTCTAACATACCAGACACCTTGAAGTGTAGTTAGAAATCTCCCTTATCATATTATCCCACCAATAATGATAATGAAATTATCTATACATTTTTGTACTCCGAGGATGTATTGAGAACATAGAGATATGGGAATCATCCATCATATAACTTTTTATTTCTAGAATAGATGGAACACAAATTCTTGTATGAAATTTCATTACACCTTCTTGATCAATGTTGAACTTGTGAAACTTCCCATCCTTCACATCCTCAAACTTATTTTTTAACAAAGGATATTCTTTCTAATATTTCTTGATCTTCTCTAGTAATGATGGTAGTGAAATCATTTGGAATAGGTTTGATGATGTCCCTTCACTTATAATTACCATATCTAACTTTACTAGATCATTGTTCAAAGGATATCTTTGAATCCTCATCATGGATATAATAAATGGGTCTTTCCTACATAATGATTTAGTAACATTGTTTTCTCTTTTAGGATGATAATGAATTGAAAAATCATAGTCTCTATGAAGTTCCAACCATCTCTTTTCTCTCGTGTTAAATTCTTTTTGTGTGACAATAAACTTTAAAAATTGTTGGTTTGTGTGTATATAATATTTCTCCCCATAATGATAGTGCCTCTATATCATTAGAGAAAAAACAACCGCAGTTATCTCAAGATCATGCATAGGAGAGTTCTGCTCATAATTCTTCAACTCTCGAGATGCATAGGAAATGACTTTTTCATTTTTCTTAAGGAATTACCTAAGCCTTTTCAATGATGTGTCACTAAAAATAATGAATCCTTCACCACTTCATGGAAGATTTAGAATAGGTGCAGTAATGAATCCCTTCTTCAGCTCTTGGAAACATTCCTCACACTCCTTTGTCCATAATAACTTTACCCCTTTTCAAGTTAACTTGGTTAATGGATTAGAAAGTCATGAAATGATTTCAAAAACTGCATATAATATCATTTTAATCAAAGGAAACTATAAATCTCAATTACTTTTGTAGAATGAGGATACTCTTCTAAAACTTTTGTCTTTGTTAGGTCAACTGTGATTCCTTCATTTGTTACAATGTTCCCAAAGAAAGAAAATTTTTGTAACCAAAATTCACATTTTCTGAATTTTCCAAAAAGCATCACCTTCTATATAGTTTGAAAAATAACCCTCAGATGATCATCTAGATCCAAGTGACTTTTTGAATTTATCATAATATCATCAATAAAATCTACCACAATGTTATCAAGGTTATCCTTAGAGACTATATTCCTCAAATCTATAAAAATAGAAGGTGCATTAGTCAGCCAAAAGGGAATAACAGCAAACTCATAATTCCCATATTTTGATCTAAAGGCAGCTTTTGGAATATCTTCTTTCTTCACCCTCAATTGATGATAACCCGATCAATGATCAATCTTGGAGAAGAATTGATCCCCATGATGTTGGTCAAATAAGTCATCAATTCTTGGAAGAGGGTATTTTTTATTCACTGTGATATCGTTCAGTTCTATATAATCAATGTATAGCTGCATCGATCCATCCTTATTATTCACAAGGAGAATAGGTTCTCCCCAAGGAGACAGTCATGGTCAGATAAACCCCTTATCTGAAAAATCTTATAGTTTTTTCCTTAAATCCTAAAACTCTACATTTTCCATCCTAAACGGGGTCTTTTATATCAGATGAGATCCATCTATGAGTTAAATGGATAACTCTACATCTCATTTGGGGGGAGGTGCAGGTAACTCCTCGGAAAATACATCAACGTATTCCTAGATGATGGGGACATTTTCTATCCTTATACTCTCATTTCCTTCTTTCTATTCATAGATAAACTTCATAAAGAAGGATAAAAGAGGTTTTTATGGACAAATATCTGGTTGAGATATCTCTCCTTGGAAGATTACTGTAGGTTTTCCAATCAAGACTACTAATATTTCCTTGATTCTGCATTTGATATTACAATTATACATTGAGAGCCAGTCCATCCCTTGTATAATGTCAAATTTCATCCTGGAAATGACTACTAGATTTTTGATAATATTATGCTCACTAAAGTAAATAAAATAGTTTCTAAACACCGATGTTGCTTGTATAATCCCACCAATAGTTTTGACTGATAACTCTACTTTTCACAACTCAGGGGTTGATTCTAGATTCATTGCAAACATGGATGAAATAAAGAAATGCTTAGAACCAGAATAAAAAAAATTACTTTCTATCTTTGAGAGAACAACAAGAGTACCTTACAACACATCATTTGGAGCTTCAACATCAACTGTTGTGATTTATAAAGCATTACCTTTATCCCTTGGCCTTTGTTAAGGTTGATGGTGGATTCCCTCTACTTCCCTTAGATTTGGACAGTGATTGAAAAAGTGCCCAAGTTGTCCACACTTACAGCATTGGACATCAGGTATGGCATGTACCATCTTCCCCTTTTTTTAGATTTGGGAAGTTGAGGCTTCACCTCACTACAATAAAATATGGCCATCTCTTCCAAACATGTATCACTTCCCACTCCCGAGTAGGAAGTTCTCAGAATGCTTCTTCCCACATTTATTGCATGTGGGACGTTTCACTTGCTTACTTCCTCTTCCTTATTCAAAGCTCCTCCCAAATCTTGGCTCCATCGATCTCTTCTTTTAATTATATTTATGAGACCAATCCATCTCACCAAACTTCAATTTGACTTTCATCACACTCTACATGATCTCCTCGTATCTATCATAGTCTCGGTTGGATAGAGTCTTCCGAAGATGAGGTCTTAGTCACCCAAATAATCTCTCGACCTTCCCATTAGGATCTATAAAAAATATTGATTTGTAATAGTAAAATCTTGTGAATTTTATCTCGTAGCTTCCAAAAGATTCGTTATCCTTTTGCTTTAGCTCAAAAAACTCGTTCTCCATTTTTTTCTCATAGAACGAGGGAAATAATTATTGAATAATATTCCTCTAAACTCTTCCCACTCCATAGATTTTACCTCCACTCTTGGCCTTATGTTTTTAATTAGTTCCCACCACTGATCATCCTCTCCCTCTAAGAAGTAAAAATCCTAGGGTAACCTTCTCTTATTCTGAACAATAATGCATAGAAAAGATCTTCTCAATACAGCTTATCCATTATTCATCCATCAATGGGTCTGTAGATATAATGAATGTTGGTGGTCATTGATGAATAAAGGACTCAATAGAATGGTGTTCCATTCATGGTGAAATTGGTCTCTCAGGTCGATTCATGTTATTTCTTATAACTTGAGTCATTTGGTTCATCATTCCCATGAAAGTTTCCATTACGGATTCCATCGATGGGTCATCGGTGCATGGTCTATTGCAGTCACTATTTTCATGGTTCCTCGTATTGCCTGCCATTTTCTAAACTAATAATAACTTAGTTATAATAATTTTTCATTTACGAATATTTTAACTAAAAATAATTTTTATGTCTTAAAACATTATGCTTAAACCAATTATTCGTTAACAACAATTACATTTCTCTATTAATCCATCATAATGAATCATAAAAAGCTTTTAATTAACCAAAATTATCCCCCAATAGTGTTAGACCAAGAGTGAATAAATCCTTGTTGTTTTGTACCAAGATACCTCGGGTCAAGCCTGAAAATCCTTTTTAGATTTTTTAGTCCTAGGTACATATGTGCCAGATCCACATCCACTTTTTCATATCCAGAAGGGTATTTATTTGTTCAGAAACCACTTACTTAATATTTCACGAAAATAATAGGAATTTTTCCTATATTTAAACTTGTATATGGAGTTCTTGATAAAGTTATCATCACCTAATTTATATCAATTAATAAACATACTTTGATACCAACTATGGAATCCTGCTCTTTTATTACATAACATTTCATTACATTTTACAGATATGGGATTTTTAAAGTCTAATGTCGTGGAAATCAGGAAAAATATACATGAAAACATAAAAAAATATTAGAATATAGTTTTAAGGTTTCATAATAGGTTTATCCTAAATAAAATTACTACATATCATAACTTGGAGACATACATCAATGGAATGAGTGAACAGAAGTCCCAGTATGGAAAACAAGTGAAATAGTTTACATGTGATCTTGAGCGATATCAATAAGAACAAGAGGGATATCATAAAGGAATGATAAAGGGGAATATAAAAGCAATAATAACTTGAAAAATAACTTTAAAAATTTGTCTACAATATTTAATTTAGACATTCAGGATCATATCACCAAGGTCCATCCCTAAGGTGTCATAAAAATTACCGAGGTTATTCACCATGGTATTATGAAACTTGTTATCTCTAGAGATTAATTTCTTTACCGAATGCATTGGAGAACTATCAGGGAACAACCTTAATATGTATTTATTTTTATGTGATCCATATAGATCATAATAAAAAATTTCATAAATAACCAAATGAGAATAATAGAAATGGGTTTCATATCAAAATCATGACGTATTAAAAAGTGCTTCAAAACAGGATCATTATGTCATTTATAACCCTTGGAAAGGGAATGAGGGTTTTTTATGTAAGATCCAGAATAAAATATATAATTTTTATGTATTTTTGAATAACCCTAGAAAATAAATATGTTTGAGTATTCACATAAATAAAATAATATAATTTCTTGAGAAAAAGAAAGATATTTTGAGATGAAAATTTTGCAGCATAACGGATTTATAACATTGTTTTAGAAAAAATTTAAAAAGAGTGGGTAAAAGGGTAACCCAATAATAAATAAATCATAATACATTATAGTGAAATAGTAATAAATAAATAATATCATGGTATGGATATTTTAATGACATACCATATGAAAAGGAAACTTGAAAGATAAGAGAATATGCGATTTCTTTTACAAAAATTTCAGTAGCCTAACAGCTTCACATAAAAATTCATAAAATGAATTTATGAGAGAAAAAAGGGTCTCTAATAACTTGGAAATAAATATTACATAAATAATTATATATAATAACATACCCCAACACAAGAAAATGGAATTCAAAATACATAGCATAAGGGAAGTCATGACTAAAAGAGGAGGGTGAAAGGTTCCCTTACCTTAAAGAGTAACTTCAAAAACTCAAAGGTTTGGACCTTGGGGGGATTGAGGGAACCTTGGGAGAACTCTTTGGGAGGTATAAATACCATATCTTCATTGATGTGGAATTTGGAATTAAATTAATGATGTAATGGGTTGGTATTTATAGAAAAAGTGAGGGAATATTTTATTATTTTTAAAGGGACACCACATTAGTGGTATTTGCCACTTGGGACACCTAATAAAATATCTTACTATACAAAGTAGATCAGAGTTATTACATCATGATTACATCATTAATGATTTCATTAAACACACTGAAACTTAATACTGTATTTTCATTATTCACCAAAAAACAAAACATTTTATAAAAATCTCATAAATTCACCCTAACCTAATAGAGATTCTTTGAATTAAAAATGAACTCCATTTTATGAAAATAATTTTATAATTATGAGATATTTAATTTTTAAGTAAAAAAATATTTACCCGGAAAAATACTATTACTTAACTAATAATTTATGAAATAGTTATTTACTTATGATATTATATCACTTCACCATTCAAGATTCCTAAATTATATTTATACTTTCTTAAATGAGGTTACTATTTTATTGTTCATATTACTATTCATAAGGATAATATTACTATTCATAATTTACTATTCACCAAAAATTATGTTGATCTTGTTAGACTCTAAATTTATTACTGATCACAACTGTAGATGACTATTTTTTTTGAAAATAATTTCAAATTATTAATTATTTAAAGTATACAAAAATATTTTCAAATACATATTTTACAAAATTCACTACTAATATGGAACTTCTATATATTATCCTATATTTATTTTGACATTTTAAATTCACAAATTTTATCATAATAAGAAATAAAAAATTTATTTATACAAAAGGACTACACAAAGTATCTAATTCCTCATCACATAGCCCCTTATAACTCTTGTATAGGACCTAATAGTAAGGCGTGTTATGGTGGTAGAATCTTGGGGTGGCTTAAACAACATTTCCCGATTGGTGATTTCTATTTTCTTGAACTCATCCAGTAAGTGATTTCGTTCAAGTTTAACGTGTTGATGTTCGACTTGGGCTTGGTCCATAATAAATCCAAGTGATGCCACCTCCTTTCGAAGCTCTGAAAAATGGGCTTAATATGACCTAAGTCTACTAGATGAGGCCATCTACTCCTATTTCGGTATTAATGGACCATGGTGATTTTTTTTATAATCAATATTGATAAGCTCAAGAGTATAGTTTCCAACGGTTATATTGACCAATGATTATATTACTGTCAAACCCCAATAGTCTCATTTTAATTATGCACAAGTCAATAATTAAATGTTATTGTTTTGATGAGTCCAAAATAAAATAACAAAAATATTGAGGTAAAAATTATTCTTTAGAAGTTTGGGACGTGACAGGTATATGGATCATATGATGGAAATGTGGAAATTAATGAACAAAAAGGCACATTGCGCCAAGACGCTTCATGGATCGGTGCGATAGTATAAAATGAAGAAGAAGGCAAGATCGATAGTTGTAGTCAAAGATAACAAGGGGGTTCAAAGTGTCACAAAACTAAAAAAACATGGAAAATGGGGTTGTGGAATAGTAATATGGCTTTAAAAATCATGTAATAACTACACGTCATGTACTTGTAGAACTTGTAAAAGAACTACATAGTGTAAGGTGCAGAAAATAAGCATAAACAAAATGTGACATGTGTCACTCCATGAAACTATATAACTATTCCTCAGAAGGATTAAGGTAAGGAATTTGAAACACATGGTGCCTGATTACACAAATTTTAAACATTATATGTCGTGTAAATTCTTAAAGGAGAAGAAAAATGGGGATTCTTAACATATTTTGACGAGATTTTTTTTGACCCTCAATTGTCCATTAAAAAAATACTTTGACCGGTCAAATCCCATTGATGGGAAAAGGTCCTATAAATATAGGCTCCTTCAAAGAGACTTTATTATTCTATTCCACGATGGATGTGAGATCACCATGAGGGTCCCATAGATTTCTGACTCAGAGTTCGGGATAGATAGGATTTTGTTTCGTTTTCCTTTCTTTGATGTTACATTGAATGATTTATAGTTTAATTATTGTCTCAGAGTTCTAACTCAGAGTTCTGCATTCGAGTGTTGTTCATTATTATTTACTATCTTTACTATGGGTATTTGTTTATTTATCACCGTAGACCATATGATGTTGTTTGGATTAACCCCACAGGGTAGAGTGAAATCGATTAAAGGGGTTTCACACTAACAAAGAATGAGTTTCCCTCACTCCTACGATTATTTTATTTGACAGTATCTTATTTTAACTTCACATATATGTTATACATCATTAATCCATTGATCATATTCCATCAATAATGAATGAATTCCAACATTATTTAGGTGACTTATTCATGGCCATTGACTAGAATCTTTCTTCTTCTTTTGGAAATATGAACTTAATGTACTTTAGATATTTTCATTTGACCGAACCAGTTGAAATGGAATCATAGGGTAGAATGATATATAATGAAAATTTATTCGATCAATAAAACTTAATTACTGGATAGATATATGATATGATTGTTATTTTTCTACAAAAAGGAATCAATTTATTTAGTTAAACCTCCCCCAAAACATGTTCCCGACTCAGCTTGTTTTCTATTTGAATTCATTAATTTTTTATTTCAACATTTGTTTAATAAAATCAATTTAAAATTAGAGAAACTATACCATTAGTTAATATTTTTCATTGTAGTGTCTCCCTCTCTCTATGGGATCAACCCCGCACATCTTCTATAGTATGGATTTCTAGTTAGTATGGTTAAAAAAATATAAATTTCTAATTTTATCCATTCCTAGAGGATTTAACTATGCAATTTTGGCACATAATTATGTGAATACATTTGGAAATCCTCTCTCAGCGTGTGAAAAGTCAGTGAACATATCATATAACCATTATTATATCATGTTATTCACATTATTTAATGAATAATATATATATATAAAAAGGTTTTATACTACCCATGCAATCCAGGGAAACATAATACAGATAGATAAAATAATTTAGATGACATGTAATCAATGAATGATGTGTAATTTATTGAAGTGAGTTGATTATTGAAAAAATAAGTTAGATTTTGTGTAATTTTTTCCATCCATAAAATATTTATGATGATTGTGTGAACCTCCTCAGAAAATTTGAGTGAGGCAGTGACTTCATTCCCAAGGAAGAGAAACACGAGAAATGTTGTATAGAGGAAACTGGTCATTACAGGTGATCAGAATAAATTGAGAAAACCTAAAAGAAAACTTCATTGGCTATCTAGGATACTTGATGCGTAAATGAGAATGTTATATACTAAAATATCACGGAAGAAGATTAAAGATCATCCTACTATGGATTAATCCTTCATCATAGTTTAAGTCTTCATATTTATGCCATGAGTAGTTGAAGTCTTATGGTTTGGTCTAGGAGAATAATGAGTCTCTTGGTTAGAGTTGGATTATAAGTCTTTTAGTTGGAGATTTATGAAAATAGAGTCTATCTATTGGATCCATATCATTGTAATCACTTGTTTGATATTTATGAAACCATGTTGGGGTGGTGGGTAAAGATGAAAATGATTAGTTCCTTGTTCCAAACCGTGTAAATATATTGTGTTGTTCTCTTTATTCTTACCACTTCACACGAGGTGAAATTTATTGATAATATTGATTGGATAAAAAAAGTAAAAAGATAGAGAGTTTGAATTTTAAATAAAATTAATTCATAAAAGGAAACCACTAATTCAACCATCTTCACTCAGGGTTCAGTTAGGCCTTATGTTCTATAAGTGGCGTTGAATAATAAAGTTCCCTGTAAAGATCCATGAAGCATTATAAGAGGTGGATATTATCAATTTTTTCAATATTTGATGCGTTTCAACATTTTATGGTAATAATTATCATGGTTTTAAGATTATGATTCTTTCCTATATCTTATTATAAAACTTAGAAGTGAGAGATTCTACAATAGTGGGTTTTCAATCCATTTTTCATGATGCTTCCATGAAGAAAGATGATAATAGAAATATGGAGTTATATGTAAAGGCTCAAATTCCATTATTATGCCTCTATTAAGAAAGTTCTAATCAAATATCTTGGGTCTCTAGACTTCTAAGGATATCTGGTATAATCTATTAATAAACTATGAAGGGAATGTCAAAGTAAAGGATGCCAAACTACAAGTTTGTAGCAATAAGTTTGTGGAACATAAAATTAATGATAAATAAATTATTGATGGCTATTTCACTATAATAAATGAGATATTTAGAGACATTTACTATTTTTTCAAATTCTATATGACTTTATTAATTTCCAAAACTGTTGAGGAAATTTTCAAATTGTTTTGATTCAAATGACTTAGCTCTGGAAGAAAGAGTTAATTTATCACCTGATGAAATAAACTATATCATCCTAAATTACTAGGTGAGGAAAATTATAAATTTCAAGAATAAATAAAAAATTGGAATGGACTTTGATTCCAGGATAAAATTAAATTTTATTGAAGAAAACGAGGAAGAATATGAAGATCTAGTAATTGATAAGGTTGATGATGAAATAAATTACATTTTATCTCTTATATCAAAAGGATTCCAGAATGTAAAAGGAAGTGAAATAATAATAAACCACATAAATTATTCAACTATGGTAGAACGAATAATTATTACAAAAAGTTCCCAAATAATAAGGTTGAGGAATCAGAATCAAAATCAAAATCATATGATGCTAGATCAAATAAAAAATTGAATAATAATAAGAAGAAACACTATAGTAGGAAGAAGTCAAATATTATGATAAAATATAATAAAGATTCATCATCATACTTTTCATTATATAATGAAATCAGTGCCTTTTCCTAATAAAATATAATAATTTATTCATTAATTAGTAGTAATGATGTAGAAGAATGAATATAACTTGATTGGAAGATGAATAAAAAATTAAAATTATTCCTCAAACAGATACAATATCTCAAGAAAGAAATGAATAATATTATGAAAGAAAATAATAAGTTAACCACTAAAATGAATAAGGAATAAATATTTCATGTTGATGAAGAAAATGAGAGAATCCAGAATGAATTATCTTTCTCTAGTGAGATCAAGATGAAAAAATTTAAAATTTCTAAACAATATAAGATGATTTGTGATCTTGAAGTGAATTTGAATACTAGGGAAATATATTTTTTTCTGAGACAATTCATATGGGCCAAAGTTCTACATGAGTTGAATATGGCCAGATAATATTTTAATAAATCTATTAATATTAAGGGAGAAACTTCTCAAACTAGACATAAGAAAGGTAAAAATGAACATAATCATTTTTATGGATATGTTACTTTTAATAGAATTGATGTGAAATCCAATGTTGAGAATATTATGGTAATGAATAAGAGTAAATCCCCCACATCCGGGGAAGACAAAAAAATGCCAAGATAGCCAGAACTACCATAAAAAGACATTAACAATATCAATCTAGATTCATTTGGAACCATTATTAGAAAATAATTTTTCAAGGATTGTTTGGTGTTGTAGTATGCATGGTCACAATTCCAACTCGTTTTGGATCAAAATTTCATTTCTAATAAAAAATATTGAGTCTAGGTGGAGTGTCAATGAAAATCTATGGAATAAATCTTAGGAAAATAAATTGTTAATAGATCTTCATAAAAATTATCTAAAATAAATAAATTTCATATTTTGGATGAATTTTTGTGTAGATGAATTTTTTAAGGTCATGAGGATGAGGTATGCACTATAAGTTTAGAAGGACAATTTCACTATGTTTTGAATGGGGAGAGGTTACAAAATAAAACCAATGAAAACTCATATAATGATTTTGGGAAAACTGGTAATGTCAATAAACACTCCCTTGTTGTTTGGAGACATCATATGAAACTCAATAAACAATATGGGGAATATGGGAAACTTTCTATATCTAATACAAAACACACAGTCTCAAACAAAAGGGGTGGAATATCATGAGATGTTATATAAAATTGAAAACATGAAGACCCATATAATTGTGTCTAAACAGTTATTCAAAAAAAATATAGTTCAAGGGAAGAATAAATATTGATAAACTTATAGGACTATGAAAAATATACATAGTCCAAAGAAATGTTCCCTTGTTTGGAGACATCACTTGAAACATGATAAATGATTTGAGGAATATTGGAGATATTCTATATCTAAATAAAAGAACATGGTCTCAGAAATTTTGGTGGAATTTCATGAGATGTTATACACAATTGAAAACATTAAGATCCAGAAAATTGTGTCCAAAATAGTTATTCAAAAAAATAGTTCAAGGGAAGAAAGAATATTGATAAACTTATGAGACTATGAAAATAATACAGAGTCTAAAAAAATCTTCCCTTATTAAGACTAGTTCTAAAAAAATCCAATGTGACAAGAATCTCTCAATCTAAATGTTACATTTGAGAAAATAATTGGTCATCTGTATACCAAATTGTTTTATGTGTTTTGAACTAAGGAATTAGGGAATTGAAGGATCTTCTTAAGGATTTCATTTCTTGAAATCATAAAGAGATTTTTCTTTATAGTGTCTACTGACTTCAATGAAATGGATGAAATGTGTGAATCCTTTATGGGGAAAAATTGTGAGAATTAATATAAAAACCATTCATAGAACTCAACATTAAAGTTCATGGTTTTCTAATCAATCTTTCAACCATTTTTTTAATTTTTTTATCCTATCAATTAAGGGAGAGCATTCAGTTGAAGAAAAAATTTACAAAGGGAGATCTTTATCTTATTCACCAATAATTTATGATTTGTTTTTTGAAATATGTATAGGATTTATAAATTCATTGATAAATAAGATTATTACAAACCATTGAATGAGAATTGATATATTATGATCATGATTTCACATGCATGGTTGTTTACATGGGGTTTTCTCTCGAATGATGCACATGGTGCCTTTCTTGTTAGAAGATTCAGGGGTACATTGATTGATGAATATTGATATTATCTTTCATCATCAGTATGGTCCTATTTCAAGCAATCTTTTAGGAGACTAATGTGTGACTCTAAATGGCCTGTGAGTTGGGACTTGAATCTTAATTGTTGGAACACTGAATGGTTAGATTACCTAATGTCTCCTGACATGAGTCACCAACCTTTTACAAGACATATTTCCTTCAATGGTGTATTACGACATCTCTTAGCCTCTAGCAGCTTTCTCCCATCACGGTCCCAACATGCAATACAACAATACACCGTTACAGATTGGGATACACTCATATGGAAACTAAATTGTGTTGGTCACTTCAACACTAAGGATTTATACATAATAGAATGTGGGGTCCCCCCACAACCACCAACCTAGTTTCATTGCTTCCACACTCATTTTATTTCTCAATCTCAGTATGTTATCATATGGAAAATTTGGAAAAACTGGTTGTCCACTCATGATCAACTCAAAAAATTGGTCTTTAGCTCTCTCTTTCTTGTTGTTTCTATCTTAATGGTAAGGTAAATATACATCATTTTTCCTCTTATGAATATTTTTCAAGGAGATATGGGATTATATTGGTTCACTGTTTGGACTTCATCTTGACGCAGGTGTGTTGCTAGATTTTTTTTGAGTTCTTTGTGCAATGCTGATTATAGTATTCATGTTCATAACCTACTATTATCACCTTATATGGATGATTTTGCTACTATATGGATATCCTAGAACTTGATGCTCTTTGATGCAAAGCACACCACTTTGCATAAGAGAATTCTTGTTGTTCATCAAAAGGTTTATGCTTATCCTATCGTTCAAATGAACAGCATGCATAATACATTGTAGGACATAAACTTTATTCACCCCTTGGATGTGTTGGGTCGGCCAAGAACAGAAGAAATGTTCAAATACATCTGATGGATACCACCAATGATCTCATATCTCAATGTTAATGTTGATGGGGCATCCTCTGGTGCACCAGGACCATCTTGTTGTGGAGGAGTATTTCGAACATACTGTGGCTTTGTGAAGGGGTGTTTCTACCATTATACTAGTGTTGGGGTTGCTTATGAAGTTGAGCTATGGGAAATGACACATATGGTGGGATATGATGTCCGGTATAACTAGACCTTTTTATGGATGGAATATGACTCTAAAACTGTGGTGCATGCTCGAAGAACAAGAACACAGAATGTTTCTTGGCACATGTTACCTCATTAGATTTAATGACTTGATAAAGTATCCCAGATTAATCTTGTGGTCTCCCATTCTTATGGGGAGGATAATTATGTGGCCGATGTTCTATCTAGGAGAGCCATTATTTACATGACTAAGATGTGGTATTTCACTACCCCAATTTATTATGCCTAAATGTTTTAGGATGACATGTGTGAGAAAATTCATTCACGTATTTGTAATTACCCCTTGTAACTCTTGAATCTTATCTATATATATATATATATTCTTCCAAGGACCAGTTTCTATAACTTCCAAGATTCTTTGGTATGATATCATCCCTCTATCTGGGGTATTCATGAAATAATAAGGGTGGGGTTCTGCTGTTGAGAAAAAAAATACTTTTACAATTCAATGAATTTCCAATAATGGGAGAAAATTGCGATAACACATATTTACTCTTACAATGTGTACTGAAGTGGTATTTAAAACAAAATATAAAGTGGGATATTATTGTTCCTAGTGTTTCATTTTCTTTCAATGATGTTTCAATATGTGATTATTGAGATATGGATGAAGTGGTGATGCCTGACGAATTTTTTGGGATTCATCTAATGTCATTGGATGTCATGCATAGAAAATTATCCTTAAAAATAGGATGATTGATAACATTGCTATTAAATTTCAAATAAATGTGTTAATAATGAAGCCATTGTCTACCATAGTGTTTGGAAGAGTCAAGATGGCCAAAGATAATTTAATTTAATGGCATGAAAAAATATATATCCATATTTTTCATGATTAATATGATAAGAAGAGATGAGGGTTTGAGTTGGTTTGATTTTTTTTTAAAAAGGCTTAAAAATTATTTATTACTTAGAATAGATATAAGTATTTTATTTTTTTAGTACATAAAATATAAGTCCAACACCTATTAGCCACCAAGGTCTATTACTTAACCACACTTGAGGGGGACCCGAGGGTCAATCCCCATAGGAAGAAATCCCCAAGGAAGTAAGCTGGGTGCCAGGGTCATTGAATAAGCTCTGTAGTGCATTTCCATGTGTATGGAATGAAATCACATGTATAGAACCTCAAATGTAGATGGGATAATGATGCACGCCCGGTGTTCCAGCGGGATGAAGCTTGTGTGGATTACATTGCATGTGTGACTAATGTTGATCCCTAGTATCCATCTCAACTGTTAAGGAAGTTTTAGACTAGTATTATAGAATCATGAAACACAGACATTAATATTGGGACCAACCAAGTACCCTCATAGAGATATCATGAAACACAGACATTAATATATAACATAGTATAATTTAATATACTTATACATATAATACTAGTGGGGGTAACACCCCTCTAACTCTTTTATGATTATTATTAATATTGTTATTATTTTGGTATTTTATGGTTTATAATCGATGGATTGAAAGACTTTTTTCATTTCATTTATTTCTTCACGTCTCCAAACTTAACCCTTCTTATTATTCATTTTTTTTATTTTTTTATTTGGATTTACTTGGTCATCCTGGATGATCCTTTTATGCCACATTACACACCCATTTGATGTGGATATGTGATTAAGGGCTTACCTAAGTGTAAATTCCATCCTGTGATTCTACATCATACCTATGTTTAAAACCAGATCATGCAAATTTTTGGTGGATTATAGGAGTAATGTAGTTGTGTAGGTACAATAATAGGGTAATTTAGCAGAAATAATATTCACAAAAATTAGTATTTTTACACATTTATCTAATCCTTAGGTCCACTTGGCCTTCGTTCCATTAATGGTGGTCCTTCAAGATTCGAGTTGGAGCAGTTTCAGACAAGTGGATAACATGAACGTTCAAATACATCCTTTTGTGACCATGATGGAAATGGAGGTTTCTTTTTGGAGTGGATAGTTATCACATGTTCAAGACACTATTATTGAAGGCAATGATGATGGGAAATAGATTCAATTTCAGGAAAGCATGCTAGAGTAGACGTATGTAGGAAGGTGATATGGTTTTTTGGAAGGGTTTTAAATGTGTCTTGTAATAATTATAAAATCAAGAAGAAGTGATTTAAACCCTTGTTCAACGATCTCCCATTCACGAAACATTATATTTTTTATAAAAATAATTGAAAAATACTATTGTAAATTATAGAGCTTTCTCTAAGAATCTAGCATCTTCATCTTTATATGAGTTTGATGAAGATCACATAAGGGAATCCAAACAACATCCCTTCTCTATAGTGTATCAACAAGTCTAATGAATCATATGTTTTACATAAAATCCCCCTTATCCTCTATGATGTGATAACATTTCGTGATGCAATAGAGGTTAGAGAATGTGAGCATTGGGTAAAAGGATTTTTGGTCAAGCGTGAAGTATATAGACATTACATACTATTATTGTATTGTATTATTTATATAAATCACCCGGAACACTTTTCAATAATTTTCATTTATTAATGAATTTATAATGCATGAAAAAATGTTTTTTCAATAATCTCATGTATCAAATGCATGTATAACTCCTAGTACACTACATATTATATAACAAATTAATGAATGGTTCCTTTTATGAGAGGGAAAAATAAATCATAAGAGACTATCGTTTTACTGTGAGTTACACGGAGTGATATACCATCTATGAAAATCATAACTAGATTCAAATATAAACATTCCAATATATATAGAATATTTATACACCAAAGGATTTAGGTAATAACTTTTTCAATCTCCCACTTATATGAAATCCTAATAGACTTTTTGTCATTTCACCTTATATTATATCATAGAGAATAACTTATTAAACCATACCCTAAAAACCTTTTGGATAACATCCAAGAACACTTTTGGAAAGCTATCATTAATATCACCTTGTATCACATCATATGTAATAAATTATACATAACCCTAAAAAATTGTATTAACACTAAAAAAACATTTAGAGTATCAAATTCATTCAACACACAAAAGGGAATGACCACATATTCATAATGGACATATCGACTCCAGAATAATATATTCAGAATGTAATTTCTTCTAACACTAAAATGATGATATAAAGGGCATATATAAATATATTGAAACCACTTGGAACCCTTTAATTGATCAAATATATTATTGATTTGAGAGCGAGGATACATATTTTTTATCTTAACTAAATTTGGTTTATTATTATCAATACATAAACTGAGAGACCCATTTGTTTTCTTTATGAATAAAATATGTGTAGCTCAATGCGATGTGTTACGTTAGATGAATCCTTTACTATCCAACACTTCTAGATGGAACTTCATTTTTTTAAACTCTTTCAAATCCAATCTATATTACGGGAATATAATAAGGTTTATTACTAAGAGTAGATCGATAATAAATTTTATTTCTTAATCAAGTAGAAAACTATATAAATCATTCAAAAAGACATCCACGTATCAATCCAACATAGAATGAAGAATCATATTTCTAGTTTCATCATGAATTTCCATGATAATCACTACAAACTGACTCAATATAGTCATTTCAAATGACACTAGACATCCCACTCTATGAGTATTTATTTTCCAACCCCTGAATACCTCCAATAGCCCAAAGGTCTTCATTTTTTTATTGATTTTGAAAATCCACCTTTAAAGGGGTGAGGTGTAACCCTTACAAGTCTTGTAGGCATAAGTATTACATGGCCCACATGACTTAGAATAATTCATCGCCCATAGGATTCAAACATTACATACAACCTAGAATAACTACTTGAACTGCTCCCCCCCCCCCGGCATCTTCATCATGAAATCAGCTCTCCACCTTCGTATGGCTGTTCAGATAGGCTTTCCCATGCAAGAACATGCTTTTCCTAATGGTAGGGGCCATACCCTCTCATTATTACAATCCGTTTAGCTTATGCTATGGTGAAATCTCCTTGCTCATCCTCCTTCTAAATCTTGTTCTATTTAGGTTGTCTGGTTTTCATCTTCACTTAAGATGGACCGAAGGCCTTGAGGTGCCTCAAAGCCCTTATTGACCTAAAGTCATGGGTGGCCCAAAGGCCTTAAAGGACATGAGTACCAAATAGGTGGACCGAAGGCCCAAGAAGAAGAATGTTCCTGGCTATTACAGTGCCAAACCATGCCTTCTACAGTTCCTTCTATTGTACTACTACAGTATCCCATAAATTAGCCTCTGCCTGGATTTGATCCCGGGTCACCTGGATGCACTTAAAGTGTCCTCACCAATTGGGATAAGGATCATGTGCAACCCCTTGAATACATAAAGTGCTACCTATGGGGATTTGGAAATCATTTGGCGATCATAGTAGTTGATATGGGCTTTAAATTCCACTAGATAGTCAATTCCAAAAACTAGATAAAAAACATTCATCTCTAGTACCATGAACTTCTAAAAAAATGTACAACATCAATTTTAATTAAATATTTTGGTAACATCAACCCACCGCACTACCATTTCCTGAGGGGTGTCTTGATTCTCATGATGTGAGACATAATTTCTACATATAATCCCAATTTCTAACCCCGTGACAAGCAATAAATGGATGTGATGCATTAGTATCAAACAAGACATTAATAAGAATTATATTCAAAAGGATGGAACATCACAATATAGAGGAAATGTTTTTGATTGAAACTCTTTAGCTTTATTTATTTCAAATTTAAATCTAATTAATGTTCCATGTTTATAATTTATTTCTTTAATTTCATTACATTTACATTTTAAGTTTGTATGATACTATTTATCTTATCATAATATTGAGATATCATTATGAATTATTATAGCGAATTATTATTTTAATATTAAACTAAATAATAATAATGTGGAACCACACATTATTAATGAGTTATGTTTCTAACAATTAGATCAAAATTTATGAGTAAGAAATCATAATTCAATAGAATATGTGAGAAGAGTGTGGTTCAACTATGGAAATGTTGTTACACCCTATCTATCAATGTCTCTCATGATAAATTTTCCATTTATGGATATTACATAACCAAAATTCCATTTTTGATCACCCAACCATTATTTTCTTATGTTATAAAAAACATCACATAAAAATAACTATTTGATAGTAGTTATTTATCATTGTTGACTACACAATAATTATTAATTTATTTCAGATTCTTGATAAGTGGTATCAATTTTGTTTCTAAAAAACACTTACACTTATACATTAATATCATTGTTTTCCATAGCCACTATAGATAATTTTCTTTACTTTTAATTTTAAAATATTTATATACTTCTTATTGGAACCGGGACATGGTGAAACATAAAATACAATATTAAAACATTTTTCTCATCAGATACATCATCTCCAAGTGGAATACTAGAGGAAACTTATCACCAATCTCCAATATATTTCTTACAATCAAATTACTAATATTATTTTTAACATAACCAACACATCTTCTCTAAGTGGAGTACCAAACACACTTGCCTAAAATATACACTATATTTATTGTAATCAAAATATTGATCATATTTTTTATGTATAAGATAATCCATACAAGATTTAAATATTTAGTTTTAAACTATATTCCTATTCCCTTATTTTAATTACAATGAACTAAGTCGATATTTCAACTATTGTTTAGGCATACCTTATTTATTCATGTGGTATAATCCACTTAAATTTACAATATATTAATCCCCATTAACCAAGTACTAATCAATTTTTAATAGTAATAAATGAATGAATCAATACAAATTTATGAATGTATATTGTGAAAAACATTTTTTTATAAAAAATATATTAGATATAACTTCATGAAATTTTTTGGAATAAATTTTATGAAAATTTGTAGAACCATGTATCCCATATATTCCTCAATGAAGATAATATTTCATATAAGTGAATGAAATATTTTCTCATGCTTTCTACTACAGGCCATTATATTAAAAAAAGAAATTTAAACATAGTATTGAATTTACCTTATATAAATCATTAATTAATTTAAAATGAATTTAATTTATTCAAGGGCCTATATGATATCATCTATTAAAAATTTTAGATAGAATACCATTGGTAATAATTACTAAGGAACAAACCTGTTTAAAAGTAATTAAAACTAATAATAATTTCTAATAACTACAATTGATAATAACTCCTAATAACTAATAATCACTACTTACCACTACTAATAACTACACATGAACAAGTTATTTCACCTATTAAAACTACTTAGGGCACTTATAATGTTTTTATTATCACATTTTGTATGCACTTTCAGTTTTTTGATCCTCATGTTTTGATGTGCTAGATAAATTTAAAACCATTGAGGGAGCTCACCACTACTAATAACTACTAATTTATGGTGTACATTATTTATCATGTATTCTGATGTGATTTAATTATTAATACATACTCATATCATATCTCATTTATGTATTAGTAAACATATTGTGAAGGATAACATTAGCAGGAATCAAAAGATGAGAATCATCACAACCACCACATTTATGCATCTTCTGTTCAACCAAGTTTCTTTTTCTTTCTCTTTTCAACTTGTTTTTATATGAATTATCACTATATTTCTCAAATTTGGATTGGGTAACTAACATTGGGGCTTCAATAACTTTACCCTCCCTACCCAAATGCACATACACTACTTCTCTCCCAAGACCATCAGTAGAATCCCTTATTTTATGGCCAGCATAATGAATTTCAGTATCTAGGGGTCCCTTATATGCTCCCACCCCATCTGGTTCAATTTCTAGGTCATTATCCTCAGTTTTCAGTAGTGAATATTGGATTAATGTATGCCCAACATCTAAATATAACAGAAGAATCAAATTCACATCAGTATAGTGTGGAAACTAGGCATGAAAGTATAGGTCTAGTGCTAGGTTTAGACATTCATGTTGAAGCTGCTAGATGAGAAAGAAGAGGGAAATATAATTGGGGCCATGTGATGGTTATTTTAGTAAAAATAAACTCTCCACAGCACTGCATCACCAGGTATGTTGTTTTTATTTTGGTTAATTACATTATTAAAATCAATATCAAAATCATTTAATGCTTGTATCTACTATCATGAAAAATACATTCACTTAGGAAACTAAAAATATAATATAATGTTTTCACAATTATTATGTCATTAACCTTCACTAAATTTTTTAATAATTTCATTTATTTCTCTTTTTATTCCAATTCATGTACATATCTTGCATGGAATTATGGGTATTCTCTTTGGTTGTGTGTAGTGTAGATGATGGAGTTGAATGGTGTGGCATAACATCGACATGAGGTTCCTCACTAGTACTGGAGATGACTTGATTTTTTTGATATGTCAATTGAGGTGATGAATAAAAAAATTTCCATTAAATGCACATCATTTTTTATATTTTTATTCATTTTTATTTTGGTTTCAATTTTTTTAGATATTCTACACTGAATTGTGGGTATGCTCTTTTGTTGTCTATGGTTTAGATCTTGGAGTTGAAGAGTGTGGAATAAAAGTGACTCAAGGTTCCTCATTGGTACTTGAGGTGACATGATTATTTGAAATGTCAATATGGATGTTGAATGAAAAATTATCATTCCAAAAAGATCATTTTTTTATACATTCAATTACTTTGTTTCAATTCATGAGGATATCTTTCACTAAATATTAGGTATTCTCATTAAGTGTGTGCAGTGTAGATCTTGGAGCTAACGGTTGTGGCATAACAATGACATGAGGTTACTAACTCGTACTAGAGGTGAGTTTGATTGGGTATTATAATGACCTATTTGGGGTGTGTTGAATGATCATTAGGGGGAGAAACTATTCTTCTACCATGATGGTCACTATAGGATTGGAGTCAAGAGACAACACAACCTTTTTCATTGGGGGGGTGCAGCAACATAGGTGTATCTTCTGTTTTTGTGTTTTTATGATCTTTTTAGGTATCAATAAACTTAAAAATGTATTAATTCACTTTTTTTTAAGTTTCGTTATTAATATTATTCATCATTTTCAAATTTTTAACATTTGTGAATAACTTATTCGGTTTGATAATTAAAATATGTATATTATATTTGATAAATTAATAAATATAATATAAAATTATAGTCATAAATATTTAAATGCTCAACATACTATCTAATTTAAAATATAAATTGTAAATATAAAATAATTTTTGGTATTTGTTATGAATGTTTATAATAATATTACCAAAGGATAAATTTGTCATAGAAATCAATTGCTAAACATTTTGATCAGGACATATATTATCTATTGATATTATTATAATTAAAACATAACTATTTTATCTATTGAAATAACATTTAGAAATAGAGTTTCTACCATAACTTTTGTGATAGGATAATGTTTTTTGGTAAAACCTTTTACCAGTAGAAAATGCACTTTTACCAACATATATGCCCTTGTTAGAAAAAGATAGTAAATTTGTAGTGACCATCACTCCCGAGGGCCACTAGGGACAACACACCATCACCACTTGAGATGCCACCGACAACAACACAATGTAAATAATCACCACACCATAAATGAAACCACAAATGGATGAAGCCATGTAAAGGATTGCATATCACATTGAGTAAACCAGAAGAGTCCCAACAGACAGGATATGTATTCCTAAATCCATCACCCCTTCTTCTACCCATCCAACTTCTTACCTTTTTATAGATGACTCATAAAGTTCCTTGAGTTAATTAATTCTCTTGGTTCTATATTGCATGGATGTATTGGTAGTGAGGTTTGATTGGCCTAATGGGACCTCTCTAGGAAATAAGAGTGAATGACATAGTTTTCCACTAATCTTGTGAAGTAACCCCTAGTGGACGTTTTTTTTTCTGAAGGAAACCTACACCCGAACCCCTTGTGATTTTCTCATATTGAGAGTGAAAATGTCTATTCTACACCCACTCAACTCCATCGATTGTCTATGGAATTATTTTTCTGCCATTGAAAATGGTTATTCTACTCCATCTAGTCACCAGAACCGATTCAAACATTTGATGACATGATTTACTTTATCAATTTTCCTATGTTTAAAAGGATCAATAATGTTTCTTTGTTTCATGACATCATGCTTTGTAGATACTATTAAAGATCCTTCAGTTGATTCACTATGGATGACCTTAAACTACATTGAATGGTATGGTTTATTAGACTCACATTCATTACATATGAGTTATATCTATGTCAGATTCCCCAAAAATTGGTAATACATCCATGAGATAATGTATGGATGTGAATGTCCCTTGCACATAAGAAACCAAAACAAATGTAAGGTTTTTCTAAAGATTCTTAGAAAAATATTCACATCAATTCAACCTGTTTTGGTTACCTAACATCAAACTATACAATAGATTTCCTCATTATATGAAGTTAAACAGTGTTTCCAATATCCTTAACTCATGTCATTAAAGTACATGGTGAACTTCATTATAGTATGATGTAATTTTTCATGTTGGTGTTTCCCACACCTGAGACGATCTCCATTATTGGAGCTGGTCTCCTACCACATCACTTTGTAGAACTACAAGTAACATGATTCCCATTCACTAAATTTATTGTGACATGAAAAAATTTTGTATTCGGTCTAGTTATGAATATCTCCCACATTTGTGATGTTTCTTATGATGGAATTGGATCCACATGTGTCCCTACATTCACTGCAGGTTTTCTTTCCTTAGACAAAAATATGATCTCTTTGTGGCCCATGCTATAGGACCTTAAATCTCATCACCTCATGATCATAACCACACAACCCCAATGGTCCTATATGTAATTCAATAAAAGTCACAACAATTTTTCAAATCTATGGTTCCTTAAACTAAAACAATAATAATTCCATATCACATGACATTAAATTGTTTGTTCAACATATTTTTCACATGATGTTAAATTGTATGATAAATTTCCAAGTTACACCATGTTAAATTATAGAGCGAGGTCCTCATTGTATGAACCTAAAATGAAGAAAATGGGTTTTATTATAACATTAAATTAAACTACATGAAACATGGTCTATTATATGAGGCATGTTACCTACATAAGATCTAGATCCTTGAAAATGTACCCGGTAAATGACCCCTATCTGAAAATCAACAGTCGGGTTGAATACACCATTTTAAAAAGAAACATAGATCTTTAATATTGGGTTCTAGCTATGGATCTTCAAATTGTTTCAATCCAACATGAGAAAAAAATATAAAGGTGTAACTCCCCTATTTTGGAGTAATATCTATATGGGGGTCTCTTTACAATAACTATGTGCAGCTTGATTCCCATACCATGAGATACGTAATGATCCCTTGATCTCCTATTTTCAAGTCTAGGCATGATTTTTCATTGACTAGATGAAATAAAAATAAATTTAAAGATTCTTGTTTTCATTTAAATGAAAATTCCCCCACATGTTACATATCAGACACTCTTAGGTAGTTTTAATGATTTCCCACGTGGCCTTGTGTTTCTCATGTTGAGCATGAATCATGTGATCTTAGAGGACCTGGATAATAATTTTTACTAACATGGTTGTGTTGGGTTATTTTTAAAAGATTGGGAAGTTAGTTTCTATTAAATGGAATTCATATTTTTATAATATGGATCTATATTGAAGATTCTAAAACATCTTATCCATTTTAGGGACACTTTCTCAGAGTATAATGCGTCATCTCCTTCATATGTGTCAGATATTTATAGGGGGCCTTTTCATTCAATGAACTATATGTTTCTTCATTATTTTTCTAATGAGTAATGTAGTAATGTTGAGGTTCCCTATCCTAGGACTAACCACAAACATTTATTCCATGAACTATGACCATAAACTCTACTTTTTAACCTATGGGATAACCTATTCTATTAGTAGTCTCATCATTCACATCAGGTTCTTTTATTCCATCACTATAAAAGATGTCCCACCACTTAGTTCCAAGAGGTATAACCTTAAACCTTAGATTTTCATGTTTATAGTTTCATGAACTTCAACTTAAAATCAATATAATCTGAGTTTGTATCCCTTCACCATGATAATGTGATAAATATACAGTGAAATTAACATAAGGGTTCTTGAAACCTTCTTGAAAATTGATGCCCTTTATGAACCAACTTCACACATTCATATGACTGAATAAAAAAAATTCATTGAGCCGATTATTCCAATAGGTTATTTTTCATGTGGAAATTTTGGTAGAAAGGTTTGATTAATATGAAGGGACACTTCTATGAAATGATGGTGAATAGTATAGTTTTCCCTTGATCCTGTGAAGTAACCCCTAATAGACATTTTTTTCCTAGACAAAAGGTCCACTGAAACACCATGCACTTTTCCTAGATTGACTATGGTAGTGGATTCCCTACTCCCACTAATATCCATTGACAAATGGTGGTATTATTTTCTCGTAATTACTAATGGTGATTTTATTCCCACTGGTCTCTATTTCCCATTGATTTAGACATTCATAGGTTATAATTTATACAATTCATGATCCTCCAATTCAAGAATATTCAAGTACCCTCAATGTTAGGCATTAGTGTATCATTACCACTTTAAAATAAATATTATGACTCTATATTCTTGTTCCCCTACCTATTATGGTTTATCTCTCCTATTGAGATGTTTATGCCTTTAGTTGGTCCTATACTTTTGGAATCTAACACACAACTGGGGTCCAAGCTTCACGACCATAAACCAAACACATCAGTCTGAGAAATAAGACTTTAAACTAAGTGCACATAACCAGGAGACAATATATAGTATTATTAAAATCTCCATTCACATCAGGTTTCTATTGGCTCTTGTAGTGTGGAATGTCTCACCTGCCATTCCTGGACTATATTGTGTGAACATAAAACCACATCAATATTTGGTCAAAACTGTATGACCATAAATTCAATCCCTACATTTTTCAAGCATACAAGACCATAAAATGATAACGGATGGAGGATTAGTACTTTCCAGTTTAAAAACCCACAAAGGGAACCTAAGGAAAAATAGATTCTCTTCATACTGGGCATGAAACCCACATAGACTAGAAAAAACCACATCATTTAAATCATATGGAAAAATAGCCTAAAATTTCCAAGTTGAAAACCCCGAAAAGGAAACCTATGTAAGATCCAAATTTTTTCCTTCTATTCCTTCAATTAATGGGTTAGAGAAAATTAATGGTGAAAATAAAAGGTATTAATCTTGTAGAGATTATCTTTTATCCCTATAAAAAATTATTTATGCTCGCTAGGTTTAGTAGCCTCGAAAAAATAGAGTACATATCTATATCATAGGTTTTTTAAGGATACTGAATCCTATCTTGTATTGAACTTATATAAGACTCAGTCTATCCCTGGAACAGCCCCAACCCTTGTAGGCTAGAGCTGATTTCTTACTTTTTTACATTGGAATAAATATAACGGGTTAAATCCTAATAGACTGATCATTTTAGTATTTTTGGAAGACTACATACATACATGATGCCATTTTTACATTACAAGAATAAAATAAATGATAAAAAAAGTAAAACCACATAAAATTTGAAACTCATTCCAATAATTCATCTTCATATCATAGGGAAAAGAAAAAAATAAGGATGAGATAAAATCCTCAGTAAGGGTTAATTATTGAAAACCCTATCATGAATCAATAAGTATAATCAATTTTGAAAGGTAAATAACTGAACAAACATTCTATTTAAATAAAAATTCCTACATTAATAGATAATTCATAATCAATATGGAAAGGTAAATAACTAAAAAAATCATTAAATTAATAACTAATAAAAAAAATTCATCCATATATAACATCCCAATGAAAATATCATAGACAGTAATAAACAAACAATGAATAAAAGAAATTCTAAATTATCTGAATGCTTATTTCCCAGGAACATGATACATTTTCCATTAAGATCAATACTCAAGATAAATTAAATAATACTGTGTAAAAACCCATCTATTTTGGCCAACTGATTCATCTCATGAGACTACTCATGCATCAAGGGTATTTCATTAATCAGTCATCAAACAATGTATTTCATGTCCAAATAATTCCTTATATATCTAATTATAAATTAAATTCATAAACAATGTTCCTTATCATAAAATATTTTTATTGAGTAAAGGATAAAAATTTATCAATATTTCCCCAGTTAATCAAATAACTCTCAAATTAAATACCGTATGTAAAAATTGTATATGTTATATGAAGTAATCGTATCCACAATACAAGAATATATATATTTTATATAAATTAAATTTATAATTAAAAATGATTACAATAATGTGATTGTTTCAAGATAATGTTAACAAACACAAAAATAAATCATATTTCAAAATAACTTTTACCACCTTGTGATTTAAATGTCCAATACTATTTGATGAAATAATTAAAATTGAAACATAAATTACCATAAATAATTAATTATTAATTATATTACATTTCATAGGGGAATTATATACACCATATAAAAGTGAATTGGAGAATAATGGCAAATAAGTCCCAATGGAATGTAAATTGAAATGAAATCTCTTACCGCATGCTTCCTTTTGGTTGAACATGATTTAACCTCCAATATAATGGTTTTAAACATGTAATTAACTTACAAAAAAAACATATTAACATTTATAATATCATATATTATCATTATAACATCTTATCACCCATTCATCAATAAACATTCTTTATTTTCATTGTTTTGAGTTTGTTTTCATAATCACGTTATGTCATTAAAGACCAGGTTATTGAAAATATTATTGAGTTTTATCATATTCATAATAATAATAATGAAATAATTATTAAATTTATACTTTAATTATATTTTTAATACCAATAATGAATAAGAGTTATAAAAAATGAAGTATGTTATGATCATGGAGACAGTTGATCGTACATATGCATGAGTAACATTTCCATTTCTCACAAATCATTATCTAAAGGAGATAAGTAATATTTTAACTTTATATAATTTTAGTATTTTGATAAATCACTAATTAATATAGAGAAACCATTTATCTATATATAAAAAAATTATCCTAAATTAATAAGAGAACTATGGGGAACCTCTAATTCTTATAGAGATTTACATCAAACACATGGTCTCGATCATATCATTAGCACATGAGTAATGAGTCATGCATAAGGATTGTGTAAGGATTCAAAAATATGTATTAAATCTATAATATAGTCTCATAGTATGAAATAATTCCTCACAAAAGTGCACAATAATCCCAACATCCCATCCTTTTAGTTGATTTATTTTCTAAGATGTCATTTTAAAATTTTAATTGATCACATGCCTTTGGAAAGTATTCCCAAATTAACTCAAAATGATTGCGAGCATGAAATACATTTAAAATAATGTCACAAAGTCAAAATCAATATAATATTTCTCATTTAGTATTATAAGCCCTTTATCAAAATATCTCATCAAGAAGATTTCATGATGGTGGCATCATTCTATATGCTCAATGCATCTTTCTTTTACTATCTGAAATAAACACATCAATAAACCATGTCCATGTAATTTAAGTGGATATTATATTCCATTAAAAGTAATGAGATATCAAATCCCATAAATATATAATGGAAATATCCTTCCTTGATATATCAATTAATTATATGTGAATTAGTACACACCCAACATTCCCTGCTTCTCATTGACATATGGAATGATAGTTTTTCAGTGAATATAAGTGAACGAGTAATGAAATGAACCAATGATAATATTAAAGTCTAAGAACCATTACACATTATCATAAATAGGAATATAAGATGACACTAAAACATGGATAATTACTACTTGTGAGTGTGGTTTCATAATCTCTCATCTGAAAGATTAATAAGTGTAAACTTCATGAGAGAAAGCCTCATCCAATTATGAGAACTCACACATGAATGTCTATATAAATTGTGACCCATCATAGTATGTTATCTAACCATTGAACTATATTTTTAATATTTTCATATCACTTCAAGTATCTCATCATAGAGGTGAAATTTTATGACATTATCAATGAGAAAAATACTCTATAATAATTTTAAATTAAAGTCATTAAGAACAATGACCAATATGTAATAAGATGTTTAATTAAAATTTAATAAATAGAATATACATGGAATCAAAGTAACATTAGTTGGTACTAAGAAACTAATTATAGAAAGTATCCACTTAGATTGGAGCTAATTTCCTGACTTTTAGTCCGCTATAATTCACATGATATTTAGCCGAGTCAAGGATTTAGTAAAGGGGTCCACCACATTGTATTAAATGGAAATATTTCCCAACACAACCTCACTTATCTGATGAAAATACTTTTACATATGAAACTTTCAAAGTATATACTTTGTCCACTGATGTGACCATGGATCCTTTTTGAGAGGCGGACGTACAATAATATCATAAAATAGTGTGATAAGATCTTTACTACTATGTACCATTCCAAGCTCTAGGATGATGTTTTTATCCATAATACTTTGTTAGATTCCTCATAAGCTATAAAATACTTGGACTCCACAGAAGAATATGTGACTAAAACCTACATTTATCTATTCCATCTCATAAAACCTCTATTCAGAGTGAAGATTCATCATGTTTGTGACTTCATATCAGCTTAATCTGTTCAGAAACATGCATCAAAATATCCTATGATGACTAGTTTCACATCTCCTACATAGACCCAAAGCATATCCTTATTATACATCTTATACCTAAAGATATTCTTGACATCCATCCAATGGTGGTCACTAATATCTTCTTGATATCCTCCTATTATACTCAATACATAGGAAACATATGGCCTTATACATAGCATAACATACATAAATGACCCAATTGATGACGTGTATACAATCAATTACATCCTATTTATTTCCTCATATATTTTAGTAAAACATTTCCTAGAATGATGAATTCCATGGTACATTGTAAAAAATCCCCTCTTGGATTATTTCATAATGAATCACTTCAATATATTTTCAATATATATACCCTGGCTTTGGCTGAGCAGTCTCTTGGATACATCACAATGGATCTTAATTCCAAGAATATATTCTTCCACACCCAAGTCCTTCATTGAGAAGAATTTATTGAAAAAATATTTAACATACTATAATACTAAAATTTAATTTCCAATAACTAATATTTCATCGACATATATTATTAAAAAAAATGCCCGCACTCACTCTAAATCATTTATAGATACATGTCTCACAAGAATTCCTTATGAAACCAAATTATTTTATGTCCTAAAAAAATGAATGTTCCATGACATGGATGATTACTTTAGTCCATAAATTTATCTTTATAACTTTCATACCATTTGGGCATCTTTAGAGTCACAAAACCTTTAGGTAGTTTTATATAGAAATCTTCCTCAATTTTACTATTAAAGAATGTTGTTTTGACCTTCATTTTCTAAGTCTCATATTAATGGAAGGCCTATGGAACCTATAACCAAGCCATGAGTGTATATGTTGAGAGAAGAAAGAAAGAACGGAATGGAAAATCAATCCCAAAAAATAGTAGGACTGCCTTGGTGAAGAACTATATATAGAATCCATAATTATGAATCAATAAGGATGAGAACACACCACCTAAATACATGATCATACATCTAACTAACTAGGAATGTGAAAATGAAATGGAAGAAGAACAGATAAAGGCAAGTGAAAAGGGAAAAGAAATGATTCAACATGTGAACAAGAAGACAAATTTCATGAGAGGATATCAAAACATGACAACACTATTGGGGTTGGTTACATAGAATCAACTTTTATATACTTTTTGATTACCTATATTCATGGTTTTTGAATATAAGTAATTTTCTTATCACATCATTATTTTTATTTTACGTGACATTGTATATGATAATTTCTTAAGGATACCTACCATGTTGAAAGGTCATCAAAATTCCCCCACTATGATGAGAACCTAGAAGTTTTATGAAAATATTCTTAAAAGTATTGTTTTATGTCTTGATGAGATGTCATGAACCATCCCATGTCACTCCTAGTCTGGGCACCCATGCTAACTCGTGAAATACATGATGTGTATTCCCAATCACCACGGGCTAGTAATTGATGCCAATATATGTATAAAAACACATCCAAAAAGTTTATGGAATAATATAAAGGATAAATTACATAATAAATATGTAAATATGGTAGAATCATATTCATAAACTCAAGAAAAAATAAAAATGAAAATGAAATATAAATAAAAGTGTACCAGGAAGCTATGGTTGATACAAATATATCCCAAAAATAAAACAAAATAAAATCCCAAACCGTTCCACAAAAATCATTCTCCATCTGAACCTCAATCACTCTCCAACTCCCATGAAAACCAATACAAAAAACCTCAACATCCCATACCAGAATTCCAAATCCAAATCCAAACAACATGAAATAAATCCATAAAATTTTCAAACACTGAATGGTGTATGCAATGTGTGAGTGAAACCAAGTGTAGTGGCATTTAACCATATAGTTTATGGAATTAATTTTTAATAAAATTACATTTTATTTTTATTTGAAATATAACACAAGGTTTTAAATCATGAGTTTATTGTATCTAAACCCACATTAATCAAATTTTTAAAACATCTTTTTATTTTATTTTAAATAAAAACAATCACCTAGAAAATATTTCTTCAACCTTATACTATTTTTTTAAAATTACCTATTTCAAAACAACTTTTAAAATTCATATTTTTAATATCTTTTTAAAAATATCTTCAAGAAATTAAACATAAAATAAAAATAAAAATTAACAATAAAAGTAAAACCTTGTGGAACCAATTCATAAGAGAATGCATATAAAATGTAAATAAAAGATATTTATGGTTCCACAAACACATATTGAGGTATGGAAAACAAAATAAAGAAAGTTATTAAAGGGAAATTATGAATTAGTACTGGGAAATTACAAAATATAAAGTGAGGTAATCTTATATGAACTATTTTTGGAACAATTGATAGGCCTATTGATTCATTTCTATGTTTATAACCAATTGGATTATCAAATCTAGCTTCGCTGGTGGTACTCCCCTTTAAATATCAATACCATTGTTAATCTAGTTTTTCTAATAAAGACTAGAAAGTAGTTGCCTATCATGCCCCTATAATATTCCTAGGATTTCAATGTATGTCAATTAATAGGATTTGATCTATCACGTGCATTAATAAATCATAAGTAGTAAATCTCATCTCACCTTCTACACCCTCACAAGAAATAGCCTCTTTCACATTGCAATCGCATAACAAAAATATCTATGTCCCCCTTGAGAAAATATTCAGGCCAATAAAATAAGAAATATCCCCCTAGAAAAACATAGTTCAACAAGGGGATAAAAATGGTCCCACTCATCCAAAATTTTTAGAAAACCATTCAAAAGATCCAAACAGACTTCCTTAAATAATTAATCTGGAAGTCAATTCATTCCTTGATAGTTTGATATCTATTTTGAAAACATTTTTAAAATAATTGATTAAATAAATATGAAAATCCATTCTAAATCCTACTTCATTATTAATTTGAAAAATCTATAAGTTTCAAAACATTGATTCTTAATAACTTCATGACCCAAATAGGTTTAAAGAACTTCAAATGTCACCCCTTTATATAAATTAATCCAATTATTCTTTTTTAAATACTTGAATTTCAAGTACCGCTTGTAATACCAAGAAATAGATTTTTTCTAATTGAAAAACCCATATAAAAAATTATGAAATTCATTTTAAATATTTTTTATTGGTACAACTAAGAAAATAAATCATTTGGAAACTCTAAGAATCAAAAGACATTCTAAATAAAGGGAACGCATAAAAACACCTACCATTGTTCAATGAGAATAAATTTAAAAGTAGTCTTTTATAATGGATAAATCTCTAAAAATCCTTGAGGGGTCAATTAAATTCCAAAATAACAAAAAAATCCTCTGGTTAGGTTTTTCTTAGCCCTAATACTGAACTTGGTATCCCCTAGGGTTCATGGGAGAGTGGAAAATAAAAGTAGAAGGGATGAGGAAGAAAGAGAAGATTACCTAGGGTATTTCTTCAAAGTCGAAGGAATAGATGAATAAAGACACCTAAGGATGGAGTGTGAGGTCCCATGAGTCAGGCTTAGGACAATACAAATGAGGGTGAAGAGAAAGGGAGTGGAATACAACTTAAATTTGGCTAGGAGAAATAAGGGTAAACCCAAAAAATAAAACCTAGGAGACTCACACGTTTTGGCCGCACAGTTTACTATATTATGCACCCACCATGTGAGAGGTACAAGAAGGAAAAACCACCCACATATGGTTTGGATTCATAATTACTCCTAACCATGTTCCAACAATGAACCGACCAACTTTTATGGAAGGTAATCCTTATAGTTTCTCTAAGAAGTCATGAAAATGCACTAACTATAAATGTCAAATAATACCCATTAAAAATGAACTAAAAATAAATTATTCACACATTTTTACAAGCATAGAAACATATTTTCTCATAATTCATGTGGTGAAATTCATACATAGTGGGGATAAATTCAGGAAAAATAAATCTCAAGCCCAAAACATTTAAAAATAAAATTTCTCTAAAATAAATTAAAATAATATAAAATAAATATACCTTTAGTCATCCATGGTGTTATGAACTCCCCACCATGATATTTCTTCCCCACATAAAGTCATTGGTAAAAGTTGATGTACCAGAGATCAAGCCATAATAACATCTCATGCTGCAATGGGAGTTGGGTGGTAAAATTCCTAGAAATAAAATAAAGTATAAAACATTAAAACACCAAGAACTTATCTAAACCAAATTATTTAGTCCAAAAATCCACAGTACATATCTAAACATAATGCTATAAGATCACAATTCTAGAGCCTAAGATGGACATAAACCAAACATAGGCCTCCCAGCTAATAAGAAATTCTATAAGTGGTATGATAGAAATATAAACACACCATAAGAACAAGACATCAACTATAATATTACATCTCTAATAATTCCACAAAATTCACCTGAGGATTTACACTCCTACCAAAACCAGTTACCACCAAGACACCAAATACCAAATCCCAAATTAAATCACATCCAAAGGAAAAAATCAATATCCATAAATAAAAACTATCACCAAGATTAACACACATCTCAACCACAAAACTCATTAATATTGGCATAAATTCATTCCCATAAAGAATATCATGAGTTCTAAAATAGAGTCATAATACACAACTTGTAAGAGAGGACCTCAACTAAGAAAACCAAACCATGATGATCCCAACAAAGATAACACCATTGGGTTCCCAACAAATTGTAGGAAACATATGTTTTGGTTACCCAACCACTGAGCCAAGGGCCACCCTTGATTTACCCAACATAAAACCAAGCCTCAAGGAAACAACAACCCAACATACATCCTATGCCAAAAATCACACACAAATCCATTGTTCGTCACCATCCATAAGATAAGGACCAATAAATCCACAATAAAATCCAAATAGAAATTTGTAAAATAAGAAACCACTTAAGTAAACAACACGAGTCTCCTAGAATATGCCTATAAGACCCTCCAAGATAAAATAACAATTATTACCAACCAAAAAATCACTCCACAGGAACCTAGTCTACCACAAATAGGATAAGTGAGAAGATTAGTTTGGGCTATTCTAAACCCATAGAGTGGTGAGTTAGTGTTATAGATTTTTTTTCCTTTTTAAAAATATTTATCCCTTCATTTCTTAGACTTGTAAAGATTTTGATTCAATTTTTTTTATTTTTCTTATTGCATGTATATTTGGGACATAAATTAATGATGGAAGATGATATTTTTAAAAGATTCACCACTCAAAAAGAGTTGTTAGTCCTTGTAATATATGGTGATAACCACTACACAGATTATATTATATAATGAAATACTAATTATAGTGGGATTTATATAAAAACATCCTTAGCTGAGTGTGCTTCCCTACACTCTTGGAGGGGGAAGGAAGAAATTCTCTATCCCTTGACTGGTTATGGCGTGGTCCAACATGCAGCTTCTCTCTAGTTCTTTATACTACTTTAAAGATAGTCTTTAGCTTCTTTGTTAGGTAATTTGTTTCACCAAAATTGTCTTCGACCATATGAAACTTCTATTGGATGTTATAGTGTTTCTTTTATATTTTACATCTTCTTCGCTTTCTCACTTATTCAGAAACATATAAAATAATCTTCTTCTACTTCCCAGTAGAAAACTAAATGCTACTCTCTCTTCTTCTTCTTCTTCCCATGAAAATAAGTATGCATAGTGCTTTCTTCTTCAAACTTCAGTCAAAATAATATGAATATTTTTTGGATTGATAATCAATAAAATCATCCGATCTCAAATAATAATAAATTAATGTCAATTTGGTCACCAAATGTTCTTCTGCCTTTGATAGTTGGCACACAATAATATAAAAAAGTTTAGTACGGTGATCTGTTACTTATTTAGTGAAAAACGGACTATATTGGATCTCCTAATTTAAATCCTTCTAAAATCACAAACATCCTTTTTAATTATCATAACAATGAAAATTCATCTCAGTATTTCCACAAATTCTTCTTCTATTTACGATATTTTTCACAAGGAATATATAATCATGTTTAGTATCATTTACACAATCAATCAATTGCTTCAGATAGTTATTCTTTCCTATCCTAATTAAATATTGGCCTTACATAATTAACATGAAATCAATATTGTGTTTGATTTTTACTTTATGTAGTTGTTACATTGAACTTTTATGAAAACCCTTCCACATACCAAGTATTTATCTTATTGTCTTATATGCACTTTATCAAGGTTGGTTCTATTCCATTTATTTTCATAAGTTCTTATTAATTTACATGATAATTAATGTACTCTTCTCCCTCCCTAATGATGTATATTCATTTATTCGGTAAGATCAAGAAAAATATTATAGGAGCATGATAGATTTGAAAAGTTTTTCTTCACGCATAGTGTATGTATAGTTTCTTTATGCCCAATATTATTCTTTTTAAATAGTATATACACAATCTCCTATTATGTGAAATAGTATGCTTCTTGATACTAATTCATTGCATAGGATGTTACATGTGGATACACCTTCTTCACAAAACACAATTAGTATTTCACTAACACTAGATCCCAATATAGTTCTTTATAAAATCTCTTCAAGTGTACTTTACACTTCTTAAAGCCCTATAGAACTTCTTATTTGTGTAACAATGTTTTTTATCTCCCCAATTCACATAGTGAAGATGCTCATAATACATTTTCCACTTTGCGTAAAATAATTTTTGAAGATGCCCTATTTTTAAAAAAAATAAATATTTTATTAAAAAATCAAGTAGAAACAACCTTTTCATCCTATAGGATTCAAATATGACAATAACTTCCTCTTATTAATTCAATAAATAACTCAAATTCCTAAATTTATGACATTTATCTCAAATAATTAAATGTATAAGCATCATGGATTTTGAAAACTGCTTCACATGGGTATCCTTATTCTATTATTTCAAAAATAATAGCTTCACTTCTTTGGAATTTGTCTTCTCCCCAGGGTGAGTATATCACATGCACATAATAAAAAATGTGTCTACCTTTCTAAAAACAGAACCCCTCCATGCATATCAAATGCATCATAATCCTACTGTATCTTAGTAAGGAATGGGGAAGAATCATGTTCTTCATCATATCATATGATTCAAAAGTATAGCATATATATGTGATGGTTAGTTCCCCCAATACCTCATAATTTTGATCTTTCTATCTTGGACCTATAATATAAGTCACCACATGCAAAATATTTTATGTTAATAAATACTTCGATTTGGATATATGAAGAAGAAGATAGATTGGGTTTATCATATTGTGGATATACATTCTGTCTAGTGTGCTGTGTTTTATAAATATTATTTCGGTGGAGGAATAGAAACCACTCCACTCGGTCTTCCCACATTAATCCCACACTTAGATGAGTGCTTATTGAGAGTAGATTCCACTTCCTTTTCTATCTAGAAGCATATAACTATGGTCTTCTCCCATGATCCACCATATTTTTGACCCAAGACACAACCCCTACTATAAAGGCCAACCCATGTGCACTCACCACATTCCTTTTCTATTCCTGAGATATGAATCTACCATGACCCCTTTCAATCACTATGGAAGGATGAGGGTTGCACACTATGGCATCCACCCTTTTTATTACATAACTTTTCATTGCATTTTACAAACAGAGGATCTTTAAAGTCTAGTGTCTTGGAAATCAGGAACATAATACATTAAAACTACATAAAACATTCTTCTAAACCACACGTAAGGATTCATAATAGGTTAATACTATGTACAATTACTGTATATCATATCCAGGAGACATACATTAAAGAAACGGGTGACCAGAAGGATTAGTAAGGAAAACAAGTGAAATAGTTGACATGTGATCTTGAGTAATATTAATAAGAACATGATAAAAGTCATAAAGGTGTGAGAAATGTAAGAATAGGAATATCATAATAAAAAATACTTGATTAATAACTTGAATATGTGGATACAACATTTAATTTAGTCATTCATGATGATATATCCAAGGTTTATCCTCGAGGTGTCATAAAATATTACCAAGGTTATTCACCAAGGTATCGTGAAACTTATCATCTCTAAAGATTAATTCATTACCCAATGAATTGAAGATCTATCAAGGTGCACCATTAATATGTCTTTACATTAATGTGAGACACATATATCATAATCAAACATTTACTAAATAACCCAAATGGAGTCAAAGAAATGGGTTTCATGTCAAAATTGTGACGTTTAAAAAGAGCTTTAAAATAAGATCATTATGTAATTTATAACCCATGGAAAAAGAGTGAGGGTTATATGTATGTCAATTCCAGAATCAAATATATCATTTTTATATATTTATTAATACCCATAGAAACGAAATAGGTCTGGATATTCACCTAAATAGAATAATAAAATTCTTTGAAAAAAAGAGAGAGAAATTTTGAGGCGAAATTTCAGCAACATAAAGGCTATAAAACATTTTTTTAGAAAATAATATAAAGAGTGAGGACAAGGGTCTCACATAAATAAATGAATCATTTTATAGTAGAGGTGAATTATAAAAATAAATAAGATCATGGTGTGGAAAATTTAATGAAACACCGCATGAAAAGGAATCTTTCAAGGAAAGAGAAAGCACAATTTCTTCTACAAAACTTTGGCAGCCTAACAGCGTCACATAAAAATTCCAAAAATCAATTGATGTGAGAGAAAAGGGTCTCCCAAAAATTAGACATGAAATGGAAAGTAATGAGAACATATAAAAACATTCCCTCAACATAAAGAGATGTAAACAAGAAGACACAACATAAAGGAAGTCATGGATTAAAAGAGGAGGGTGAAAGATTCCCTTACCTTGAAGAGTAACTTCGAAAGCATGAAGGTCGGGACCTTGGGAGGCATGAGGGAACCTTGGGAGGATTCCTTGGTAGGTAAGGAGACTAGAACTTCGTTGAGGAAGATTTTTGGTATTTTCAAAACCATGGGCTTGACCATGGTATTTGCCCATGGTATTGGCCACTTGGGACACCTCATAGAATATATCACTATTCATAAGTCGACCAGAAATCTTACATCATTAATGATGTCATTAAACACCTGAAACACAAAACTGCATTTTTACTATTCACCGATAATTCAATTGTTTCAGAAAAATCCCAAACATTCACCCTAACCTAATATCGATGATCTGAATTTAGAAATGAAGTCAATTTTATGAAAATAATTTTCTAAATATTTTTAATTTAATTTTTAAATAAAATAATTATTTATTCCAAAAATACAACTTTAAAACTATAACTCATTTTGTAATACCTTAAAAAAGTAATCAAGGTCACATAAAAATATCATATTACTATAAGACAATAAAGTAACAATTTATGATTAAATTTTTTGAAAATACATTTCCATTTTAAATTATTAAATTAATTATAAAATCGTAAGAAAAATATTAATGACATACAAAAATACCAAAAATTAAACTATGATTGTTTTTTCACTTTTAAGATGTCTAAAATGTATTTATAAATTCAGGGGTGAAGTTTCTATTTTTTGGTCAATTTACTATTAATTACTATTTATTAATATTCATATGGGTATGTTACTATTCCTACTTTACTATTCACTAAAAATTAATTTGATCTTATTAGACTCTAAATTTCTCACTGATCACAACTGTAGAAGACCATTTTTGGAAAATGATTTCACATTATTAATTATTTAATGAATACAAAAATATTTTAGAATACAATTTTTTTCCTAAATTCATCAATAATACACATCCTATATTTATCTGGATATTTGAATTCCACAAACTTTTCCATAAGAAGAAATAAAATTTTTATTTATATAAAAGGATTACACAAAGTATCAAAGGTATCATTACATAGACCCTTATAACACCAACATAGGACCTAATTGTAAGGTTTGCTTCGGTGATAGAATCTTGGGGTGGCTCGGAAAACATTGCCTGAGTGGTGATTTCTATCAGCATGAACTTCTCCCTTAGGTGATTCCATTCATGATTCATACGTTGAAGTTCCTCTTGGGCTGGGTCCTGAGCAAAGCCCAGTGATGCTACCTCCTTCCCATGATCTGACTTATGGGCTTCATATGGATCGAGTCTACTGGATAAGTCCATTCAATCTTCTATCTGTATTAATTAACCATGATAACCGTATTTATAAAAACACAACATTATGATTATATTTTCCAATAGTCATATTGAATAATGGTTATATAACAGTTGAAACCCAATGGTCTCTTTTTAATTATACCCACTTCATTAATTAAAGGATACAGTTTTCTGAGTATAGAATAAAATAACACACAAAATTAGGAAACAAATATAATTAAAAAGTTCAGGTCATTACGTTCTTCCCCCCTTAAGAAATTTCATCCCCAAAATTGTATATCATACCCAATAATGGGAAATGTGCGGTTACTTCTGTCTCATGGACTCCTCTAGTTCCCACGTGGCTTCTTCACATTTGTGGTTCCTCCACAAAACCTTAACAAGGTGGGTAGTCTTGTTGCGTAGAACCTTTTCTCTACGATCCAAGATCTCCACTAGCTACTCCTCATAAGAGAGGTCATGTTCCAGTTGTACTACCTCTAAATTTAGTACATGTGAAGGGTCAGGTATGGACTTCCTCAAGAGGGATACATTGAATACATCATGAACTTGTGCTAGATTTAGAGGAAGTGCAATCTATTTGGTCACTTCTCCCACACGATCAAGGATTTCATAAGGGCTAATGTACCTAGGGCTAAGTGTGTCTTTCTTCCCAAACCTCTTGACTCTATTCCAAGGTGAAATCCAAAGAAAGATTTTGTTAGCAACATCAAACTCCAAGTCCCTTCGACGGTTGTCGGCATTGCTCGTTTTCCAACCCATAGCAGTCTTAATGTGTTTTTTGATGGCATGGACCTTTTCTTTCATCTCGTGCACATGATCAGACCCCAGACGCTTTGTCTCACCAGCTTCATCCCAACAAGTAAGGGTTCTATATAGATTCCCATATAGAGCTTCATAGGGTTCCATTTGAATGCTTGAGTGGAAGCTGTTGTTGTAAGAGAACTCAACTAAAGAGAGATGTTGATCCCATCCACCTATAAATTCCATTGTGCAAGTTCTCAGCATGTCCTCGAGTGTTTGAATATTCCTTTCAGATTTCCCATCAGTTTGGGGGTGATAGGTCATACTGAAATTCAATTTAGTGCTTAGACCTCATTGAAGACTTCACTAGAATTTTGATTTGAACCTTGGATCATGATCAGATACGATAGAAAGTGGAACTCCATGTAGCCTTACCACCTCCTTCATGTAAATCCTAGAAAGTTGACCAAGAGAGAAATCTTTCCGAATGGACATAAAATCGGTAGTCTTGGTGAGATAGTCCACAATAACCCATATCACATTATTTCCTTTGGATGCTCTCAGGAGACCAGTGACGAAGTCAATAGTGATATTGTCCCACTTCCATTCTAGTATGGGTAGTGGTTTCAATACCCCTCTAAGAAGTTGTCACTCTCCCTTCACTTGCTGGAAAACCAGGCACCGTGAAGTGTAGTCAGCAATCTCCCTTCACAACCTCAAACTTATTCTATAATAAAGGATCTTCTTTTTGATCTTTCTTGATCTTCTCTAGTAGTGATGGTTGAGTAATCATTTGGGTTAGGGTTGATTTTGTCCTTTATTTTATAATTCCCATGTCAAGTTTTACTAGTTCATTGATCAAAGGATCTCTTTGAAAACTCATAATTGAAATAACAACTGGGTCTTTTCTTCTTTATGCATTAGTGACTTTGTTTTCTCCTTCAGGATGATAATGAATTGAAAAATCATAGTCTTTAAGAAGTTCCAACCATCTCCTTTGTCTCATGTTCAATTCATTTTGAGTGAAAATATACTTCAAACATTGATGGTCTGTGTATATGTCACATTTCTCCCCATAAAGATAGTGCCTCCATATCTTCAAAGAAAAAACGACCGCAGCCATCTCCAGATCATTCGAAGGATAGTTCTGTTCATGAGTCTTAAAATATTGAGATGCATAAGCAACGACCATTTCATTTTTTATGAGGATGCACCCAAGACCTTTTATAGATGCATCACTTAAAATAATGAATCCTTCTCCACTTGAGGGAAGCTTTAACACAGGTGCAATAACCAATCTCTTCTTCAGCTCTTGGAAACTTTATTCACACTCTTTTGTCCAGATGAACATGACCTATTTTCGAGTTAACTTGGTTAATGGATTATAAAGTAATGAAAAGATTTTCACAAGCCTAGTATAATATCCCTCTAATCCAAGGAAACTATAAATCTCAGTTATTGTTGTAGGATGATCCCACTCCTCTACAACTTTTGTCTTTGCAGGGTCAACTGTGATTCCTTCATTGGTAACAATGTGCCCCAAGAAGGAAACTTGTTGTAACATGAATTCACATTTACTGAACTTTCCAAAAAGTCTCTCCTTCCGTGGAGTTTTCAAAATAAACCTTAGATGATACTCATGCTCCTCACGACTTTTGGAATATATCAGAATATCATCAATAAAAACAACGATAATGTTATAAATGTAGTCTTTAAAGACTCTATTCATCAAATCCATAAAAAATCAGTTCTATTAGTCAATCCAAAAGGCATAACAACAAACACATAATGCATATATCTTGATCAGAAGGCAGTTTTTGGAATATCTTCTTTCTTCACCCTCAGTTGATGATAACCAGATCGATGATCAATATTAGAGAAGAATTGAGCCCCAAGAAGTTGGTCAAATAAGTCATCAATTCTTGGAAGAAGGTATTTTTTATTTACTGTGATCCCATTCAGTTCTCTATAATCAATGCATAGCCACATCGATCCATCCTTTTTATTCACAAAGAGAACAGGTGCTCCCCAAGGAGACACACTTGGTCGGATAAACCTCTCATCCAAATGATCTTAGAGTTGTTTCTTTAATTCCTACAGGTCCACATTTTTTCATCCTATATGGGGTCTTTGATACTGGATGAGATCCAGGTACAAGTTCAATAGATAAATCTACCTCTCTTTCTAGGGGAGGTCCAAGAAACTCCTTAGGAAATATGTCAACATATTCCTGGATGATGGGGATATTTTTTATCCTCAAAATCTCATTTCCTTCTTCTTCTTCACCAATCAATTCCATAAATTAAGGATAAAGGATTTTATTCTAGACAACGATCAGGTTGAGATATCTCTCCTTGGAAAATAACTGTAGGTTTTCCATTCAAGACTACTAAGATTTCCTTACTTTTTTATTTGATCTTAGAATTATACTTAGAGAGCCAGTCCATCCCTAGTATAATGTTGAATTCCAGCATGGGAATGACTACTATATTTGAGATAAGATTTTTCTAACCAATGTAAATAGTAGAGTTTCTAAACAATGATGATGCTTGTATAATCCCACCAGGAGTCTTGACTAATAACTCTACATTTAGAAAGTCGAGGGATGATTCTAAATTATTTGAAAACATGGAGGAAATAAAGGAATGTGTAAAACAAGAATCAAAAAAAGTACATGCTAACTTTGAGAGAAAAACAAGAGTACCTGCTACCACATCATTTGGAGCTTCAACTTCAGCTGTTGTGATAGAAAAATCATGACCATTCTCCCTTGGCCATTGTTGAGGCTGATGGTGGTTCCCCTCCACTTCCCTCAAATTTGGACAGTGATTGGAAAAGTTCCCAAGTTTTCCACACTTAAATCAAAAGACATTAGGTAGGGAATTTACCATCTTACCATTTTCGTTAGTGTTTGGAATTTGAGGTTTCACCACACTACGACAATTCCTAACAATATGGCCATCTATTTCACACTTGTAGAATTGTATGCTCCCGATCAGGTAGTTCCCCGAATTCTTCTTCCCGCATTTATTACACGTGGGACGTTGCACTTTCTTGCCTCCTCTTCCTTGATCAAAGATCCTCCCCAAGCTTAGATCCATTGATATCTTTTTGTCATTGGATTTATGAGACCACTATGTCTCACCAAACTATAGTTCGACTTTCATCTCACTTTGCATGATCTCCTCATAGCTGTCGTAATATCGGTTGGATAGATTCTTCCGCAGATGAGGTCTCAGTCCACCGAAAAATCTATCAACCATGCCATTTTGATCCATTACAAATCTATAGGTGTAACATGAAAGCCTTGTGAATTTCATCTCGTAGCTTCCCACAGATTCATTCTCCATCTACTTCAGCTTGAGAAACTCCTTCTCCATTCTTATTCTCATGGAACGAGGGATATACTTACTGAAGAAGATCCCTCTGAACTCTTCCCACTACATAGCTTTAACCTCCACTATTTTCCTCATGTTTTCAATTAGCTGCCACCACTGATCATCTTCTCCTTATAAGAGATAGACAGCTAGGGTGACCTTCTCTTTCTCTGAACAGCGAAGCATAGAAAAGATCTTCTCGATAGAGCTGATCCACTTCTCATCAATCAATGGGTTAGTCGATCCACTAAAGTTTGATGGTCATTGACGCATAAAGAACTCAATAGAATGTTGTTCCCTTCGCAATGAGATCAGTCTCTCTGCTTGATTCAAGTTATTTCCCATAACTTGAGTCAGTTGGTTCATCATTCTCATGAATGTTTCCATTCTAGCTTCCATGGGAGGGCCATCATCACATGGTCCATTGCGGTCACCATTTGCATGGTTCCTCCTATTTCCCACCATTTATAAAAAAATAAAACCTTATTGAGAAACTTATTTCAATTACAAATCTTTTAACTATAAAGGATTCATGTCTTAAAACTTCCTTAAACAATTACATTTCTCTATAAATCCTTCCTAATGATTCATAAAAAGCTTATTATTAACCAAACATATCCCCCAGGAGTATCATAAACAAGAGTACAGCAAGGCCTGTTGTCGTGTACCGGGATACCCAGAGTCAAGCCCGAAACTCCTTGTCAGAGTTTTCACTCCTAGGTACCTCTGTGCAAGAGCCACCTCTACCTGCTCATATCCATAAAATGAGGTATTTTCTTGATAAACCACTTACTTAATACTCACCCAAACACCTGGAAGATTTCCTATATTTAAACTTTTCTATAGGATTATTACTAAATATTTCATAGCCTAATTTCTAAAAATAACTAAACTATCCTTTTGATAACAACTATCGAATATCACCTTTTTATAACATAACTTTTCGTTACATTTTACAAATAGAGGTTATTTAAAGTCTAGTGCCTTGGAAATCAGGAACATAATAATTGAAAAAAACATAGAACATTATTATAAATCACACATAAGGATTCATCATAGGTTCATACTATGTACAATTTCTTCATCTCATATATAGGATATATACATCAATGAAAAGGGTGAGCATAAGGCTCGGTAAGGAAAACAAGTGAAACAGTTGACATGTGATCTTGAGCATTATTAATAAGAACCTGATAAAATTCATAAAGGCGTGAGCAATGGAAGAATAGGAATATAATAATAAAAAAAATTAATAATTACTTGAATATGTGGATACAAAATTTCAATTAGACATTCATGAATATATCACTAATGTTTAGCCCCGTGGTGTCATAAAAATTACCGAGGTTATTCTCCAAGGTATCGTGAAACTTGTCATCTCTAGAGTTAATTCTTTACCCAATGCATTGGAGTGATATCATGGTGCACCCTTAATATGTATTTACTTTAATGTGATCCACATATATCATAATCAAACATTTCATAAATAACCCAAATGGAATCAAAGAAATGGGTTTCATGTCAAAATCATGACGTTTCAAAAGAGCATAAAAATGAGATCATTATGTCATTTATAACCCATGGAAAGGGAGTGAGGGTTATATGTATGTCAATTAAAGAATCAAATATATCAGTTTTATATTTTTATGAACACCCATAGAAACAAAATAGGTCTGTGTATTCATGTAAATAAAACAAGATAATTCTTTGAAAAAAAGAGAGAAATTTTGAGATGAAATTTCGGCAGCATAACGACTATATAACATTGTTTTTAGAAAATAATATAAAGAGAGAAGACAAGGGTCTCCCATAAAAAATAAATAATTTTATAGTACAGGTATATAATAAAAATAAATAAGATCATGTTGTGGACAATTGAATGAAACACCACATGAAAAGGAAACTTGCAAGGAAAGAGAAAGCGCAATTTCTTTTACCAAAATTCGTCAGCCTAATGACGTCACATAAAAATTCATAAAATAAATTGATGAAAGAGAAAAGGGTCTCTCATAAATTATACATGAAATGGAAAGTATTGATAACATATAATAACATACCCTCAACATAAAGATATGGAAACAAGAAGACACAACATAAAGCAAGTCATGGCTTAAAAGAGGAGGGTGAAAGATTCCCTTGCCTTGAAGAGTGACTTTGAATGCTTGAAGGTAGGGACCTTGGGAGGCTTGAGGGAACCTTGGGAGGACTCCTTGGAAAGTAAAGAGACAATAACTTTGTTGAGAATGATTTTTCAAATGAAATAAATGAGGTAAATGGCTCGGTATTTATAGGAAAAGTGAGTGAATAAATTATTAATTTTCAAGGGACACCTCATCAGTGGTATTTGCAAAACCATGGGCTTTCCCATGGTATTTGTCCATGGTATTGGACACCTAAGACTCCTAATAGCATATCTCACTATTCAGAAGTCATCCAGAAATATAACATCATTATTACATCATTAATGATGTCATTAAACACCCGAAACTCAAAACTGTATTTTTACTATTTGCTGATAATTCAACTAGTTCAGAAAAATCCCAAAAATTCACCCGAACCTAATATCTAAGATATGAATTAAAAAATGAATTCCATTTTAGGAAAATAATTTTCTAAATATTTTTTTTAAATTTTTAATTAAAATCATTATTTATTTTAAAAAAACAACTTTAAAACTATAACTCATTTTGTAATACCTTAAAAAGTAATCAAGGTCCCATTAAAATAGCGTATAACTACAAGACAATAAAGTAAAAATTTGTGATTAAATTTCATGAAAATAAATTTCCATTTTAAATTATTAAATTAATTATAAAATTTTAAATAAAATATCTATGACATACAAAAATACCAAAACTTAAACTATGATCGTCTTTTCACTTTTAAGATGTCTAAAATGTATTTATAAATTCATGGGTGAAGTTTCTATTTTTTTGGTCAATTTACTCTTCATTACTATTCATATGGGTATGTTACTACTCTTAATTTACTATTCACTAAAAAGAAAGTTTATATTATTAGACTCTAAATTTCTCACTGATCACAACTGTAGAAGACCATTTTTGGAAAATCATTTCACATTATTAATTATTTAATGAATACAGAATTATTTTAAAATACCACTTTTTTCCTAAATTCATCAATAATACACAACCTATATTTATCTGGATATTTGAAATTCACAAACTTTCCCATAAGAAGAAATAACAATTTTATTTAAATAAAAGGATTACACAAAGCAGATAAGGTCTTGTTACATATACCCTTATAACACCAGCATAGTACCTAAGTGTAAGGTGTGCTATGGTGATAAAATCTTGGGGTGGCTCGAACAACCTTGCCTGAGTGGTGATTTTAATTAGCTTGAACTTCCCCCTTTGGTGATTCCGTTTAAGCTTCATACATTTAAGTTCATCTTGGGCTTGGTCCATAGAATATCCCAGTAATGCTACCTCCTTCCCAATCTCTAACAGATGAGATTCATATGGCTCGAGTCTACTGGATTATTCCATTCAATCTTATTTCTATTTTAATTAACCAAGATTACCATATTTATAAATAAACAATGTTAAGATTATAGTTTCTAATGGTCATATTGACCAACAGTCATATAACTGTCGAAACCCAAGTGTCTCATTTTAATTATACCCACTTAATTAATTAAAAGATATAGTTTTGTTGAGTATAAAAAAATAACACACAAAATTAGGAAACAAATATAATTAAAGCGTTTAGTTCGTTACATTCTTCCCCCTTAAGAAATTTCGTCCCCGAAATTTTATCTCGTACCCTCTGAAGGGAAATGGTACTAGTACTTCTATCTCATGGACTCCTCTAGTTCCCACATGGCTTCTTCACATTTTTGGTTCCTCTAAAACACCTTAACAAGGTGGGAAGTCGTGTTGTGTAGAACCTTGTCTCTATGATCCAAGATCTCCACCGGCTGCTCCTCATAAGAGATGTCATGTTCCAGTTGTACTACCTATAGATTTAGTACATGTTAAGGGTCAGGTATGTACTTCCTCAAGAGGGATACGTGGAAGACATGATGAACTTGTGCTAGATTTGGAGGAAGTGAAATCTGATAGGCCACTTCTCCCACATGATCAAGGATTTCATAAGTGCTAATGTACCTAGGTATAAGCATTCCTTTATTCCCAATCCTCATGAATCTCTTCCATGGTGAAATATAAAGAAAGACTTTGTCAGCAACATCAAACTCCATGTCCCTTCGATGGTTGTTAGCATTTCCCTTTTTCCGACCCTGAGCAGCCTTAATGTGTTGCTGGATGGCATGGACCTTTTCTGTCATCTCTTGCACAAGATCAGACCCAAGAAGCTTTCTCTCACCATCTTCATCCCTACAAGTAAGAGTTCTAAATCGCTTCCCGTATAGAGCTTCATAGTGTGCCATTTGAATGCTCGAGTGGAAGATGTTGATGTAAGAGAACTCAACTAAAGAGAGATGGTGATCCCATCCACCTTTTAATTCCATTGATAAAGTTCTCAGCATGTCCTCGAGTGTTTTAATAGTCCTTTCAGATTTCCCATCAGTTTGGGGGTGATAAGTCGTACTGAAATTCAATTCAGTTCTCAGATCTTGTTGAGGACTTCTCCAGAATTTTGATGTGATCCTTGGATCACGAACAGATACGATATAAAGTGGAACTCCATGCATCCTTACCACCTCCTTAACGTAAATCATGACAAGTTGATCAAGTGAGAAATCTTACCTAATGAAGATAAAATGGGAAGTCTTGGGGAGACGGTCCACAATAACCCATATCACATTATTTCATTTGGAAGTTTTCGGGAGACCAGTGATGAAGTCCATAGTGATATTGTCCCACTTTTATGCTGGTATGGGTAGTGGATGCAATACCCCTTTATAAGGTTGTTTCTCTGCCTTCGCTTGTAGACATACCAGGCACCTTGAACTATAGACAACAATCTCTCTTTTCATATTATCCCACAAAGAATGATCACAAAGGTCCATATAGATTTTCGTGCTATCAGGATGTATAGAGAAAGTAGAGCTATGAGCTTTATCCATCATCTCCTTCTTTATTTACAAAATAGTTGGTACACATAGTCTTGTATGAAATTTCAGTACACCTTCTTGATCAGTATTGAACTCAGGAAACCTCCCATCCTTCGTAGCCTCAAACTTCTTCTATAATAAAGGATTTTCTTTCTAAGATTTCTTGATCTTCTCTAGTAGTGATAGTTGAGAAATCATTTGGGTTAGGGTTGATAATTTCCCTTTAATTATAATTCTCATGTCCAATTTTACTAGGTCATTAATTAAAGGATCTCTTTGAATCCTCATAATGGAAAGAATAACTGGGTGTTTCCTACTTAATGCATCAATAACATTGTTTTCTCTTCCAGGATGATAATTAATTGAACAATAATAGTCTTTAAGAAGTTCAAACCATCTCCTTTTTCTCATGTTCAATTCCCTTTCTGTGAAAATATACTTCAAACTTTGATGGTCTGTGTATATATCACATTTCTCTCTATAATGATAGTACCTCCATATCTTCATAGAAAAAATGACCGTAGCCAACTCTAGATCATGCGTAGGATAGTTCTTCTCATGAGTCTTCAACTGTCGAGATGCATAAGCAACGACCTTGTCATTTTGCATGAGGAATCACCCAATCCCTTTCAAAGATGCATCACTAAGAATAACGATTCCTTCTCTACATGAGGGCGGAGTTAACATAGGTTCAGTAATCAATTTCTTCTTCAGCTCTTGGAAACTTTCCTCACACTTCTTTGTCTTGATGAAATTGACCCCTTTTGGAGTTAACTTGGTTAATGGATTAGAATGTCGTGAAAAGTTTTTCACAAACCTCCTATAATATCCCTCTAATCCAAGGAAACTATGAATCCCAATTTTTGTTGTAGGATGAGGCCACTACTCTACAACTTTTTTCTTTTCAGGGTCAACTATGATTCCTTCATTGGTAACAATGTTCCCCAAGAAAGAAACTTGTTGTAACCAGAATCCACATTTACTGAACTTTCCAAAAATTCACTCCTTCCGTAGAGTTTTCAAAACAACCCTTATATGATCCTCATACTCCTCAAGAATTTTGGTATATATCATAATTTCATGAATAAAAACTACCAAAAAGTTATCAAGGTAGTCTTTAGAGACTCTATTCATCAAATCCATAAAAATATGATTTTCATTAGTAAATAAAAAAGGCTTAATAATAAACACATACTACCAATATCTTGATCAAAAGGCATTTTTTAGAATATCTTCTTTCTTCACCCTCAATTAATGATAACCAGATCGAAGATCAATATTAGAGAGAAATTGAGTCCCACAAAGTTGGTCAAATAAGTCATCAATTCTTGGAAGAGGGTATTTTTTCTTAACTATGATCAAGTTCAGTTCTCTATAATCAATGCATAGATGCATCGATCCATACTTCTTCTTCACAAATAGAACAAGTTCTCCCCAAGGAGACACACTCGGTCAGATAAACCCCTTCTCCAAAATATCTTTGAGTTGTTTATTTAATTCATCCAGCTCCACATTTTCCATCCTATACAGGGTCGTTGATATTGGATGAGTTCCAAATACGATTTCAATAGAGAACTCTATCTCTCTTTTTGGGGGAGGTCCAGGAAACTCCTCAGAAATACATCAACATATTCCTGGATGATGGGGACATTTTCTATCCTCAAACTCTCAATTACTTCTTATTTTTCACCATTAAATTCCATAAAGAAGCATATAGGATGTTCTTCTAGACAAAGATCAAGTTGAGATATCTCTCCTTGGAAAATAACTATAGGTTTTCCATTCAAGACTATTGATATTTCCTTACTTTTGCATTTGATCATAGAATTATACTTTGACAGCCAGTCCATCCCTAGTATAATGTCAAATTCCAACATGGGAATGACTACTAGATTTGTGATAATATTATTCTCACCAAAGTAAATACTAGAGTTCTTAAACAATGATGATGCTTGGATAATCCCACCATAAGTCTTGATTGATAACTCTACATTTAGAAAGTTGGGACTTGATTCTAAAATCATTGCAAACTTGGAGTAATTATAGGAATGCATAGAACTAGAATCAAACAAAGTACTTGCAAGCTTTTAGAGAACAACAAGATTACCTGCTACCACAACATTTGGAGCTTTAACTTCATCTATCGTGGTAGAAAAAGAATGAACTTTCCCCCTTGGCCTTTTCTAAGGCTGATGGTGGTTCCCCTCCACTGCCCTCAGATTTGGACAGTGATTCCCAAGTGACCAAGTTTTCCACACTTAAAGCATTGGACATCAGGTAGGGCCAGCACCATCTTCTACCTGTCGTTAGTGTTTGGAAGTTGAGGTTTCACCTCAATATGACAATTCCTCACAATATGGCCATGTCTTCCACACTTTTTTCTTTTCCTTCTCTTGATCAGGAAGTTCCCCGAATGCTTTCTCCTACATTTATTACACGTGGGACGTTGCACTTTCTCGCCTCCTCTCCCTTGATCAAAGCTCCTCCCTAATCTTGGCTCCAATGATCTATTTTGGTCATTGGATTTATGAGACCATTGCATCTCACCAAAATCCAGTTCGACTTTCATTGCAATTCACACGATCTTCTCATAGCTATCATAATCTCGGTTTGCTAGATTATTCCGTAGATGAGGTCTCAGTCCACCAAATAATCTATCAACCTTGCCATTTGGATCCCTGAAAAGGTTAGAGGTGTAACGTGAAAGTCGTGTGAAGTTCATCTCTGCTTCAGCTCGAGAAACTCCTTCTCCATTCTTTTTCTCATGGAACAAGGGAAATACTTACTAAAGAAGATCCCTATGAACTCTTCCCACTCCATAGCTTCAACCCCCACTCTTTGACTTGTGTTTTTAATCATCTCACACCATTGATATGATTCCCCTTCTAACCAATATCCAGACATGGTGACCTTCTCTTGCTTTGAACAGTAGAGTACAAGAAAATATCTTCTCGATAGAGCTGATCCACTGCTCAGAAATCAATGGGTCAGTCGATCCACTGAAGTTTGGTGTTCATTGATGCATAAAGGACTCAACAAAATGTTGTTCCCTTCTTAGATATATCGGTCTCTCGGCTTGATTCAAGTTATTTCCCATAACTTGAGTCAGTTGGTTCATCATTCGCATGAATGTTTCCATTCCGGCTTCCATCGGAGGGTCGTCAGCGCATGGTCCATTGCGGTGACCATTTGAATGGCTCCTCCTATTATCGGGCATTTCTAAAAAATTAAAACCTTAATGAGAAACTTATTTCATTTATGAATCTTTTAACTATAAATGATTTATGTCTTAAAACATCCTTAAACAATTAAATTTCTCTATAAATCCTTCATAATGATTCATAAAATGATTATGATTAACCAAACATATCCCCCAATAGTTTCATAAACAAGAGTATTGAAAGGCCTGTAGTTATGTACTAGGATAGCCTGGGTCAATCCCAAAACTCCTTGTCGGAGTTTTCACTCCTAGGTACCTCTGTACCAGAGCCACCTCTACCTGCTCGTATCCAGACAAGGATGTATTTTCTTGATAAACCAGTTACTTAATACTCACCAAAATACCAGGAATCATTCCTATATTTAAAAATTTCTATAGGATTCTTCCTAAATATTTCATAGCCTAATTTCCATAAATAACTAAACTATCCTTTGATACCAACTATGGCATCCCTCCTTTTTCTTAAATAACGTTTCATTACATTTTACAGACAAAGGATCTTTAAAGTCTAGTGTCTTGGAAATCCAGAACATAATACATGAAAACAACATAAAACATTCTTTTAACCCACTCGTAAGGCTTCATCATAGGTTCATACTATGTACAATTACTACATCTCATATCCTGGAGATATACATCAAAGAAAAGGGTGAGTAGAAGGCTCAGTATGGAAAATAGGTGAAACAGTTGACATGTGATCTTGAGAAATATTAATAAGAACATGATAAAAGTCATAAAGGCATGAGAAATAGAAGAATAGGAATATCATAATAAAAATAACTTGAATCATAACTTGAATATGTGTATAAAACATTTCATTTAGACATTCATGAATATATCACCAAGGTTTATCCCTAAGGTGTCATAAAAATTTCCAAGGTTATTCACCAAGGTATCATGAAACTTTTCATCTTTAGAGATTTACTCTTTACCCAATTCATTGAAGCGCTATCAAGGCACACCATTGATATTTCTTTACTTTCATATGATCCACAGAGTTCATAATCAAAAATTTCACAAATAACCCAAATGGAATCAATGAAATTGGTTTCATGTCAAAATTGTGACGTTTAAAAAGAGCTTAAAAATAAGATCATTATGTCATTTATAACCCATGGAAAGGGAGTGAGAGTTATATGTATGTCAATTCCAGAATCAAATATATCATTTTTATATATTTAGGAACACCTATTGAAATGAAATAGGTCTGGGTATTAATATTAATAAAACAATAGAATTCTTTGAAAAAAAATAGTGAAAATTTTTGAGACGAAATTTCGGCAGCCTAACGGCTTTATAACATTGTTTTTAGAAAAAAAAATAAAGAGAGAGGAAAAGGGTATCCCCTAAATAAATGAATAATTTTATAGTATAGGTATAGAATAAAATGAAATAAGATCATTTTTTGGACAATTAAATGAAACACCACATGATAAGGAAACTTGAAAGGAAAGAGAAAGCGCAATATCTTTTACAAAAAATTTGGCAGCCTAACGGTGTCACATAAAAATTCAGAAACTCAATTGATGAGAGAGAAAATGGTCTCTCAACAATTAGACATGAAATAGACAGAAATGAGAACATATAAGAATATACCCTCAACTTAATGAGATGGAAACAAGAAAACACAACATAAATGAAGTCATCGCCTAAAAGAGGAGGGTGAAAGATTCCCTTACTTTGAAGATTAACATTGAAAGCTTGAAGGTCGGGACCTTGGGAGGCTTTAGGGCACCTTGGGAGGACTCCTCGTGAGGTAAGGAGACCAGAACTCTATTGAGGATGATTTTTAGAATGAAATGAGTGAGGGAAATGGCTTGGTATTTATAGGAAAAGTGAGTGAATAAATTATTAATTTCCAAGGGACACCTCATCAGTGGTATTTGAAAAACCATGGGATTGCCCATGGTATTTGCCCATTGTATTGTCCACCTGGGACACCTCATAGCATATATCACTATTCAAAGTCGACCAGAAATCTTACATCATTATTACATCATTAAGGATGTCATTAAACACCTGAAACTCAAAAATGCATTTTTACTATTTACTGATAATTCAATTGTATCAGAAAAATCCCAAAAATTCACCCTGACCCAATATCGATGCTATGAATTCAAAAATGAAGCCCATTTTATGAAAATAATTTTCCAATTTTTTTAATTTAATTTTTAATTAAAATCATTATTTATTCCAAAAATACAGCTTTAAAACTATAATACATTTTGTAATACCTTTTAAATGTAATCAAGATCCCATTAAAATATTGTATAACTATAAGAAAATAAAGTAACAATTTATGATTAAATTTTATGAAACTACATTTCAATTTTAAATAAAGAAATTAATTATAAAATTTTAAATAAAATATCTATGATATACAAAAATACCAAAACTTAAACTATGATCATTTTTTCACTTTTAAGATGTCTAAAATGTATTTATACATTCATGGGTGAAGTTTATATTTTTTTAGTTCAATTTAATATTCATTACTATTCATTACTAATCATATGGGTATGTTACAATTACTACTTTAATATTCACTAAAAACCAAGTTGATCTTATTAGACTCTAAGTTTCTCACTGATCACTACTATGAAAGACCATTTTTGGAAAATAATTTCACATTATTAATATTTAATGAATACAAAAATATTTAAAAATAACTTTTTTTTCCTAATTTCATCAATAATACACATCCTATATTTTTCCAGATATTTGAAATTCACAAACTTTTCCATATGAAGAAATAATGATTTTAATTATATAAAAGGATTACACAAAGAAGCTAAGGTTTTTTTACATAGCCTCTTATAACACCATCATAGGACCTAAGTGTAAGGTGTGCTATGGTGATAGAATCTTGGGGTGGCTCGGAAAACATTGCCCGAGTGGTGATTTCTATTAGCTTTAACTTCTGTCTTAGGCGATTTCGTTTAAGCTTCATATGTTGAAGATCTGCTTGGGCTTGGTCCAAAGCAAAGCCCTGTGATCCTACCTCCTTCCCAAGATCCAACAGATGGACTTCATATGGCTCTAGTCTACTGGATGAGGTCATTCAATCTTCTTTCTGTATTAATTAACCAAGATAACTGTATTTATAAAAACACAATGTTAAGATTATAGTTTCCAATGGTCATATTGACCAACGGTCATATAACAGTCAAAACCCAATGTCCTCATATTAATTATACCCACTTAATTAATTAAAGGATATAGTTTTGTTGAGTATAAAATAAAATAACATAAAAAATTAGGAAACAAATATAATTAAAAATTCCGGGTCGTTACACACACTCCCCACCAAAACAATGGAATCAAGATCTGGTAGGTTTTATAATTTTTTAAATAAATCCCAATGAATATATCTACTGAGTAGATACCAATAATAAGATAGTGAAATAACTCCAAGAAAAACACATTCACATTATGATATCTCATGAATTTACAATTCATGACCACCTTATTCATTCCTTATAAAAAATAAATTTTTTCATGGAATTTAATAAAACATCTCATACAATAAATATTAGCATGATGTTATTCATTTACTCTTATTATTTTCTATTTGGAATATAAATTAAAATTATATCTTCATCATACAAACTATTCTCTTCTCATCTTTTACATTTTTATAAACAATGTGCCACTATTAACACTAGTCTTTGGAATGAAGATCAATTCAAAAATTATCTGAGTTTCTAAGAGAATTTTTCAAGAATGAAATACAATTCCATTTAATGAATCCATAACAATTCTACAAGAATCACCAACTTGTTAAATGTTTTAAACAATATTCACTCTCCAAATGAAACTATCATTTATCTTTAAACACAATAAAAATTATACAATCATCACATTTGTTCAATAAAATTTTTCAAAATAACATCCACAATATAATTATACTTGAGTACTTCATAAAAGATTCTACTTTAGAACATTTTAATCATATTTACATTAATGAAATATATTTTTATTTCATTTACCAACAATTACCACAAAAAATAATCAGTGATAACAATTAAAACTCATGCACGATGTGGGCTCTTCAAGAAAAACATTAACCAATGAAGTCCAAGAGTGCAGAGAAAGTCCTTTATCTACCACCCCTCATAGAGTATGAAAAGGGTCAAGGAAAAGGAAAAGGATAAGTATAAGAAATATAATATACCACAAAAGAACCATTCCTAAGGTTAAATACCCCATGTTTCATTAATACCATTCTAGGAGACATATAATAACAATTTTTAGATAGAAACCCAACCATTCATATGCCTCAAACAAAAACAACAATCCCATAATCGAAGTTACAAACCAAAATTTACCATTAACTAAAACAAACAAATTATAAAAAGTAATCATTTTTCCATAACACACATTCCTTTAAATAAACCACCATATTAAAATATTTCATCCCACTTTAAATTCTTTAAATAATGATATATTTAAAAGTATAGAATCCTAAAACTAAAACATTTTTTTCACTAGAAGCCATATCAAAATGAATCCAGTAAATTTATTTAAAAATATCCCTTTTAATTCCAAAATTAGTTCTAAATACAATTTTCAAATTTATTTATCCAGAGAAGATCTAAATATAAATTATAAAACATTCCATTTTAAAATTTGATCTTTCAAAGATTTGATTTTTTAAACTAAAACACATTTCCACCACAAATAAATCCCTTAAATTCATTCTAAATAAAATATAATACAAATTTACATGAAGTAATTTATAATAATTAAACAAAACTAAAATTTAAATATAAATTTTTCAGAATACAAAACCAATCTATTACAGATAAAACAAACAATTTTCTATAACCATTATTAATCAAGTTTCAATAACAAAACTCCTTTTAAAATTTATTTATTTATCCCAAAAACCATTTTATAAACACATAACTAAATTTCTTTAAGGGGAAAACCAATAGTCCTGGAAAAACATTCAATCAGACTGAATTAAATCAATATAATTTACCCCAAAAGCATTCTTAATTAACATAACTCCAATTGAATACAATTACCAACATACTTATTCAAACATTTTAAACAAAATTATATTGAAATTAATTAGACCAATATTTTGATCATTTGATTACTAAAATAAGAAATATTATATAAATAATTCCACAACCGAATAATAAATTAGCAATACAAAAAAATTATTACAATTATTAATTTCAAAATTATTTAATAGACATTACCCAAAAAATACATTAGATTTGGTTAAAAGAAGCATGTAACTAAATATTTTTAAAATACATAAAATATGATCACATTTATTTTGTAATACTAAAAAAATAAATTCAAAACAAACGTTTGTATAATTATTTTGGAATAATTGTGAACTAAGAAGATCTATATTGTTCTTTGATACATAGATAAAAATCAAGCTGATTCTCATTAGAATATATGATGGACCCAAAACTCGCTGATTTTTAGTTGAAGAAGAATTTAATCAAAAAATGAATGAAATGGTGGATGTTCTACTTTAGAGAAAAAGGGGAGGTCATGAATTATGGGGGAATTAGGGATCATGTGGGAGGGTAGGTTATGCACGACATCTATTGTGACTCTATACTAATGATTTTAAAAAACTATTGGTATATAAAACCATATACTAAAAAAATTAAAAACATTGGTATAATATATTTATTTTGACACTATACCAATTGTTTTTATAAAATGTTGGTATAAGGTCATCTATATAAATGGTTAGAGAAAAATAAGGGTATAGAGGTTTGGGTATACCCCACAATTCTTCTAGTGTTATGAGACTCCAACACTTGATAGTAAAAACTGTTTTTGTATCTTTTTAGAAAAATGTTTTCTAAATGAAATGAAATTTGTTTAAGTATATTATAATAGAATTTATGGCTTTAAATTTTAGTGAGGAGCTATTATAAACTTTAGATGAAAATAATACTCAATATATATTATCACATTGATGTTACAATTAGTAATCATCAAGTGATAAGTCATGTATTAATATTCTTGTAATCAAAAGTACAATGTAGTTTGGATCTGTATCACCAAATCTAAAAATATTCAGGCTAGAAAAAGAATTGAGATGTTTGTGAATTTGAATCATTGATCTAACTCATAAATGAATAAGATAAGAATACATAAAATCCAGAAAAATTATAATTACATTACTCATGTGATAGTCAAAAAGTATGAATCTTCTGGTTCTCTTAAAATAAAAACATCAAAATTATTAACATTCATTCTAAATTTTAAAACATGCAGTGCATTGTTACCAAAAAAAGATTTATAATTTATAGAAGTGGTAATTGTAGATTTAGAATACAAGTCTCAACATTTTTGTCCTTACATACCATAATTTACTTTTTTGCCTCATTCATTGAATTTGAATACATTTCATGCTAATTGGGGAAACATTAATTTCATCATTTATAAAAAAGATAAATATACATTTCATGGTGTTAAATTTTCATTAGGATTCAATCTGATAAATAAAGGGTTTATTTAATTTATTTATATATAAATGATCCTTTTACCTGTTAATGGGATATCTCATGACATCCAACACCTTAATTATTTTTTATGATGTCCTTTGAAAATTTAATTAAAACTCCCTCACTTAGATTAGTTTCATATTAGATTATTAATGATTTTTATTCATAAAAACTATCATTTGAGTTTGATATATGGTTTAAAACAATCATCAAAATATGTTTAACTATTTTTGTAAAAAATTAACATTTTCTATATTTTAAAATTTTTATTTTTAAATTTAAAAATAAATATAATATATGTATCTAGACCCCAAAAAACACACTATTAAATTTAAAAATATATGTGTATTATTTATACAAATGTTCTATATTTTAATTTTTGATTAACTAAAAGAATTATATAAACATTTTATTAATTTTCTTCATATACATATTTCAGAACATAAATTCAAAATTAATAATATAATGAATTAATGGAAATTAAAATATATAAAAATAATAATTCAAAATGTATTATTTTCATTATTATCAATATTATGAATATTATTGAATCATTATTTAAATTTTGATGCTCTAATTGTCACAAATTCCCATATTTTTCGGACACAACTTCTAATCTTTTCCCAGATACAGTGAATGAAAGGTTGAATTATTATATCAAGGATCTCACATACTAATAATGAAATCGATATTAGTTGAACATGAAACAAAATTACAAAATCAAGAATTAGATATTATATAAACACAAGGTATGATTAAATATACCATTTCAATACCTTGATAAATAAAACAAAGTGGGTTCCATTGAATCCAAAATTTTATCCTATAATATATACTCAACACATACGAATTAAAAAAATTGAAGGAAAATAGAATTAAACATCAACATGAACATTTTATTTTCCAATGAACCATTAAAACAAAAATTATTGAATATGATGAATAATAATAAAAATAAAAAATTTAAAGCAAATGAAAAGTGATAGTAAAGTGAAAAAATAAGTTCTCATTGATAAAAATATCATTCCTTTCAAATCTTGGTTTTCATTTCTCTCTCATAATTTTTAGTCTGATATAATTCTTTGTTATTTAATCCATGACCCACTTCCATAGAGTATTGTGTTATTTTCAACACATCATCCCAAAATGTCATACACAATCCCCCATTATCCAACTGACAAAAAAATCATGTTTTTCCAAAATCTATGTATGTGATAAATGCCCTACAATTTGAAAAATCATTCATTCATAATTCTGAATTTCACATATCCTTTTCCAATAATCATGATTACTTATCTATTCATTTGGTAAAGCTTTTTGAAGCTTTTTGAAACATATTTTTTCATGCATTTCTTCTCAGAAATTTAGTGAAATAAATCCCTATAGTCTAGAGTCTATGACTCCCACAAACATCCATGAATAATAAATACAATGCCATATTCCAAAGCTATGGAGTTTGAAGATAAACTAGAAGCATAATTTTTATAATTAAATCATCTCTCATGATCTTCCTTCCATAAATTTGTATTCTTTCTACATTATGAGCATCCAAAATCAACAGGGCCAACCAATTCCCTCAGCTCCTTTACCTTCTTCATTTATCATTCTTATGACTTTTCCATTGAACGTAATGAATTGTGCCTACCACATTGAATGAAATGTTGTTATAATATTTTCCTTATTTCCTCCATATATATTTATTTAGAATAATATCCAAGATCTCCTCAAATAAAAAGTTATCCTTTACACATCAATTTATCACCATGGTAATAATAACATACCATGATACTATAAGCAATGAAAGAAGGATAAACACCTAGAATTCCCCAAAAACAGTATTCTCATTCATTTGAAAGAAGATCCAAATCACATTTAATTAATTTAAATGATCTACCACTGGCCTTCATTTTGAAATTTTCATATTGAAAAGTCTCTACATCAAAAATAGCTTTTACATCATGGTAGGCATCTCATATATACTGTCGATTGTGGACATTAATTCCGAAGTGGTCTAAACTACCTAGATATTGAAGGCCACATTATGAGCTAGCTAGTGGTGTCTATGGGTATGGTTGATTTGGGTATGGTCAAATGTTTTACCTAGACCAATCAAAAAATTTCATGTTGGGTTATGTTGGGTCGAATTATAGTCATTGTTTTAGTGACCGGACCTGACCTAACACAAGGTGGGTCAGGTGGGGTCTGATCTGGCATGTCTGGTCAGTTAAAGAATAATTAATAGAAATTATACCATGAAAACTATAAAAATTTCAATTAAACTAAAACTAATCAAATTTAGAACATTTAAAATAATCCATATACAAATAGAAAAACAATCTCAATTTGATTCAATTCAAAACTATAAAAACAATTTGTTAAAAACCATGAAATCATCATTAAAGGGAGAAACCAATCCATTTTTATTAGCCAATGAAAAAATACCTATAATTTATAAATAAACTAGTACTAACATATAGAATTATATATAAGTTTTATTAGCTAACAAAAAACATAAATTGAAATATACATGAATCTAAATGAAACCAATAAACATTTCTATTAGCCAAAAATTCATATAGTAAAATTAAATTAATGTCTATTAAATTTATTTTAATAATAATGTTATTTTATTTATATATTAAATAGGTTGGCCAATAAACAAAACATTATGTGTAACTATTAAATTCAATAAACTTGACCTGTAATGTCCAATATATTTCTATAAACTATGATGTGATAAGAGAGATGTAGAGTGTCTTACCCCTAGAGGAAATAAATTATGGATTGGTTCGGTTGGTTCGGTTGGGTTGGTTCATAATTTTTCCAACCCATTGCTTGACCCAACTTGATCCTAACCTCACCCAAATTAACCTAAACCATACATATCTCGTTTGTAACTTAACCTCGCCTAGTTTGGTCAGGTTATGACACCCCTAGTACCTGCATCTTCTGAATCACACTTAGTTAATTCTGTTTGAGTCTTCCCCACTCTACATTTTTCATTCCATATAACATGAACTCTATAAATATAGTCTATAAATTTCTCTAGAATAGATAATCCTCTACATGCATCCTCTAAAATCCAAAATCTAATTAGTGAAACAGGCCAAGTTAAACATTTACCACTTATAATATAATCCTTCTGAATCCAAAATCCCATTGAAATTAAAATACATAAAGGACAAGAATCATAATTCTTGGAAGTCACAAATTAGGAAATGAAACTGGTCTTTTCACCAACCTCTAATATCACTTATTGTGCCAAAACCCTTAATCTAGAACAACTTCAAGAACCTAAAATGTGACACAAGGTTTCCAAAATATCCAAAATAATAGACACATGACTCAGTGTATCCGAACTGAGAAACAATACGCCCCATCCACACACTAAATCTTCACTCAACAAAACCCTCATCTCACACCTAGAGTGGAAGGAATAAAAATATAATGAAAACACATGAAACATAACACAAGTAATATGTGTATTTTAGGAAAAGTTCTACTCCTTAGAAGTATTATAACATTAAAATGATAGGAATAAGTGAAAAAAATCATTGAGTTATATATTCCTAATTTGGAACACTAACTAGAAGAAAATAGAAAATAAACTTTACATTCAATCCAGAGCATAATGATAACCATCCAATATCAAAAAAGTGTCCCATGGCCATCTATTTATAAATGAAATCTATATAAACACTTCCAATTCATCCAGTTTCTTCAGCTTCAAATCTTTCTGTTTGTCCAATGCTTAATCAAGGAAATTTATAGCTACCCACTGGCACACTTACTCTATCAACATCATCTTGAGAACAATTTAGTTTTTGGACCCTATCCACCTTCGCTTTTGTTATTTTCCACCCTGAATGATTCCATTTTTGCTACTTCGTTTTGAACCCTGGTTATGTTATCACTACCTCCACTAGTTCTAAATTCTAATCCCTAAATCTCTCCATCTAGAATGTAAAAAACATAGCTATGAAATAGTTTTCATTTATCAAATCCTAGAATTATTCACCAAATCCACATCTACCAGCTAATTTTAAAAGTGATTAAGCCCACTTACATTTCTGATATGAACCAACAACTGAATAAATCATGACCCAATAATGAAAACCCATGTTAGTGTATCCCAAATTATGAATGATTATAGAGCTTTCATGTATTTCTCTCTACTTAATCAACACCTACATCAGAACCTCTACGAACTCTAGAATTTTACTATTCATCAATGTAAAGAAGTTGAGCCTTTGACTATTTTAAAAACTAATTATTTTGTGGCTATTTGGGGAAGATGATGAGGGTTCTCCACAATGATTAATATATAGGTAAAGCTAAACCTTAATGTTGAAATATAAATTTTACTCTTCCAATTTCATGGAGATGGTTTTTTATTTTAAAGAGAAAAAGAGTTTTGTGGGTTTTTTGTGAGTCTCCATATACACCATGTCGGCTACTGAATTTTATTATTTTACTCTGTCTTTTTTCAAATAAAAGTATTTTTATTCTAATTTATTATCCTATTTTTCACTTTTATTCCCCACAACTCACCTTGTTTTATTTCCCCATCAACCTCCTATACTCTAGGGTTTTGGAGAACCAAAATAGGGTTGATCCAAGGGGGATGTTCAAATAACATGAGTTTCATTCATTTAATTTTGTTCATTATTTATGAATTTAACGAAATGACATTTTCATTTTGTTTCAGGTTTCCCTATAAGATATACATAATCCAAAGGGTTTGATCCCTATCAGGAATCCATGGTAAGGGGAATCCTAATATTCACAACATATGAAAAGGGGTGGGGATATGAATTAAGGATTGGTGAATATAAATAGATAATAAATACTATATTAGAGTGATATAATATTTAGAAAGCACGCCCAATGAACAACATGATAATCAATATATACTATAACAAGTTTAGTTAGAGACATGAATTGATATGTCTGTGATTTTGAATCACCAATATTATTTATAAATTGATAATAAAATAATACACACATTTAAGAAAAATTATAAAAAATATTACCCACATGATAGGAAAAAAAAATAAAGTCTGAATATTTTATAACTGATTCTTGAATCTATATTGTTCCAAAAGATACAATGAAAATAAACATTTATAGTTAATTATCCAAGCCCATACCACTACATAGACTGGTAAAAACATGGAAAACTTTTATATGTTACTTGAATATCCATAAGATCTAAATATATTCGACAACTCCATTCAAATGTGCCCCAAGTTCTTGAATTTTCCACATTGGAAACTAGTAAAGGGGTCGATTCAAGACACTCTAGTAAATTGGGTGAACATATGAAATAGAAACTCACCAACAATATGGCTTACATCCTGAGATTCATATTGCTTCCTCTCTACATTAAAGGGAGTATAAAAGGTACACCTTAGAGTAGGAGGAACTCTCACCAAACCTGACTTAGCAGACAAGTCATGTTTCCTAATAAAATATATATCTAGGATATCCATATATGAGGTGAGATTAATTAAGAAAACATGATATCAGATATACAGTTTAAGACCCATCACAAACCTTTATGATTTTAGTTTCTCATTTATACCACTTCTTGTGAGAAATTAACAATGTCGATGAAGCGATTTGAATACTGATTCATAGTTTGATCACCTTGCCTAAGTATATCGAGTATTATAGGCTTAGCCAAAACCATGTATTTTAGATAAAAATTTTCATTGAAAAGTGATCTGATGTTTTTCCATTCCAATCACACATTCTTCTCCAACTGAGCTATCATTTCCCCCAACCATCTATATGAAAATTCAAAATCGAAGGAAAAAATTTAACCTTAACAGAGTGAGGTTTCTACAATAACTCAAAGAGGTTCTTGAATTTATTCAACTAATCCCCTACCTCTTAAAGATCATTATAACCCAATAAAAATACTATATTCAAATAAATTAAGTCAATGAAACATTAATTATTGTCATTCCTTTAGGGTAAAACCTCTACTTCCAAAACAAGAATAGGTAAAAACATATCAACTAGCTCTTGGACCACATGTATGGAAACTTACAAAAGGTTCTGATCATCTAGAGGGTTTTCTTTCCATGGTTCATTAATGGCTCCCTCTTGTGGTCTGTTCAATTATCTTCATCGGGGAATTGTACTACACATCATCAACATATAAAAAAGTAAACATCGATAAATATAAATGGGATCATCAGTTCTATCAATGAGAATTCAACTGGGAAAAATATTATTGAATCAATGTTTGGGAAACAGTCTAGGATTAGATTAGAAAAACTCATCAAAGAAACTTTTTCTAAATATACAATGGTAACCTAAGGCCTATTTTGATGATAAGTGATTAAGAACTCACAATTAACCTACCCCTTAAGTCCCAACAACATTATATTATATCTTCCAAGACATCCCAAAAAGTATACCGACATGAAATAAGAGACATGACTACCTTTGATAGCAAATTTTTATGAACTGACTCAAATAACATACCAATATGGTGTTTGAACCAATACTAATATGGATATAGTGGAATTCTTAATCCACATATGTTGGTGACTATTGTTAGGGTATCCGTACAAACCATAGGGAAAAATTTCACAACAAATATGACTCATCAATACAATGTAGTGGATAAAAAATAAAAAACAGTTAGTATTCTAAACACTTCACAAGAGAGAAAACTGGAAGTAAAAAAATGCATGTCCAAAAAATAGAAACATCAACCCAATTCATCAGAAGATGTTATCCAAACATCCACCCAAAAACACTATGTAACATGTGGATAAAATATTTCATCGATCACCTCCAACTTCGAAGGTCGTCCAATTAAGAACATCCACCAGCTATGTGTGGTGGTTTCAATTTTTTTTGTTCCAAAATAATAAAGTATATAAACACCATAAGGTAGAGGTAGTCTTTAAAAAATAAATCCTAGTAGGATCACACCAATCATTTCATCAACAATTTATAACTGATAAACAAAATATGATAAATTTAAAGTAAAACATGTAATTAAAATAATTTTATAGTTCATACCAAGTTAGGATCTTTAAAACATTTAAATTTCTTTTGTAAAATAGGTATAAAAGTTTATATTCAAGAAATTGGGTAAAAAAGAATATTTTTTAAAATAGGCTTGAATAAACTATATTAATAAAATAGATATAAATAAATTATTTCATAATCATTATCATGTAATAATAATTTTCAATAATATCACCATTTTTATAAGGAATGGGTATTAGTTATGTAAATTCCAGAGGTTATTCACAATCTCAATGAAATATGGCTTCTAGTGTGGACATATCCCAAGGTCTCATGCCTAGGGTGATAGGAATGCATCCCAAAGAATGAACTCCATATCCTCATGTAGTTTCAGTATCATTTTCATCATCACATCATTCCTAGGTAATCATTTTTAACAAGAATATATATTATCCAACTAACTAACCAAACTCTCTTGTTCTTTAAGGTAAACAAACATACAAGGGGACATCATTTATTTCGAACAGTGTCAAATCATTTCAAAATATTATTTTAGTCATCCCCAATTTCAATATTCAAAACATTACATTTCATTTGAAAAAAATATCAAATTGTTTTATCAAATATTATTTTGATAAAATAAAATAGTTTCATTATAAATAATTATATTTTTCATACATTTTAATCTCATAAAAATCATTCTTCAAACGTTCATTTCATTTTAGGGTCATTTTCTGAAAATCAACACTTTATTTTCGAGATCCATTTTTAAAGTATTTCATCAGACACCTTGCTATATCAATATAATTTATAATGAGACACAAATAAATATTTATAAATCAATTAAAAATCTAGTTAATATAGATTATATTTAAGGGTTTCGACTGATAGATATTTTCTTACAAAACCACCCACCTCTATCCATGATCATCAACACCTATCACAGGATTCAAAAAGAGAGTTAAAGACTACAATGATTAAGGGAGAATCATTTCATCCTAAATTAATAAATAAATATTGATATTTTTTAGTGACATGAGGATACACCACTATCAAAGAAGGTTATAGAGGATAAAATGATAATTTAAAACTGAAGAGATTACACCTACTTGAAGGAATCCACTACATCCCCTGAAAATTCAATTTGAGAATAAAATAGTTTGGAGGATCCAAAATCACTTATGGAGAGACTATAAAATTTATAGGGTTGAGTTAGATTTAATGAGTAGGATTTTAAAAATTAAAATGGGGGTCTTGGGAATTTTATTTAGAAATTAAAAAAATTACTACCCATCACATGGTTTGACCACATAGTTGGATAAACAATGCGCCTCTTAGTAGGATACGGGGGAAAGCTTAATTTTTTGGCCACATGGTTAGACCTACAGTTCACCAATCATGTTCCTCCTCCTAAGACATTGGAATAGTTTCATGGTTTTTCCACACATCCTAAAAAAATCATGCACCAATTGTGCTTGCACCACTATCTCAAACCACACGGTTTGGATATCAAGCCATGTAGTTTACACTAAAAAATTTCATAATATTGTGCCCTCCTCCAATACTCAATCACAGGTTTCATGATTTCTTATGATGAACTAGATGTGTTTCACTAACCATTATTCAAGTGTGAACCGAACTATATACCTTGAAAAATCTTCAGAATTCACCCAAAACAACTGGAGATAAGCCCCAAACAAGAGGTGACCAAAATAAAGGGTTATAAGTACTTGAAATCTTGTAACATGATATAACACTTACACTAAAATTACCATTTATTCTTACATTGTCAACCTCTCACACTCCATAGTTAAGGATTACTAAAAGATGGTTGATCTAGGGGGTTCTTTCCAACCTATATTTATTCATTTAATTTTGGCCTTTATTTTTTTTCTAATTCAAGTAAGGGAGCAAGAAATGTGGGAGTCGAGTGATGGTTGTCACTTTTTACTTCACATTATATATAAATGTTTATTTAATCAACTAATAAATAAATTTTAACATCTATTATTATATTTCATTCAGTATATGGTTTATTTGAGCTCTACATGTTTTGAATGACACATGGGATGTGGTGTAGAGTTGGGTAAGATTACAAACTTGGTAGAGGTGTATTATATTCACGATCAACAAGGATAAAGTGGGTTGTTAATGAAATTTGAGAGTCTCTTGAGTGTTCTCCCCACTTCTATTTAAAATAGTGGAAGATGGTAGTAGGAGAGGTATATAATAAGATCGTTGAAGTGTAATTAAATATAATTTAATTAACGATTATCATGAAACTGAAATCTGCATTTGGATCGATCATTTATCCATCTAACGCTTACTTTATTTTTTATTTATTTATTTTTATATCTTTTATTTTATCTTATTCAATTTACTTTATCTAATTCATATCACATGAAACAGCATTCCAATACTATGGTTTGAATTTTATTTAATCTTGAAAATTGTCTAAAAAAGTGAAAACACCCATGATTAATAATTAATTGAGTGGCCCCCTCTAGAGACAACCTAGGGTAGCCTTTATGTTACTACATTAACATAATGGTATTGATAAGGACCTTGAATATTTCATATGACTTGTGAGATTAAAGGGTAACTCCTATCTTCATAACCATATGATGAAGGGAATTGGTGGGGATAGGCTGAAAATAAATATAAAAATATTAATATATGATTCATAAAAATATGACATTTTTTAGTTTTTGACGGATAAAAAGAATATTATGATTTTTTAATATTTATTTTAAAAAATACCCTTTATTCACACCATTTATCCAAACATTATTAAAATATAAAAATAATGAACTAATAGAAACCAAAATATGACAACATTCGTTCTTTTTAAATAATTGAATTCTTGAATCCTATTGAATTATTAAATGATTTTTGATACTAAACTAGTAAAAAATTCCTATATTTGAGAGGCACCTTATTGATTATCTTATAAAAAGTTATGTATGAGATCCAAGTACTATAAAAAGGGTATAATATACAAATAATATATTAAATTTAATTGAACATGAAGATTAAATACCGAAATAAAAAATAAAAAATCTTATAAAACCAAGAAAACATTACTCATACATTCAATACTTGGATAATTGAACCAAGTTTGATAAAATATTCAAATAGATTATGCATTATTTGAGAAGGCGTAAATATATTGATTGGTAATTGTGGTCCAAAACAATATATAAGTGAAAATAAGATTAAAAGAGGATAAGAGAGGCTAATATATAATTTAATATATACAACTCATCTATTGGATGATCACCCAACACATGGGTGGAAACAATGGTGAAATGGGAAAATAAAGTAATGATTATGTTTTATTAGTTAAAAACACTTGGGAGATTAGAAATCTATATAAATAAAAAGTTACAATATTAGAATTGTAGAGATTAAGAAAATGAAAAAGGGAAATGATATAATTGAAATAGAAAATTGAATGTGAAAATATTGAAGAGGATAAAATTTTGTGAGTAAAATAATGCCCAATTTTTTTCTTCCTTTATTTTATAATAAATCAAAAATTGAATATTCCAAATATTTTAAAAAATAATATGTGGAAAGAAAATGTATCTTTTGAGTAATCATCTCAAATTTTTCCATTCAACTTATTTCATTTTGATGAAAGGAATTACTTGTTCTGATTAAAATTTAAAAGTGTGAATAATTAGTTATATGTGATATTTTACATAATTATTAACAACAATCAATTATAGTGGTTTTAAATGAAATACAAAAATATTATTAAATTGGTATTTAAAAAAAGACAAAAATAATGTAAAAGTATAAAGTAATAATAAAATTAAATGATGGTTGTTCTATCACAACAACTGAATCTTTGATACCTACATATAAAAGTTACAGGGGGTTTATATGATTAATGAATTTGACTTGGTCTATCCTAAATACATTAAGTTCATTTATGCTCACATTTAATGTAGATTTAAATAAGGTATTAATTATTAATTTACATTATAAGTAGTTTTACTTATCGGGTGACCCAAATATAATAATTCATAAAAATAAAAAATAAAAGGAAATTTTCAACAAATATTAATCATTTAACAAATAATTATAATAGTATGGATATAAATTTTTACATGTATTTCCCACATAATTAAAAATATATTATTACAAAAATAATACTTTAAAAAATGACATGAACACATCTTTACCCATGAGTTTACCAACATAAATTTATGTCTTTCTACTTAAATGCATGTGTTTTCTCAAAAATCATTTCTTCATTTAAAACGAGGACAGTGTATTGTTATTGAAACATTACCTATAATATATAGCTGATCCAATGGAGTTTATCTCAATTAATCATCCCTATAAAGGGACAACCTGAGGTTACCAACATATGACAAGATGGTGGAGATCATATTCAAATATTGGTGATGACAAATAGACAAGAAATATTATATAATAGAGTGACAACATATTTATACAAAATACCCAACGACGAACATGATAAAAAATATACATGGACACATTTAGGTTGGGATATGAATTGAATTTTTTTCATTTTGAATAATAGAAGTTTGCAAAAATTTAATAAAAATTATAAAAATGTTACACACGTGATGGAGAAAAAACAATGTCAAGAAGATTTTATAATTAATTATGGATTCATTAATGTTACAAAAGCTACAATGAAAAGAAAAGTTTATAGTTCTATAGTTAAAAGGAATAAATATTTTGATTCTAAAAAAATAAAAAATAAAAAAATTATTAGAAAACTAATGCTAACTTTAAATCCATAGAAAATATTGTTCTGATACAGATATTTGGACATTATGAATATGTAACACAAGGATTTAAAATATATTTCTGGACATTTTTTTCCTGATTTACTTTAATTAGATTGATTATCTCATTGTTTTTCTTCAACTACATCTTCTGGTAATTGGAAATCAAATCCATTTTCTAATTCATGAATAAGATAGATAATATATTTCATGGTGTTAATCTCATTTGGAGGAGTAATCTGTACACTTTCTTTATTCCATAATTTCATTTGAATATTTAATTCTAATTGATCCACACACAAGATATTGTTAAAGTATTTTCTAATTTGTAACATTTTATTCATGTTTATTATATAGTTGAAAACAACATTAGAACTTGTTTATAAGTGATGCATGCCTATAATGGGGAATTTTCAAAAGTAATTATATTTTTTTCTAGTGTAGTATAGTTCTTGACCAAGGTAGTTTCAATTGTGTAGCCATTTCAATTTAGTTAAATTGCATTATCTAATTCACATAAACTAATTATTTATATGGTTTTTTTATTTATAGAAAAAATATATATATTTTGGTTTTTTTGACTTAATGACATACAATATAGAAATTTAAACTAGCATGAAAACTAAACAAAATGCGTTAAAGAGGAGATCACTTGGTTCTAGGGTTTGGTTTAATGTTTAATCATTATTCTCCTTTATATGTTTGATTTTAGTTTGATAATCCTAACATGAAATCTCATGTATAAATTATTATTGTTTATTTATAAATTATGAAATATCATTGAATGCTTAAGAACTATCAATTCCACCTCCTCCTTTAATCAATCTTCATGACACAAATGTTTCTATGATGTGTCATCTTCCAGGACCAGTTCAATCAAATCTATTTCATCGAGTTATTTTCTCAACTCCATCGTGTGAAGAACTATATAATGGAGAGAGGTAAAAGTGACTAAATAAAATAATATAGATAGATTGAGTTTCATGTCATTGGGGAAATCAACACATCAGGGGAATTCACCTCACCCATGCATGCTACTCAATTCTATCTACAATCAAAAAATTAAACCTTAAGGAAAATTCGTGAACACATTCACCTCCCCCAGGGCCATGTCTTAAGGTCAACCTCTCATTTATGAGAATAATATATTACAATGGTGGAGTGGATGGAATAAGTTAGGAAGGAGAGAGTAAGAAATAATTAATTGTGAATGATTAGAATAAGAATCGAAGAATGGGGGAAACACAAATTCATGGATTAATAAAACTAAAATTTGAATTAATATTGATATAAAACTAAAATAATTACATGAAAAATATGAAAAGGTGGAGATGTATGTCTGGCCTCCCTTAGTGGATATATCATCCATGTTTCCATGTAAGTAATGGAATGTAATGGAATGATATAGGAAGGAGGAGCTCTCCTCCTTTTATAGTCAACAATTTTTCCTCCAAATGTTGTCATGTTTTGGACCCATTAAATTGGTGATTCATGATGTTCATCCTTCATGAACATTTTTCATAATTGTATCCTTATCTCCCCCCTCACAATTTTAACTTAATTGGCCACTAAATATAAGATTTATGATTTTTTATTCACTATTACTCTTTCTAGAAAAAGTTTCCTGAAAGCTTCCTTCAAAATATTTCGTTTAATGTCCACCTTGATGATCTCATAACTCTATGAACGTTATTGTACAAACACACATATGAGTTATAATACAATTTTAGGTGGAATAAATTTAATTTCATGGGTTTAGACTGGGTGGGGATTTTGTTGTGGTGGTGGGGTCCATGTTTTCTACCTGGACACTTCTTCAACTTCACTAATTTTTTTGGGTATCTAGATGTTCGAATCAGCTTTTTATCCTAAATACAAAGTTTATGAAAATAAATAAATTTTTCAATCAAAAAATAAACCTCCCAAATTAGATAAATATTTTAAATGGTATTCCCAAAATACCCTTATGACAAATTTCTGCCAAAATCCAAATTAAGCAATATTCATATTTTATCCAATTTACATTATATAATCCAAATTTCTTGTTATTTTAATAAAATATTTAAATAAATTGGTTTTATAATTTAAAAACATCAAAAAACATCATAATTTGTTTAAAAATAAGTACATAAATTTTATCTTTCAAATACCCCCACACTTAAACCATGATTTTCCTCAAGCATAAAATCTCATCATTGAATTCAAAGAACACTAATATTACCAATATTTAAATTACAAGGTAATGAAATAAAAAAATATTCAATGTGAAATCAAAATTTCAAAAATACACTTAAAATATCAATTAAATTTATCATTTTTCAAAGAAATAGTGAGATCATGTATTTTAGTTTTTCCCTTTGAAAATTTATGGGACTTTTCCTTTAATTCATTCAATGTCCTCAATTAATTATTATCAAACAAGCCAAGTCATGATAAAAATCACTTCTGATTCTTTTCTATCATCACTCATGATACAATTCAACTATATTTATGGTCACGTCATGAGAACATGCTCTCTATCCATAGGTTTGTAAATGAACTAGTTTCTCCACATTGTAAATACAAAACGCACATAAACTCTTAAGGACTTGTAATTAAACTTCTAATTAATCCAAGGCTTAAGGTTTTTAGGATTTTATGTTTAAAAATAAATCTCAAGGATGTGGTTTAAATCATAAAACATAAAGAATGATAATCAATGTAAAAACATTTAATGAAATTATCCCCTTAAAATTGTATCAACTCCAAACATTACCCAAGACTCAAAGTACAGATCATGATCATTTTAAGCATAATGAATGATTTCCCCCTCTTGATTTTTTCCCAAATAATAGTTTTCATTTTTTTCTTTTTTTGAAAGTTATGCTTGAAACAAACATCACATCCATCAACTAACCAAATATGATAAAAATAATTGGTCTAGTAATGGTGATTTTTGTTTTTCCCAAATCACAAACCTTTTTTATTTTTTTATTTTTTTTTCTATTTTCTATTTTTCTCAAGAGGGGAGAAATAATAAATTGTATAATTAATGAATCAAATGACCTTTATCATTACCAAAATATCACCCCCACACTTCTCCCTTAAAATTTTTATCATCTCATCAACCATGATTTCCTTCACCCCCACACTTCAAATTTAAAATATCATGAAAATACCAAGATTAGGGTAGGAATGGATAAAATTACTTGAATCATGGATCATCCATAAAATGTAAATTCATGTTCTCTATGAGATAAATAATTATTAATGTAAAGGTGGACTTTACTGATAAGGTATTTTCAAAATATCCCTTAATTGTTTTAAATGTTTTTTTGCATATTCATTGTCTTGATAAGTTAAAATTCATGTTTTAGATGGTGTCATGTCCCAAGATCACTCAAGAAATATTCTCGACAAAAAAATAATAAGTACATTGTCTATAAATCCTCTTGAGAATGGGACATATGATTTGGGAAAATAAATAAAGGCATGATTAATAATAAAAAATCAATTAACATGAAATTCAAAAAATTAATGCATGAAAAGTAGTTGGGGAATTTTATTTATATGAATCAATTAATTCCATCACATCATGAGTCATCATTTTAATATCCATGCTTCATTTTAATAATCCAATTCTCCATTTTACTCATTTAATCATATCAAACGTAAAATCTAAAACATGGAATCAAATTATTTCTAAGAAAATCATGTCTCTTATATTAGTCAAGTAAAGAATAATTCAAATGTGGGCATGTAATTTCAATATTAAAGTTCAATACATGTTTTTGGGGAAAATTTATGGTGATAAAATGATATTAAATGAAAATGAACTCCTTTTCCCATGTTGAATATTCCTTATCTTCCATTATTTGATTCTTCCTTCTACCATCATGAACTAAAAAATAGAATTACACAATTCACCAAAAGGATCATGTATTTTAAGATCAAAATGATTAAGGGAGGGAGATTAATGATGCACTACTTCATAAAAAATGAAATTTAAATCTAAATTCAATGAAAAAAAGTAAGGGATATGTCTTGGTAAGATCCCCAAAGTGGGCCCTTAATTTTTACTTCAGCTAAAGGGAAGTACCAGCTATTATCCAAAATCAGATGGTGGATTAAGATTCTTTTATTTGAACCATCACATGTGGCTTTTAAAATCATGTTTGTTATCTTTGTTGTTAATGGAAAATCCATGTATGGAGTACACTTTATAACCCCCCTTAAAATGGGGTATAACTTGAATGGTAGGGGTAGGAGGAATTATGTACCATCCTCTTCCTTAGTTTTTACTTATCAATCATTCTTCTCTTCCAGTGCTAGCTTCATTGGGGATTTAATAAAAGAAGCCTATGTTTTGATTTCCTCATACCTGGCTACCTGGATCTTCTAATGGGCCTCCACCAATTCATGTTCATTGAAATCAGGTAGCTCCTTGTGTTACTCAATAGGTGCAATTCCGGGTTCTTCAACCTCCTCTAATTCATAACAAATATTTTCTAAATCTGTATAATCAAAATAGTAGGGATGGTTGTACAATTCAGAATCATGAAAATTAGAAGAGATAGATTATAAATAAAGATCCTCTCTATGAGTTGGTTCTGGATCAATAAATGCCTCTATGGTGAGTGACTCTTATAGTCGAATGGCGTCAAGTGAAGGCAGGTAGTCAGGATCCTCCACCTCTAATTTGGCCTAAAGTTCTAGGATTTCCTCAAAAAAATCATAAAAGAGTAGTGTCACCTCCTTCTTGGCCTCCTCATGTAATTCAAGTGGCTCATCTTCTGGTTTAGGTTAAAACTCAGGTTCAGTTTCATACTCGGATTATTCGGGTGGTTCTTGAACATATATAGGTATCCAATTTAGTTTTTCATTTAGATTTCTCAATATCTCTTCAAACTATTTAATGACATATTTGACATTGTTTTTTGATACTTTATCTGGGAAAAATTATGTTTTAACTGCTTCAAAAGTGTTAGGATGAATCTAGGATCACTCTTCTTGTGTCTTGTCCACTTATTGATAGAATTTTGGTAAGTGCTCTTACAATTTAGTGAGTTATCTGGTCAATCCTTCAACAACTATTTGCTTGTGGGTCTCCTTGAGATCCTTGATGAGATCCTTTAATTCCTACACTTTGGAAAGTTAGCTTCGGGTTACCATGATTTTTCTATCCCATAATGTAACACCATCTTCTTTATACCATGGTGTTTTAGCTACTACCTCTTGTACTTGATATTATTCATCAGTCCATGCAAAACAATAATCATTTGAATTCTTCATTGAAAGAATTTTTTGTTTTTATTTTTATAAAACCATTAAAATTTATCTAAAATGTGAAAATATAAAATGTAAATGAATAAATTATTGGCTCCCTGGTAATGGTGTCAGTTTTCATGCATTCTTATCTTGGGGTGTGGTCAAAAGAGATTATATTTTTTCCTAGTCCATCATATTGGCTGACCAAGGTCATCTCACTTTAGGATACATTGTAATTTTGTTCACTTATTTTATCTAATTCACATAAAATACTTCTTTTTATGGTTTTATAATTTATATAAAATCAATAAAATATTTATGGTTTTTTTTGTTTAACGACACACAATATGAGAATTTAAACTAGCATGAAAACTAAACAAAATGATTTAAATAAGAAAGAACTTGTTTTTATGGTCTGGTTTAATGTTCAATCAATATTATTTTTTATAAATTAGGTTTTAGTTTGATAATCCAAACATGAAATCGCATGTTTGAACTAATATTATATATTTATAAATTGTGAAATATAATTAAATTCTTAAGAACTATCAATTCCACCTCGTCCTATAATCAAGGTTGATAACACACCTTGGTCTAGGATGTGTCATCTTCTAAGACCCAATTCAATCAAGTATGTTTAATCTATTAATTTTTTGAACTCCAATTTGTGAATAACTAACCCGTGGAGAGAAAAAAAAAGTGATTAAATAAAATAATAGAGATAGATTTAGTTACAGTTCATTGGGGGCAGTCACCAAATTGGGGGCATTTTCGTCATCCATTCATGCTACTCAATTCTATCTACAAACATAATATTAAACATTAATGAAAATTCATGAACACCTTCACCTACCCTCGGTCCAAGTCTCGGTGTCAGCCTCTCATTTCATAGAGTATGATATTACAATTGTGGAGTGTATTAAATAAGGGAGGAAGAATAGAGTAAGAAGGAATTAATGGTGGATGAATAAAATAAGAATGGGAGAAAGGTGGAAACACAATTTCATGTATTAATGAATCAAAAATTTGAATCAAAATTTAAATAAAACTAAAATAAAGACAAGTAAATAAATGAAAAAGAAGAAAATGGGGAGATTTTTGACTTGCCTCTCTCAGTGGATATCTCCTCCCGGGTGCCTCGAAAGAAATGGGATGGATTGGAATGATTTTGGAAGGAGGATCTATTCTCCTTTTATAGGCCATAATATGTCCCTCAAGAGTTGTCACGTTTTGGACCCATTAAATTGGTGATTCAAAGATTTACTACTTCATGAAATTTGTTTATAATTTTATCCTATGTTTAATCTAAAAGATTAATCTTAATTTTCTATCTGATGCAGGATTTATGAATTTTTTATTAACTATTACTTTTTCTGGATGATTGTTATAGGAAGATTCTTTCAAAATAGTTCGTTCAGAAGCCACCTTCATGATCTCATAACTCCATGAAATGTATTGAAAAAATGAGATTATAAGTCCCAGTTCGATTACAAGTGGAATCAAATCAATTAGAGGTGTGTAAACCGAGTGGTGATTTTGTTATGGAGGTGGAGTCCATGTTGTCCACCAAACAATTCTTCAACTTCACCAATTTTTTATCCTATAAATGTTCAAATCAGTTTTTGGTCATAAAGACAAAGTTAAATAAAATAAATCAGGTATTCACATACAAAAAAATCATTCAAATTTGAAAAATATTTTAAATGTAACTCTCAAAATACCCTTGTGAAAAAATTCTATCAAAAATCAATAATAAACAATTTTCATATTTCAGCCAATTTTCATTCTATAATCCAAATTTCTCATTATATTAAAAATTAATTTAAATAAATGGGTTTTAACATTTAAAAACATCAAAAAATATTCATCATTTGATTAAAAATATGTAAATAAATTTTCTATATCAATAGGATTTTTAGAAAGAAATTAGCATTTTTTTTATTTTGGAATATTGTTGGCTCAATTAATTTATAGTATGGAAAACATATAAGGGGGTTCCAAAGGTACATAGACATATTAGAAACCTTCTTCCTCACTTAATGAAACCTCATTTAAAGAGATCCAAAGATAGAATTATAGTCTGTAATTTTATTTTTGTGAATGGAAGATCCTAGTAAGTCCATTACAAATATACCAAAATAACAAGAAAATGTGTAGAAAAACACAGGTATTTACATCAATTGTTCCATGTCATAGGAATAATGTTCCTTTTTTTCTAAATAATTTAAATGGTTATAATTTGATGGCCAAATTTCCACTACTCTGTATGGAAAGGATTCCCATGGTAAAATAAATTTCCATGTAAGAAAGTCTTATTGTGTCTATGATGAATCAGATTCCATGGACTCACATATTGAATCATGCATTATGTATAAACAAAAAAATAATTATATTTCAAGGAAGATGAGGATATAGTATAAATGATAATGAAACAACTTCAAATTACTAATCATGATACTACTAAGAGCTAGAGATCTTGCCTATAAGCACATGCCTTTTATTTTCTAGGGAATATTAGTAGATAAAACAAAATCTTCTTTAAATTAACAAACGTGTTTTTCCTTGATGAAAAACCTTCCCCTTTCATCTCATCTACTTCTTGCAAGATTATGTTTTCATATGTTGGGTTCCCAAGTAGTTCTTTGCAAAATCCTTTTTAAAGGAAGGTAGCAGTAGCTAATAGAGACTCAAAATGATATGATCTCAATGAAGGCCCTTTAGAACATGTTTCAAAGACAATAATTCTCCCCAATAATATTCTAATAAACACAAAATTCAATGGTCCTAATGAAATATCATCATTGATGACAAAAAATTAAAAATTCAAGATATTTATACTCATTACCAATATTTAATAGCATGAGGAATAACCAAGGAAACCATAAAAGGAAGAATCGTCCTAGCAAGGAGAAATGGTATATAGATAAATGAATTTTTTTTCATGGATAGGGTCAAAACAAATAAAACTAAACCACAATATTTCTAGAATTAATTCTAGAAAAGATAAATTTTTATCCAATTAATAGAAACCACTAAAAAAATTACTGAAATATTTTGAAAAAAACATCAAAATGAAATTTTGGAGCACAACTTGCAAATGGTTATAGGAAACCATTAGACAGAAATATAAAATGGATCATTCATTTGATATAGTTGGGTTCCATGGGTGGCTCATGGTTTCTAAAACTAGTTAGGTGTCCCTTCTTTCTAGTAGGGCGCACATGGTTTGCACATGGTTTGGAAAACCATACGGCTTTCTCAAATCCTTAAAAATATAAATTTCTCACTTTTCCACTATTATTTTTAACCCCAAATCAGCTTCCACCTAACTTTCTTGACCTAGGTGCGCCATGGGGGCTCCCAAGCATCCTTCATTTGGCTCTTCTTTCTCCGTGGGTGCCTCTAAAAAATTTTGGTGAGTTTTTATTAGATTTTTGGTTAATTTTCTTTCTCCTTCTATTATCTATTATTCGTGTTTCTTCTTTTTTATAGGTTTGGTTCCTATTTATTAAAACACTAGGGTGATTTTTTTCTGATGTAGGTCGATTTATTCGGTCCTATAGTGGTTGGATATCTCCTTAATATTTGTTCTTCCAATATCAATATTTTCATCACATCCACAAGTCATTGAGGTAGGTGTTTCCATCCATTCCTTTCTGGAACATTGTATTGATGCTTGAGATTTTCTAAAATTCTTTTGAAATTATATAATATTTTATGTGGTTTGTTAGTGTATCTCTTTTTGGTATTTAAATGATATAAATTTGGTGTAAAATTGGTTTTCAAAAGAGTTTCCTTGATTATGCATATATATGTGTGTGTGTGTGTGTGTGTAAAGTGTTTGATAAAATGACTAATGTTCGTTCAAATTGATTTTGGTGTTTCAGAAAGGAGTGTGGTATGGTTCAGGTTTTAGTAAAATTGGATGGCATGTGAAATTGTGGCATTGAATGGGTTTTTATGCCTCTTATGCTTGGTTGATTTTGTGTGAACCCTTGTAGTTAATCATGATTCCCCTTGTCTTTCATCAGTTAAAATTGTTGGAACTCTATGGATTTTAATGTTTCTTCCATTGGATGTGGGCACATCAACATGTTTACGAAATTACACATATTAATGGGATCACAAATGATTATCTACACCTTTAGATAATGTCCCATTTTAAACCCTGTTTCCAAAATGCTCTTGTCCCATTTCTTCTTTTCTTGTGCCCTATTCATATCAAATGATTCTTATAAAACCCCCCAACACTTCCAAAATGGTTTCTTGGTTCCTAAATGGTTTTAAAATTTAGTTTCCAAAGTTTTTCCAATTTGGATTCTTTAATGAATGGTTTTGTAACTAAAATACTTAATGGATATTTTGGATCCTTTTGACCATGTGGTATGTTCACATCTTGGTTTTGGAAATAGTTTCTGATTATAAAATTCTATGCCCTTGATGGAACTTTGTGTCATAATTGGAATTCAGTTTGAATATGATTTGATGTGTGATTGGAATATATGTGGTAGTCCCTCCGTTGATAGGGTCATCACGTAGGTGGTGTTGTCTTTTGGTCTAGGTAAGTATGGTGGAATCTATTTGTTATTAGTTCATGTCATACTTGTGAGGACCTGCTCATTATATATTTAGAACAATTATAGTATTCCTAAGTGTCATATGGATGGTTGAGTGATGATAATTTATCAAACCTGATTGTATGGGTTGGTACCCCTGGATTTACTAAGCGGTCAGATGGTATGTTCCACTGGTGAGGATAGTTTATAGAAGATACTTAGTTATTGACTATAGAAATCCTCCATACCCTTATAGGTGGGTTTGAACCAATTATGTACATGTATTTTTTCTATATATGTTCAGGAAATTCCAAATATTATCTATTTGTGTGTTTTTTTGTTTCTACTTCACTTTAGTTACTATCTATTCTAGTTTAAGTCTACTTGTTCTTTTGTCCTTTATTGTCAATTTATCCCATTTGATATCTAATAGGGATTCATACAATGGTTTTGATTTTGTAAATTAGTTCTTGAATTAGAAAATGTGTTTCAAAAGGGAAAGTTGTGTCTAGATTATAAAATGATAAAAACAATATTTTTCTAATATACTTTAAACTAGTTTTTATGAACTATTTTTGATAAGGAAATTCAAGGACTCTATGGTTCTTACATATTGATATATTTATGATCACACACTACTTGTGCCACTCAGCCTCGGTAGACCCATTTTTGTATGTAGGTTTAGATTTCTGGTTCAGTTTTTCCACTAAACCATGTTGGTGTTATGGTAAGTGGTGAAAAAGAGGTCACATAGAGATAGTGTCATTTAAGGTTGGTTTTAGTTTCATTTGTAGTTTTTTATTATTTAGTTTTGATTGTATTTAAATGTGGTTATGTATTTATTGATGGACGTTTATTGTTTTTTTCTTACTGTGTACTCTGTTTTTATCATTTTATCCTCATCCATATTTGGATAAATCATTACCACTATGATATCTATGATGTTTGGTGACTATTTCGAGCCTAAGAGGATTGTAAAATCCCCTCATCCCTTATCACATACTGGTTTAGGAGTCGGGTTGGATGGAATCCTGATGAGGTTGGTGAAAAAATAGTATCCAATAAGCCCTTTGTTATTTGTGGCATCATGTAGTTTGGATATTATGATTTTTGGGACTCAAGAGGTAGGTATGGAATGAGCATTAGGAACACTTACCCATCCTGAGCCTCGATTTACTAGAGGTATTTTGGGATTTGAGTCCTTTGTTTTGGATTTTTGGTGTGTGGATGTAGAATAAGAATTCAGGTGAACTTGTAAAGTGTGGTGGGATTATATAGAGTGGTGAACCATGGGGGAAATGAGTTCATGTTACTTCTAGTGTATTGTGATTTCATGGGGAATGGTCCACTAAACCATGTCGTCAGGTTTTTCATCATCACTAGTTCCCCATTTTGGGAGTTTGGAGTGTGTGTTTTTTCCCTTGTTTTTGTCCGGTGTGGGTTTATTTTGAAACTAAAAAGATTGATTTTTAGAAAATTGTTTTTAGTAGATGAATTTGAAAGGTGTTTTTTGTAATTTTAAAAGTTTTATTAGAATAAAATGAATATGAAAATTGGATTAGAAATAGAGGTTTTGGAAGAGAATTTTAGTTTGGGATTATGATGTTGTGTTTTTTGAGCCGGGAGTATTGGTTTGATATTTCCCTTTATGTTGAGTTTTCTTCTAATGATGATTATTTTTTATGTTTTTTTAGTTCATATTATACTTCCATGAAAGGTCCTTCAGTTATCTAGTGAGTCTCTTTGGGGTTTTAGAGCTTTCCAGAATCCTAGTGGATTTTTTAAGCAATGATATTCTTTTTTTATTTAGGTCTTCAATAGTGATCGTGGTCTGTTAGAGGCTATGGAGTGGCTTGGGGAAGTTTAAGGTACCTTCAGGTCATTGGTAACTCTTGAAGCTATGAGAGTGTGTTCTGTTTTGGGTTCATTTAATGGTCCAAATTCAATTCAAATGAAGGTTATCATCCCATCATCATTGCAAGTTGGAAGTTCTTGGGAAGTCTTTAAAACTAATTTTATATAGTGGTTTGTACCTATGGTGGTGAATGTGATGAAATTTCTAAATCTATCAGGTGTTCCAAAAGTTTAATGCATTTTGAAGGCCTGTGATGACCATTTCAAGGAGATGGTTTTATTTTTCTATAAATATAGGATTGAAAAATTAGTTGAAATATCCTCTTTTGGTCTGGGGTCATCTTCCCGTGATCAAAGATAAACTCCTCTAATACAAAGATGTTTTGTTTGGGAAACTAGTGGATAAGAAATTTCAAGCTATGTTAGTTCTCTGGGTGCATTCAGTGGTAGTGAGCACTCATAATTTTTCTCTATCTAACGAGAGGAGTCTAAAAGGGGAACTTATTCTTTATGAGTTTCTTTTATGGTTCTATATTCTCATTTTTTTGGACCATTCACTTATCTTCTTCCGGTTTGGTCAGTTTAGGCTTTTGATTTCATCTTATTTCATCCCTCTGAAGACATTCCATCAATGTTTCCATTTTCATCACCTGTATAATTTATATAAGTTCACTATTCAAAAGAATAAGTCTCATTCGGAGGCCATCATCTCTTAAATATGGGGTATAATATTCTTTACGACATTAGGGCTCCATCCATAGTCCCCGGAGTGAAGATATTCACATGGTCAAGAATCCCTAGTGGTTTTATGGACCTTGGTCCATCTTCTGTCTCTATCATTATAGTAGAGGTATTTTTAATGTTTTTATTGTATTTTATCTAATTTTGGTAAGTTCTTTATTATTGTAAATGTTTGGTGGTCGGGTTGTCTTGGAATTTTAGTGGTCATGTATTTTGAATGGAATTCATTGATTAGTTGTTCTTTCATGTGTATGCTTACTATTTTGGTGGATTATTACTGGTTTCAAGTTTTGATCGCCTTGGAGATACTCATGTACTGTGAAAAATATTAATCATGATTTTATTTGATACTTATTTTGATTCCCTTGCATGATATTTCCTTATTTCGGGTTTTTGGTTCGATATGGGAGTCCCCAATGGTGTAGTTGGTTTGTTCAAGTGGGGAGTTTCTGGTGGGGGTGTTATCTCTTTTCTTGCAGTGGTGTTGTTAGGTTTTTTAGTTTCATTCAGGATATCTGGTTTCTTATGGTTGGAAGAACCCATTCCTACTTCACTAGGACTCTCCTAATTTTGGTTTTTCTTATAGATAGTCATATGTGACTCTTAATGTTGAAAGGTCACACTGAGGTTCCTAGTTTCATTCTGTTTCATTTAGTCTTGAGCTTGATTTTCATTTCTCATTTGTCTTAGAGACTTTCTATGGGAAGAAAGATTGTGTGGTAGTAATAATTATTAGACCCGGGCCATGGATTATCTTTTATTTTATTCTTCTCTTTGTTTTGGTTTTTTTATGTTCAGATCAATATCTAGAATTAAATTTTGGAGTTTTGGAGTTTTTGATGGTTTTTTGCCCTATTCAAGGTCTAATCATGATTTAGATCAAACAGTGTGAGCCCTAGTAGATACCATTAACCCTTATTCTAGTCAAGCATAACCTATTCTTGGTTAGAGGAAATTGTGATGAAAACGTGAAAAATGGATCTCTCATTTGACAGTGTTGAGTTTCATGGTTGGAAAATGGTTTTCCAAATGGTGTGGGTGTCCCTTCTCTCTAGTAGGGTGTGCACGGTTTGAAAACCCCTGTAGAGAAACTTTCTGTCTCACCTAGATAATTACAAATTTTAATTTCCCCATTTTTTATCTTATGTTTTAACCCCAAATTAGGTTTCTACTCCCTTTCTCATCCTAGGAACACCAAGTGGTCTCACAATTTTCCCTCCTTTGGATCTCTTTCCACCGTGAGTACCTCTCGAAGTGTCTAGGTGAGATTCTATTGGATTTTTTATCACTTTACCTTTTCCCTCTTCTTCTATATTCTTCTCACATGTTCTTATTTCATGTATTGGTTTCTATTTTTATTAACCCTACGGTGAGAGTTGGATAATGTTGTTTGACTTCATTGGTCTTAGGGTGTATAGATTATTCTGTGAGCCTTGTTCTTCCTCCCTCAATAGTTTTGTCACATATGTACATCATTGTGGTAGGTGTTTCCATACATTTCCATTCTGTATAATTTTTTTGATCCTTTATATTTCAAAAAAATATTTTTAAATGATATGATATTTATTTTGGTTTGTTAATATAAATTATTTTTGGGATTTCAATGTTGTAAATTTCGAGTAAATCAGTTTTCAAAAGAGTTTCCACGATTATGCCTACATGGATGTGAATGTAAAGTGTTTGATAAAATTCCTAATGGTCATTCAAATGGAATTTCTTTAGAAATGTGGGTAGTATAGTTAGGGTTTTAGTAAAAAAAATTGTGTTTGAGATTTTTTAATTGAATGGTTTTCAATGCATCTTATTCTTTGGTGATTTTGTGTGAACCCTTGTAGTTAATTGTGTTACCCCTTGTACTTCCACAGTTAAAACCTCTTGAACTCTATGTGTTTTAATGGGTGTTCCATTGGATGTGGGAACATCTATATTTTTGTGTGATGCACATATATATCGGCTTAGAAATGATGATGGATCCATTTAGATAATGCCCCATTTTTAAATCGGTTTCCAAAATACTCTCCTCATATTTCATCCTTTCTCTGGGCCTCTTTATTTCAAATGATTCTTTTTAAAACCCCAAGGCTTCCAAAATGGTTTCCTGGATCCTAAATGGCCTTCAAATTTGGTTTCTAGATTTTTGATCATTTGGAATCTTTGAGAAATGGTTAAGTAACTAAACAATGTTAAGGCCTCGTTGGAACCTTATGAAAATATTTTATGCTTTCATCTTGGTTTTAGAAATAGTTTTGGATTTGTATATACTAAGGCCTAGTTTGAACATTGTAGAATATTTGGAAATTGGTTTCAAGGTGATATTACTTGGAATCCCAATTGTAAACATTGATGATTTGATGTGTGATGGGAACCTCTATGGTAGTATCTCCGATGATAGGGTCATCACATATCTGGTGTCTGGGTTTGGGCTAGGTAAACATGGTGGTGTCCGTGAATAATTAGTTCATTCCACATGTGTGAGGACCTCATCATTCTACATTTAATAATATCATGGGATTCTTGGGCATCATATAGAGGTTTTATTGAGGGTCTCATATCAATCCTAATTTGATGGGTTGGTACCCCCTCAATTTGCAGAGAGGGCATGTGATATGTGCCACTGGTGAGACTTGTTTAGAGTAGCCAGTTTGTTATTGAATATAGAGATGTATCATATACTGGTAGGAGAGTATGAATCAATTATGTTCATGAATTTATTCTATATATGTTTAAGAAATTTCCATGATTATCTATTTGTATGTTTTTTGTTTCTATTTCAGTTTCTTTATTAAACATTCTAGTTTATGGATTCTTGTTCTATTGTACATTCCTTTTAGCTTATCCCATTTGATTATCTATTATGGATTCATACATGGGTTTTGGTTTTGTAAATTGGTTTTTGAATTGGAAAAACTATTCTAAAAGGGATTGTTTTGTTTTTTTAAAGGATAAAAACATTATATTTCTAATGTATTTCAAACAAGTGTTTAAGGGATGTTTTAGGATAGTAAATTCATTAACTCTATAGTGCTTACCTAATGGTCAATTAATGTTCAAACCCTAGTTATGCCACTTGGCATAGTTATACCCGAGCAGGTATATAGTTTTAGGTTTCTAGTTAAATTTTTCCATTGGAGTAGGTTGGTCTTATGGTAGATGGTGACCAGGAGGTCACATTAAGATTGTGTCATGCTAGTTTGGTTGTAATTTTGTTTTTAGTTCTGTACAGTTTAGTTTTGTTGGTATTTCTATTTGGTTTTCTATTTATTGATACTTAGTTATAATTTTTTTTCATGCTAAATACTTTTTATTTTATTCATTTGATCCTAATCTTCATTTGGATAAATCGTTCCCACTCTGATATCTTTGATGCCCGATGCTAGCAACTAGATCATGAGGATTGGTAATTCATCTCGTACCTTATCGTGGATCAAGTAGGGTGTCTAGTTGGATGGAATCCCAACCTAATTCATGAAATAATGGTATCATAGTATCCCTTTCTTATTTCTAGTGTCATTTAGTTTGGATATTTAGATTTTTGGGACTCGACAGGTTGTTACGGGAAGAGCGTCTCAAATTCGTACTCATCCAAAGCCATCAGTTACCAGGGGTAGTCTAGGATTTGAGTCTTTTGATTTTTTTGGTTTGTTCATATGGAGGATAAAAATGGTAGCGAACTAGTGTAGTGTGGTGGGATTATTTTGGGTAGTGACCCATGTGATACCTGAGGGAATGGTACTTCTAGTTGATAGTGCTTTCTTATGGAATGTTCCACTAAACCATGTCACTATTTTTTCATCATCACTAGTTCTCCATTCTAGGATTCCAATATGAGTTGTTTTTTCGTTTTTTTTTGGCCGATGTTGGTTGAATTTGAAAATGGAAAAATAGTTTCAGGGAACATGGTTTTAGAATATGAATTTGAAAGGTGGGTTTTGGTATTTGAAAATTGGTCTCTAAATGAAATGATTTGGAAAATTAGAGAAGAAATGGTGGACTTGAAAGAGGATTTCTGTTTTGGTTTATGATGTTTGTATTTTTAGATTGGAGTTTTGTTTGATATGTTCTTTTTGGTTGGGTTTTGGTTTGATGTTGATTCACTTAGATGTTTTTTTGTTCATATTTTTCTACCTAGAAAGGTCACCAAGGATTATAGTGAGTCTCTTTTAGTTGTTAGCCCTATCCAGACTCTCAATAGACTGATAAAGTCATGTTTTTTCCATTTTATTTCTATCTTATGTAGTGAACTGGTTTCCTTAGAGGCTACTAAGTGTCTGTAGGAAGCTTAGGGGTCCTTCAATTCATTGTTTACTCCTGAATCTATGAGATTGATTGTTGTTTTGGATTCATTTGAATGTCCGATTTTAGATCGATGGAAGGTGAGTTTCTGATCATCGTTGCCAGTTTGGATGTCTTGGGAATCCTTTAAAACCAATTTTATTTAGTGATTCTTACCTATGGAGGTGAAGGTGAATAATTTTGCAGAGCTCTTGTGTGTTCAGAAAGGTCAATAGATATTGAAGGCCTATGTTGACCCTTTTAAGAATATGGTATCTTTTTATTCAGAGATTGAATCAGAAATTCAGATGAAAGCACCTATTTTTAACTGGGGTTTTTGCCTACTGATCATGGATAACGCTATCTCATCTGTTGAATTTTAGTTTGGGAATCTGGGGGATCATATGTTTCTTCCCAAATAGTTCTCGGGGTGTAGTTAGTGGTAATTAGTGCTCGTGAAGGTTCCATATTTGGTGAGAGGTGTGTGATAGATTAACCTATTCTAGGGGAGTTTATTTTTTCAATTTCAACTTCTTTTTCATTGAAAAATTATATTTTTTTTTGCTTCTATATTGGTCGGTTCAGGAATTATAAGCCATTTTGTCACAAACCTCTAAAGGATTTACCTTAATGTGTTCATTTGGTTCATTTGGAGAAGTTTTGTAAGTGTAGTTGTCTAAAGAATAATTATATATTATAGGCCATCAGCTCCTGACTATAGGGTAGCATATGCCTCAAGATATAAGTTCTTCATACCTAGTCCCAATAGTGAATCTCTTCACGCAGTTAGAAATCACTATGGGTGTGTGAAACCTTGTTCCAGCTTTTGTCTCAACCATTAGAGTGAATAATGTTTTGATATTTCTATGGTAGTTTCTATGGTTGTTGTAAGTTCGGTCTTGTTGTAAATTATTGGTGTTATTGTTCTGTTAGAATTCCAATACTCGTGTAATTTGAATGAAATTATTTGACTAGTTTTTCTTTCATGTGTTTTCTTATTATTCTTATGGATTGGTTCCAATTTTCAGTTGTGATTTCTTTGTAGAAGCTCGTATCTTGTGAAAATATGAATCATGCTTTGATTAATTTCTCATTTTGAGATCCTTTCATGGGATTTCAATATATATGGGTTATGTATTTGGGATGGGAGTTCCCAATGGTGTTATTAGTCAGCTCTTGTGATTATTTCTCAATGGTGGTGTTAGCTTGTTTCCTATGGTTGTTCTATTGGGAGTTTCGGTGTTTCCTATGTTATTTGGTTCATTATAGTGTGGAGAACCTGTTCATAAATCCTAATGGTTCTCCTCATTATGGTTTTACAAATATCTATTTGGGTGTGACTTGTGAAGTTGAAAGGTCACACTAAGGTTCCTAGTTTCATTCTGCTTTTTAGATTTGAGCTTGAGTTTCTTTCATCGTTTGGCATAGAGAATTTATTGGGGTAGAAAATGTTTGTCGTGGGGAGAATTGTCACACCATGATAAAAAATTTAAATTTTGTTTTATTCTTCAATTGGTTTTGGTTCTTTTGGTTTAGGTTTGGGTTGAAATCCTATCTTGAATTTTTTAGTTTTGGAGTTTTTTGGTGGTTTGGGGTTGTACACAGTTTGAGTATAGTTTGACTCAAAGCACGAGATCCCTAGAAGATATTGTGAAACTTTATTTTTTTGGATCATATCTTGAACATAGTTAGAGAAAACATTGTTTAAATCATGGGAAATAGATTATTAATTTGAAAGAGATGAGATTCACAGTTGGTGGACATTTTTCTAAAACGTGTGACCAAACGATGAAGGTGTCCCTTCTCTCTAGTAGGGATTTCATTTTTGGTGCATGATTTGGAAAACCATGTAGCCAAACCATGTGGCCTTCCTAGATCTATAAAAATTTGAATTTCCCTCTTTTTCCCTCTAATGTTTTAATCAAAAATTGGGTTCATCCTCCCTTTCTATACATAGTATCACCAAGGGGGCTCCCAAGATTCCATTCATTGGCTCTCCTTCTTCCATAGGACCCTCTCTAATCTTCTAGGTATGTTTCCTTTAGATATTTGGTCAATTTTTCCTCCCCTTATTCTTCTTATTTCTTCTTGTTAATTATTTTTATTGGCTTAGTTTCTATTTGTTTGAAACCTGTGGTGAGGGTTGGCTGATGTTGTTCAATTTCCAGGGTTCTAATGTATCTGTGTATTTCTCTTTGCACCATATTCTTCTAACCATGATATTTTCATCATATCTGCACATCATTGAGGTAGGTGTTTCCATCTAGTTATTTTCTAAAACATTTCCTTGATTATTATTCATTCGTCCAATGATTTTTAAATTAAATAATATTTCTTTGGAGTGTCATTTTAACATTTCGTGGTATTTAAATGTTTGAAATTTGGTGTAAATATTGTTTAAAAATAGTTTCCATGATTATTAATACATTTATGTTTATGTAATGTTCTTGATGAAATACCTAATTATATTTTAATTGGATTTTTTTTTATAATTTTTTTTGGTGTGGTTTAAATTTTAGTAAAAAAAATTGCAGAAAAGGTTTTGGAATTTAATGGTTTTTATGACTCTTTTTTTTTATTTTCTGTGAACCCTTGTTGTTAATTATGAATCCCCTCATGTTTCCTCCATTAAAATATTTATTACTCTTTATATTTTAATGGGTATACCATTCAATGTGTGAAAATACATATGTGAAAAGAGTGCACAAATGGATGGGCACAAAAATTATGGTAGCTTCCTTTAGAGAATGTCCCTTTTTAAACATGATTTCCATAATTCTCTACTCCCATTTCTTACTTTCTCTATCCCCCTTTATATCAAATTATTCTTCTAAAACACCCATTTCTTCAAAGATGATTTCTTGTTTCCTAAATGGTTTTTAAATTTGGTTTCTAGTATTTGGACCATTTTTCGTCTTTGAGGATTTTTTTTGTAACTAAATGTTGTAATGTCCTATTTGGTACCTTATGAGCATGTTTATGTCATAATCTTGGATTTGGAAACACTTTTGGATTTGTAAAGACTAATGCTTACTTAGATGATTGAGGTATATTTTGAAATTTTTTTAAGGTGATATGATGTGCATGACTGGTTGGATGCTTGGATTATTTTATGTGTGATGGGAACCTATATGGTAGACCTTCAAAGAGAGGGTAATCATATAGATGGTGACAGAGTTTGGGATAGGAAAGTATGGTAGAATCTGTGGGTTATTGGTTCATGACACATGTGTGAGGACTTCTGCATTCTCGATGTACTACTATCATGGGATTTTTTGCAGTTATATTGAGGGTTGAGTGATGGTTTATTATCCACACCTATTATATGGGTTGGTACCACTAGATTTTCTAAGAGGCCATGTGGGATGTGAAACTAGTGAGTCTAGTTTAGAGAATCCAGCTGGTTATTGACAGTGGAGATGAACCATGCACTGTTAAGTGAGTCCAAACTAAGTATATCCAGGGATTTATTCTACAGATGTTTATAAAATTCTCGTGATTATCGATTTGTATTTTTTATTGAATTTTATGAACTTTAGTTATTAGCCTTAATGTTTTGTGCCTTCTTGTTCTATTGTCAATTATTTTCAGCTTATCCCATTCGATTATCTTGTATGGATTCAGACGTGGGTTTTGGTTTGGAAAATATGTTTTGGAAGTGAAAAATGTTTGAAAAGGGAAATTTGTGTTTGGTTTTTAAAATGATAAAAACATTATTTTTATATTATATTTCAAAATAGTTTCTATGGGTTGTTTCAGGAAAGGGAATTAATGGACTTGGTCGTGCTTACCTACCGGGATGTTTATGCTCACACCCTACTTATGCCACTCGGTGTTAGTAGACCTAATATGTTTTTCTAGTTTATGGTATTTGTTCAGTTTTTTTATTGGATTAGGTTGGTCTTATGGTTAGTGGGGACCAATAGGTCACATGAAGTTTGTTTTGTTCTAGGTTGGTTTTATTTTAATTTATAGTTCTATCTTTTTTAGTTTTCGTTTTATTTGGATTTGATTATATATTTTTTTATGCTCGTTTATTATTGGTTTCTTTCTATGTACCTTGTTTTTTTAATATGATCCAACTATTTATTGGAATATATTTTTCCAAGTATGATATATTTGATGCATGGAACTAGCCTCGAGCCCAAGAGGATCAAGAATTCCTCTTGGGCCCTCTAGCGGTCCAGGCCAGGTGGTGGGTCGGATGGAATCCCAGCTATTTTGTGACATAAATAAATGAAAATAGATTAAATATAAGATTCTCCATTTCACTAATTTTATTTCAATCATGAATACTATGGGATTTATTTTTCTCTTAATTGTGATACCAGACATAATAAATCATTAAAACCCCAACGTTTTTATATGGTATCTAATTTTTCCTTATTCAACCATGTCCTTTTGAAAAAAATTATAACTATTAAAACATACAAGTCCTTAATATGAAGCATTGTTAAATGATAATTATAAAAATTACAACTTATTTTGAAACTCAATTGAGATTTGATCAGTATCATACATTCAACTATTATCCATTCAATCAAAAAAATATTTTTATTAAAATAAACATAGTATATAATAATTAGAAAATTCATGATAACCATGATTCTTTTGAATACATATTAGGAAAAAAATAATTCCAAAACTAAATACATATGTTTTATCATGGTATTTTTTTAATGAACAAAATGGATCCAAACAATATGAAAAGTATTGTGTTTTATATATATGATTTTATTTGGGAACAAATTTATAATAACAAATTTTCATAATTCAATATCACATGTTTGTGGAACATATATAGTAATATAGTCCAAATAACCATTTTTATATGAATGTAAACAACTAATACTATCATCTCACCAAAAAAATCATAAGAGATGGAATATGATATAATCAATGCATACTGGTAGAGAATCAGACAAAGCATAAGACTTGAAATATTAAACAACTAATACATACTATTAGCACACCAATCGAAGAATGGGTCATTAATAAAGCAACAAGAAATACATTCAACTCTAAAAATGTATATTCTTTATCCAAATAAGATTTCAACGTTTTTAAACATAATTAAAGAAAACATATATTTTTGAAAATAAAAAATATATATGGAAAAAAATGTTTTTACATATTTAACCCTTTTTACATAATAACTATTTCATTTAAACAAAAGATAGTTTCCTCTTAAGACATACCAAAGGACCCCACATATAGGATAGAGTAGAGAAATTTTATTTAATTCTTAAAAAATAATAAAAACCCAAAGATGATATGTTTCCAATAATGAATAGATTATTCAATTCAAGTGTAGTTTAAGAAATAATCAATATCATAAGACTTTACTAAAGAGAGTGAAACAAACCTTTTTGAATAATTGTTTGTTTCAAATAAATCATAAATAATAAATTTACAAATAAAATACAACTAGTGTTTATAAAATTAAATTTAGGTTCAAAAATAAATTTTATACCCAACACATGTTCAAAGTAACAAAAATAATGTAAATTTAGTTAATGTTTATATAAAAAACCTAATTTAGGCCTACATAATGTATTAATAATGGCATACCAAATATGAAAAATCTTATTTTATTTTCCTAACCTTCAACCAATAAAAAAATATGTTTCATACTATATCCATGTAACAGATTTTCATAACCTTAAATAAAGTAAATTGATTACCTTCTTTATATAACATAACCACTTCAAAATTGCTTTAATAAGACTAGTCATAACATAATTCAATATCACATTTCTATAGAACTTGTTCAATAAGATAATACAAATACCAATTTTAATATGAAATTCATAAAAGCATACTAGTAGCCATCAAAATAAAGTATAAGATAAGTAATATGCTATAATTGATGAATACTAGTACTGATCAAAAAAAATAGAAGTAATAACTTAGGTATTATAGAGGTTCAAAATTTCCCCAACATGTTTGAATTTTTGAATTTGGTGGTCGGACCAACCATTTTTTTTTATCTTTGGAACTTAATTCTGAGATTTCCTTTGACCCAAGGCTCTGTTTTTAGAAAGGTTTTAAGGAAATTAATGTGCATTTGGTTTTCAAGTGGGTTTCTGGTGCATTGGAGGCTGAAAACACAACTTTTTGGATTATGTTTTCAGAGGCACATGGTTTCTAAAAACCATGGAACTTCCTAGGATAAAATATTTGGCCCTCATTATTCACTGGAAGTTGTTTGAAAAACTGTGTAAAAGGGACTATATATCTTTGAAGAACCTCTGTAACTTTTAAAATAGGTTTTACACACATTTTTCACATGGTTTTGAAAATTGTTCCCCTAGACCATGTTATCTGTGGTACCTAGATAGTGGGTATTTCACACTTCACCAAATCATGTATGTCATTTAAATATGTTAAGTTTCCTTTTTCCATCCTCCAAAATTTCTATTTTCCCTCCCCTTTTTCCTCCTCAACAACGTGTGTTTGTATGAATCTCCTTTCTTTTTCTTCCTCCCTTAATCTTTGATCCAAATCCTCCATCCAAGATCAATTTTATCACTTCTAGTCTCATTAGAACTACACTGATAAGGCCTTCTATCCAATTTATTTATTTTCTCTTTACACTTTCTATATAGTGTGGTAAATATATGTGATCCATTTTAGCCTATTTTCTTAGCATTCATCTAAATCCTTTTTATAAATCATCTTGAGTGAGAGGATAATATCATATGAGAAAACTTCTACGAGTGAGAGGTATGTTGTTTTGAGCATTCTCTTTGATTTTTATCGTGTTTTAAGGGTATGCTCCATATGTGCCATGTGGGTTGACCAAGAGGGACTCTAAATAATTAAATTGTTCTTTTTAAATTAATGAATTTATGAAATGGGATTCCAATGGTTATTCCCTACCTTTTACAAATTTTCAAGCCGGGTAATGGGCTTGGACCAGTTTGGGTTCTTTAGGTCAATCATATGAATTGAATTAAATTAGATTGTTTTTATTTATTTTCTTATTTAATGGGAACAAGATTTGAATTTCCCAAGGGTTGAGGTGGTGATGTACATATGGGTTGAGGTGACTCAGTCATCATATTGGAAATGGCCTAGGTAGTTAAGCTGATGTCGATCACTAGTTTGGGAAACACGGTCATCGAATTGAGGTGATGAGGTCATTAGGCTATAGGCTTGGTCTATGTGATATGGGATTGTGTTTACCATCAGGTTTAAAAACATGGTCATAGGGGATTAATGTGTTGGGATAATATGACATAGGTAATTCATTAGTGATTATCGTTCACTGTGTTGGATAATGAAACATTGGATTCATGTGCACAGAGATATGACTCAGATGATGATGTGGTGTTGACCAATTGTGATGATATATGCCTATTTTTGTTTTGGATTAGTATGGTGTTGAACATAAGAGAGGTTGATGGTTATTTTCATATAATTCCATGGGGATGGTGATGAGCATTCCGTTGACAGGGATGATACCTCTATTTGGGAGATGAGTATCACCGTATTATTGAGGCCATTGGTCTAGGATTATTTGTGAGGGAAGATATAACCATTCCTCGATACGTCGGATATTGAGATGATGGTGGTTATAATTTTTAGGAAAAAAATCACTATTACTTGAACATAGATATTAGAGCCGATGGGGATTTCAGAGATGAGGTTAGAGGGACTAGGTACTTTATTAAGCATTCCTTCAGGATAATAGTTATTTGATTATGATAGTGTTGGTGTCTGTTGGTATGAGATGTTGATGATACTTTTACAGTAGGTGACTGAGGTCTCTCCATCTTGCTACCCATCAATTGATTCCATGGGATTTATGCTAAGGATCCTCTTCACTATTGTTATATATATTCCAACATGTCATTGTGTGATATATATATATAACTAGGGGCATGTGGGATATCGACGATGGCTGAAGGAGGGGATTGCTTCCTTATGAATTTTCATGAAAAGGGAAGAAGTTTATTTATAAAATATACATATGCTATTTATTTATATCTTTAACATATGTATTATTCATTCCAAATTTGACATCTCATTTTCCAAAAAATCATGAGAACTTCTCCATTCACAATGTAATAGTTTTTTAATCTTGTTTAAATATATTTTACCATTAATTCTTTCTCACATATTGAGTGAAATAAATCCCTTGATTCAAGAATCCATGACTCCAAAAAACTTCTATAACTAAGAAATATAGTGTCTTCTTCCAAACCTATGGAGTTTGAAGATAAATTGGAGGCATACTTTTTATAATTGAATCATCCCTTCGACAATTCCTTCCATAAATTTCCTTTCTTTCTGAAGTACTAGCATCCAGAATCAATAGGGACAACCAATTTTTTCAGCACCTTCATATTTTTCCATCACCCTTCTTTGGTCATTTCTTTGAATTTAATGTACCATGACTATTACATTGAAAGGTCTTTTGGTAGCATCTAATCCTTCCTTACTCTAGATATCTTCTATTAGAATAGTATCCTAGGTCTCCTAGAACCCCAATTCATCCTTTCCCCTGGAATTTCTCACCAGGGTAACTATCACATCCCATGATACTAGAATCAATGATAGAAGGAACAACACCAAAAATACCTCTATGAACATTAAGCCCAGTAATTCCAAGAGGATCGAAATAAAATTGAATACATTTACATTATCTTCCACCAACCTTCCTTTTGAAATCTTCATAATGAAAAGTATTTGCATAAAAAAAACTTGTTTATTATAGTTGACATCTCATACATACTTTAAAGAATGGAAATTAATTCCATAGTGTTCTTAACCTCCAAAATATTGAAGGCCACATTCTGAGCCATCTAGGAGTATGTTCATCCTTTTCACTTAACCAAATCAAAATGAGTTGGGTTGGTTTGGGTTATAGAATTTTTTTATAATGACCGAACCTGACCTGACCAGAGGTGGGTTGGGTTGGGTCTGATCAGTTCTTTCAATATTAGGTAAATAAAAATTATAGTAACTGATACTAAAAAAACATTAAAAATATCAATTAAATTATAACTAAAAAAATTATAACATTGAAAATCCTCCAAATAAAAATATTACAATAATCCCCATTAACATTAATTCAAAATTATGAAAACAATTTGGATAAAAAACCAAGAAATACATCATCACATGGAACACCGAATCCAATTCTATTAACTAACAAACCATTAACAATAATTTCTAGATAAATTAGGCATGATATATAAAATGACCTATAATCTCTATAAACCAATAAAAACATAAATTCAAATAAACATGCTTCTAAAAAAATTCAATAAAAATTTATTATCCAATAAATTCAAAAAAATCAATTAATAATTATTAAATTTATTTGAACATTAATGGTATTTTATTTATACATTTTATATCTTGAAAAACAAATAAATCATTATTGGTAACTATTAAATTCAATAAACATTACATTTAATGTCTAAGATATTTCTTGAAGCCAATAGGTAATAAGAGGGAAGAGGAGTGACTGACCCCTAGAGGAAATAAATTAGTTCTTGGTTGGGTTGGTTGGGTTGGGTTTATAAATTATTTCTCTAACTTGTGACCTGACCCAACAAGATCCTAACCTAACACAAATTAATACAACCCATCCATATATCAGGTGTAATTCAACCACACAAGGTTTTTTCCACCTTGTACACCCCTAGGGCCAACATTATCTTAATCACACATAGTGCATCCTCGTAGAGTCTTTCCCTCTCTCCATTTTCCATTTCTTTTGACATTATCTTTATGAAAAGAATCTAAAAATCTATCTGGAAAAAATAATCCTCTACATGAATCTTTTGAAATCCAAAATCTGATTGATCAAATGCATCAAGTTGAAGCATTCCCTCTTCCAACATCATCATTAGGAATCTGAACTCCCATTAAAATGAATAGTCATAAAGGATATGAATCAAGAAATTATGGGAGTGACCAATCAGGCTAAGAAACTTTTCTCTACACAAATATCTCATATAAATTATTCTGAAAACCCTCGATCTAGACCACTTCTAGAACTTCAAATGTGAACCAAGGTCTCCAAAAGACTCAAATCAATTGAAACATGGCTCATTGTATCTGAACTGAGAGGCATAAAACCCCATCCACACACTAAATCAGTGATTAAAAAAACTCTCAGATAACTCCCAAAGTGGAACTAAGAAAAAAAAAGAAAAAAATTGATATAGAACACTCCAAATATGTGTGGTTTGGAACAAGTTCTACTCCATGGAAACATTGTAACTTTAAAAGAAGAGAATAATAAGAGAAATACATCATTGAGTTATAAGTTCTCAATCTAAAACACCACCTAAGAGATATAAAACACATTATAGTCAATTCATAGAATTATTAAAACCATCCAACATCAAGAAAGTTTCCAACACCCATATTATTATAAATGAGATCCACATAAACCCTTCCAATTTTGCTAGTTTCAATAGCTTATGAACTTTGGTTTCATCAAATTCTCGATCAAATAAATATTCAACTACCCACTAACACACAGACTCTGTAGACATCTTCCAGTTAACAATGTAGTGTCTAAAACTCATCCAAATCCCCTTATGAATATTTCCACCCAGAATGGTTCCACTATTACAATTTGGTTGTTTACCCCTGGTCTTTTTGTCACTACCTCCATTGGTTCTGAATTCTGATCCCAAAATATCTCCATCTAGCATTTCAAATGCTTAGTCAGAAAATATTTTTTATAGATCCAATCCAAGAAGTCTTCTCTAAATCCAAACCTATAAGATAATTTCGAAAGTACTTAATCCCATTTACAGTTTTGACCCAAACCACTAGCAGAATAAATAACTACCCAAAGATGAAAACCCATTCTAGTTTTTCCCAAATTATGATTGGTTCTAGAGATTGCAAGTATTTCTCTCCACATAAGACACACCTATAGTGGGACATCCAAGCACACTATATATACACCATACCTCAATATAGGGAACAAGTGACACTAATTATTCTCAAAACTAATTATGTTATGGATTTTTGATGATGATAATGATGGTATCCCATGTGGAGAATGATGGAGGTGGAGCTGAACCTTCTTGGTAAAATATACATTTTATTATTAAAATTTCATGGATTTTGGTTATCTATTTTAATGGTAAATGGGGCATGTGGGGTTTTGTCTATTATAAGTATACCTATACACTATTCTAGATACTAAATTTTATTATGTTACTCCTCCTTTTTCCAAATTAAAATGTTTTTCATCAACATTATTATTATATTTTTCACCTTTATTCCCCATAAATCACCATTAGTTCTTCCCTTGTCAACCTCCCACACTCTATGGATATAGATAACTAAAATAGGGTTGATACAATGGGTTGTTTCAAGTATCCTGAGTTTCATTCATTTAATGTTGGCAATTATTTTTTTTTTCATCCAAGTATGGTAGCGGGCTATGCGAGAGTTGAGTGACGATTGTCTCTCTTCACTTCATGTTACTCAAATCCTCATTTGTTCATCTATAAAATAAATTTTAACATCCCTTCATCTATTACATTCAGTATATGAATTATTCAAGTACCATAGGCTTTTAATGACTTGTGGGATGTGGTCATGAGTTTGGTAAGATTATAGACTCATGAGAGGTGTATTCTATGATCAATCTCTAAGAATAAATTTGGTTGTTAACTTACATTGAGAGGCTCTTGAGTATGCTCACCACTCCCATATCAAAGTGTTATAGATTATTATACAAATGGTATATAATTAAATCATTTAATTAGAATGAAATATAATTTAATAATAAAGGACTGAGACACTAAACTCAGCCTTTATATCCACCATTTATCCTTCAAACACTTGCATTATTTTGTATTTATTTTCATTTATCTCTATTATTTTATGTTATTCAATTTACTCTATTCAATTCATAACACACACAATCACATCCATATGTTCTTGTTTTCAGTTTGATTAAACTTGAAAAAAAATCTCAAAAAAATGACATAACTCTCATGAATAATGAATAATTCAGTGACCACCTCCATAGAAAACCTAGGTTAGCCACTATGTTCCTCCTTTGGGATAAAAATACTGATGTAGAATTCACACTGGGCTTAGTATTAGAAAGCTTCAAGGGACACTCCTATCTCTATAACTAGCCGAGAAAGGGAATTAGTGGGGATGAGTAACAGAATAAATATTAAAATATTTATATATGATTCATAAAAATATGCATGTTTTATTTTTTTTAGGACATGGAGAATGTTATGATATTATATTTATTTAATGAATAGTATTAATTCAAACCATTTATAAAAACTACTTTAAAATAAAAAAATGAACTAGAGGAAACTAAAATGTCACAACATTATATTTGTTAAATCATTGATTTTCTAAAACCTATTAAATTATTTAATGAATTTTGATACTCAAATAGTCATAATTTAATATATTTTAGAGATAACTTCTCATTGTCCCATAATATGGTCCATTAGAGATCCAAGTATTATATAAATGATTTCGTATACAAATAATTCATTTAATATATATTGAACTTGTAAATGGAAGAAATAAATTAAACATAAAATATCATATAAATCAAGGAAAAATTACACAAGAATTCAATACATAGATAATTAGACCAAGTTAGATTCAATTTTCATATAGTCAGTGCATCATTTGGGAAGGCATAACTATATGGTCTGGTACTTTTGGACATAATTAAACTTAGAAGTGAATATAATATTAATATATACTAAGAGAGTTTGGGGAATAATTTGTTATAGTTTTATTTAATTTAATATATAATACTTATATCTTAGTTGATCATGGATGAATTTTATTGTTTAAATTCACAGCATTTGGGTGATATCATAATCTTATAAAACCCAACACATGGGGGGAAATAATGGTGAACTAATAAAATAATGTAATGATTAGGGTGTGTTGGAAAAAATCACTGGTGAGGTTAGAAATTGATTTAAGGTAAATCATACAAATATTGAACTGTAGAGATTTAGAAAATGAAAAGGGTTAATGATGTAATATAAAGATAAAATTTGATGTGATAATAACCATGAGGATACAAAAAGGTTAGTAGAATAATATCCAAATCCTCTATTAATTTTTATTTCAATCAATTGGAGAATTAATATGATCAAAATTGCAAAACATAATATGTGGAAAGAAAATGTATCTTCGAAGATTTGATCCTCAATTGTTTCCATTCGTATAATTTAATTTTTATGCCATAAATTACTTGTGCTGAATAAAATTTTAATGTCTGAATAATCAATTATATGATAAATTTTAAATAATTCATAACAATAAACAATTATACATGTTTTAAAATAAATACCAAAAATATTTTTAAATTGTAAGTAAAAAAACTAGACATAATCAAGGTTAAAGTCTAAAAGACTAATAAAATGAAGGGATTTTTTTTCTATCATGTCAATCTAATATTCAATACCAAAAGATTAAAGATGAAAGGGGTATAAATGATTAATGGATTTTAATAGGTCGGTCATAAATTCATTATATTTTTTTATGCCCACATGTAATGTAGATTTAAAATTTTGAGTTATGGCCTATTTACCTTATAAATAGTCTGATTTTTAGGGTGACCCATACTCAATTATTCAATAAAATAAAATTTAAAAAATCATATTTTTAACAAATATTATGAATTAATTCAATAATTAAAATTATATAGATTTCAATTTATACATATATTTCTCACATAATTTAGAAAATAACATTACAAATAAATAAATTAAAAATTGAAAAGAAAATTTCATTACCTATAACTAAACGAAAATTATTTTTGGTCGGTCTACTTAAATGCATACCTTTTTTCACTAATCATTTCAAACATTAAAAATGTCATTTTTGTTGTTTCATCTTTCCTTATAAGATATAACTATTATAAAAGAGTCAATCAACTTTAATAATCTTTGGTAAGGGAAAGCTTGTTATTCATGACATATGACAAGGGTATGGGGATAATATTCTAGGATTAGTGAATATGAAAAGAAAATCAATACTATATAAGAGTGATAAAATATTTACATAGCACACTGAAGGATCAAAATAAAAAAAAATACACTATGAGATGTTTAGTTTGAGACATAAATTTAGATGTTTTTGATTTATTATCACTGATCTAAATCATAAATTGATAAGAAAATAATACATAAATTTAAGAAAAAAATTAAAAATAATACTTTCATGATAGGGAAAAAATAAACTCTGAATATTATATAACTAATTTATAAATCATTAATGATCCACAAGATACAATGATAATGACCATTTATATTTCAGTAGTCAATCTCGTACCATTATATAGAGAATTATAAAAACTTAGAAATACTTCTACAAGTGACCTAAACATCCACAAGGTCTATAGATCATCGACACCTCCATAAAAACTCCCTTCAAGTGATCAACATTTACTCATTAGAAACATGTTAATGGTTATTTTATAGACACCATAAAATATGTAGAGAAAGTATGCAACCAATATTCTCTAACACTATGGTTTCCACCATGAGAATCATCCCACATCTACTTCCCTATAAAGGAATGAAACAACCTACAACTAGGAGTAGAAGGAACTCCTGCCAAACTTGATTTACCAACCAATTAAAGTTCCTCCATCAAATATATATCCTATATATCCACATATAAGGTGACATTTAGTAAGAAAACATGATATTAGATATCTAATTGAAGATACATATCAAACATTTTTTACTTTAAGTTTCTAATTTGATACCGCCTTTTGTGATAAATGAACTATCTTGGTAGAGCGATTGTCATATTGAGTCATAGTTCGACCACCTTTCTTGAGTTTATATAACTCTATAGAAATTGTCAATACCATGGATTCTGGATAGAGTTATTCTATGAAAAATCACATTGAATCCTTTCTATTTCAATCACAAATTCTTCTCCATATGAACTATTGAGTCCCACCACCATTTACTAGGGCCTTCAATCATGAAAGAATCTCATTTAACCTCAATAGAGTCGGGCTCCTCTAAGAACTCAAAGATCTACTCATATTTCATTAAAAAATCCCATTCCACTTGAGGATCACTAGTACCCAAAAAATATGGTGCCTTTAGAGAAATAAATCTCTAGTCACAATATATAATATACTCCCTTTGGGCCACAACCTCTATTGACTCAATGAGAACAGGCTCATTCAACTATCACAGAGCCCAGACCACATGCGAAACTACATGCACAAGGTTATGATCATATGGAGGGTTCACTCTCCATGGTTCATCTTCGGATCCCTCTGAGGGTCTACTCAAACATCTTCTTGGGGGTATGGTACTTCACATCATCAAAATCTACCTTGGAAAACATGAATCAATATACTTGAGGTTATCAAATATTACAATCAAAATCCAACTACAAAAAACTAGAATTTAATATTTGGAGAAAGTATAGGATTATATCAACAAACTACTATAAGATGCTTTTTTCCAATATCCCATGTTAACAAAAGGCTTGTTATGATGATAGATGAACCTAAACTCACTTTTCACCTACCCCTTAAGTCACAACAAAAAATACCTGTCAGGACCCGCCCTCGGGGTCCGTGCCGTGACTACCCCAAGCCCGCCTTCCATAGGCCAGGGGCTGGCGACTAGCACCAAGGCGTAAATCTCGGTAAAAAGGGAAGGCATTGCCTTTGTAAAGTAAACAAACACCACAGAGTAAGCAAGCGGAAAGTAAACCCTAAACAAAAGCAGAATACAACTGGAAGTGCGGAAAATTAAATGGGCCAGAATACAAACCCAAACTGAAAGTAAAGTACAACTCGAAAGGGAAAACAGCAACTGAAAAGTAAAAGCCGCTACTCCGAGCTGTCCACTGGAAATCCCACCTGAAGGGTGGGTACAGATAGCTCCTCTGCTCCACGAGTCCCACCGTCCGCTCCGTGCACGTTCCGCATAGTGGTCCACCTCCGGGTACCGTCCCGCTCTGCAAGCCTCAGCTAAGGTCAACGTTGTCCGTCGTCTGCATCCAACACAACGTAGTGCGGGCAAAGCCCGTGCAGGGGTGAGTATAAACTACTCAGTAGGGACCCCGAGACCCCTGAAGGTCTCTCAAATCCACAAAGGATAAACCACGAAGAAAGGTACAATCACGAAGTATCAACCGACTCTGCTTAGGTATATGCCCATACATATACCTAAGTCATAAAATTCAAATACGCTCCAACCTCCGAGCCCAAGTACAACTCAGTCCACACAGGAAATTAAACGTATTCCACACAGGAAAGCAAAACGTAATCCACACAGGATTTCACCACACAATCCACACAGGAAAGCAAAACGTAATCCACAGAGGATTGCACAACACAATCCACACAGGAAAGCAACAGATTCAGCTCACACAGGATACTTCTTCAAAAGACGATAAAGATGATCTCTGATCCATCTAAGTCGTCGGGCCCACGAAGGATCGATAGGTAACTAACCAAAGGACGATAAAGATGATCTCTGATCCATCTAAGTCGTCGAACCCACGAAGGTTCGATAGGTAACTAACCAGAGGACGATAAAGATGATCTCTGATCCATCTAAGTCGTCGGACCCACGAAGGATCGATAGGTAACTAACCAGAGGATGATAAAGATGATCTCTGATCCATCTAAGTCGTCGGACCCACGAAGGATCGATAGGTAACTAACCAGAGGACGATAAAGATGATCTCTGATCCATCTAAGTCGTCGGACCCACGAAGGATCGATAGGTAAATAACCCCCGCAAAGACCCACACAGGATCGGGCCCACACAGGACCTGTAGGCGCTGGCTCACACAGAACCGCTGAGCGCGGACCCACACAGGATCGGACCCACACAGGATCGGGCCCACACAGGACCTGTAGCACTGATCCACGTAGGATCGCTGAGTGCTGATGTCGTCGTCGTCGAATCCACACAGGATCGGACCCACACAGGACCTATAGCACTAATCCACGTAGGATCGCTGAGTGCTGTAGTCGTCGTCGTCGAATCCACACAGGATCTCTGTACTATCGTCATCGCAGTCACAGTAGCAGTAGTAGCAGTAGTAGCAGTCGCAGCCAGCACTAGGGTTCCCGCACACAGCAAACTCGTACAGGAGGGTCCGCTCCACGAGCCGAGAGGCTAATACATCAACTGTCACAAAGACCAGAGTTGATGTATCCAAAAGTTCCGTATCGACAACAGGAACTCAACGCAACAGACGGCGCGTCGATCGGACGCCCGGTCTGAGAGTTATTGGCATTTTCGTCCCCGGGGCCCGGTTGGTTTTTAAGGCAAAACCAACCCGACCGTACTCCACCTACGTCCAAACCTCGGGCGGAGTATGCCAAAATATCAGTCTCACTAAGAGGAACACAACACAGCTGACGGCACGTCAATCGGACGTCCGTAGCTCATGATATGATCGTTTCCGCTCCGAAGGCCCGGTTGGTTTCGTGAACGAACCGACCCGGCCGAACTCAAAGTAATCTGAAACCTTGAGTGCGATATACCGAAACGACCGTCTCGGTCCAAGGATCGCGTTGCCACAGACGGTTCTTCAACCGGAGGTCCGAGGCTCATGTTATGGCCAAAAGACCAAAACTGGTTCGAAACGGGGGGGTCCGGGTCCGGGCCGACCCGGCCCGACCCCCCCCCCCCCCCCCTGGGTCGGCCCGGCCGGCCGGCCGGCAGTGCGGTGGCGCGGCGGCCGCGGCGGCCTGGCGCCGCTCGGTGGCTGCACGCGGGGGGCTAAAGCCCCCGCTGATTGAGGGGCGGCGCGGCATATAGTCGCGCCCTTTTTGCAAACCCCCCCCCCACGTGGGGGGCTTGATTGGTAGGAAATGGGGGGCTTTGCCCCCCACAAGGAAACCGCCCCCCTCATTAAGAGGGGGGTTTTGATGAGCCGGCCGGGGGATTAATTCCCCTGGTTTACTGCCATCCGGCCGGCCAGCTGGCCGGCCCGTTTTCTCCAACGGGACCGGAAAATCCGGTCCCCTCTTCGGCTTCCGACGCCGGCGGCCCGGCCGCCGGTCTTCTCATCCTGCCGCGGCCCGGAACCGGCCGCGGTCTCCTCGTCCCGCCGCGGCCCGGAACCAGCCGCGGTGTTCGTCGTCCGGCGCGGTGCGACGGCACCGCGCCCCTTCTCCGCGCATTTGATTCCCTTCGACGCGGCGCGACGGCGTCGCGTTCCTTATGATTCTTCCATGGCACGGCGCGACGGTGCCGTGAAATTTAATCATATTACTATATGCGTGGTGCGACGGCACCACGCCACTTTGCTTCCACCCTCAAGATAGAACAATTAGAACGATGGAGGGGGTTCGGCCGTGTTCATGCGGTCCGGCCCCCCTCACGTTAAATAATAACTCAACTTGAACATTCAAAGCCTCATGTTAGACATGCGAGATCCACGATCAAGAAATAAATAATTAAACAATAAATTAACAACCCCTACCTTGGTATAAGGTTCGAAGATTTGACTACGTTCCGCGGAAGACGACGTCGCGGAGGTCGGGCGTCGCGGTCGTCGTTCGTCAAATTCGATGACGAAGAGGTGCGTCCGAAGAGGCACGTCATTGGAGAAACCTTGTACGCCGACGAAGGTTGTCCGAGGAAGAAGCGGTGTTCTCTCTCGTTGGCACGGAAGACGAAGAAGAGCGGAGCGGCGTTCTTCGTCGAAACTTGAGCGTTCTTCGTCAATTCTTGAGGAAAGTCAAATAAAAAGAAAACAACGAACTCAAGAACCCCTACCTCGATAGTCGCACGTTGACGTAGTCGTGGAATATCGGTGTCAATTCCTTTGACGTCGGAGGAAGAGTCGTTGTCGATGGCGTTCGTCGTGGAAAACCGTCGCGGAAGAGATGATGCGGAAGAAGAACGTCACGTCGCGGATATGGCGTCGCGAAAAAACCGTGTTCTTCGGCGAAGAAGTTCTTCGTTGAAGAACGGCGTTCTTCGTGTTCTTCGTCGAGGTTGAAGAAGATGAAGAAATAAGAAGAACCTTCCCAACTCTCTCAAGGAGACAAAACTAAACCCAAAATAAAATAAGACTCTATCTTATTTTATTAACACAACAAGACACTAGAATTTCAAAAGTTTGAAATTCAAAGAAGAGATAACTCCACATTAATTAACAAATTGTCATGTTAATTAAAGAGGGGTTAAGGGAGTTTGAGGGAAGATGTAAAGTTAGGTTTCGTGTGGGCCCCACCACACTTAATCCTCTCAAGGGAGGTTAAGTGGGTGTGGGTCCCACACCTAACTTCCTTTGAGTGAAGATAACTATTAAGTTAAAATAAAAAAAATTGTGTTTACATATTTTTATTTAACTTATTCTAATCTCCCAAAAACTAACTCTCAACCCGAAACAAACGCAACTCCCGAAAAGGTCTCTTTAAGCGAATATCGGCGCTGCGAGTTCATCGGTGCCCTCGGATTTCAATTCCGAGCACCGGATCAAAAGTTAGAAATTCCCGCTCGTTCGTTCACTGAACGTACCCGAGCCAAACTTCGGAAATTGATTCCGGGCACTCCGGGCCTCGGAATCAGGTGCCGTCTGAAACCGCGCTCTTGTAAAATTCCAAAGAAAATTAAGAAAAAATTTCCCTTGAATTTTACGGGTCTTTACATTACTCCCACCTCAGGGCTTTATGTCCCCGTAAAGATACATCAAAACTAGGGAAACAAATGAGGGTACTGAGCACGCATCTGAGCCTCCCGCTCCCATGTGCTCTCCTGGAGATTCCCGTGCTACCATCTGATGCGCACAAGAGGAATCAATCGCCCATGCAGGACCTGCTCATGACGATCCTCTATCTCCACCGGGACCTCCGTAAAAGTCGCCCCATCGTCAACGTCAAGCTCCCCATGGTCAATGATGTGCGTCGGGTCGTGCACGTATCTCCTCAGCTGAGACACGTGGAAGACGTCGTGCACCCGGTGCAACTGAGGTGGTAGAGCTAGGCGATAAGCCACCTCACCAATCCTGCTGAGGACATGGAAGGGTCCGATGAAGCGCGGAGATAACTTGCCGCCTCGGCCAAATCTCCGAATACCACGTCGAGGTGAGACCCGTAAGAAGACGTGGTCGCCATCCTCGAACTCCAGTGGCCTCCGCCTCCTGTCAGCGTATGACTTCTGCCGGCTCTGAGCTGTCCTCATCCGCTCCTGGATGACCTGGACCTTCTCTGTCGTGGCCAGGACCATCTCCGGTCCCACGAGTGCTGACTCTCCAGGGTCTGTCCAGCATAAAGGAGATCTACAAGGTCGGCCGTACAACGCCTCGTACGGTGCCATCCCGATAGTGGAGTGGTAGCTGTTGTTGTACGCAAACTCCACCAAGGGTAGGTGGTCCTCCCAGCTACGACCAAAGTCGAGGACACATGCGCGGAGCATGTCCTCGAGAGTCTGAATGGTCCTCTCCGTCTGACCATCCGTCTGAGGGTGAAAGGCTGTGCTCAGACGTAGCTGCGTCCCGAACGCCTCCTGTAACCCCTTCCAAAGCCGGGAAGTAAAGCGGACATCTCGATCGGAGACGAAAGATGATGGTACACCGTGGAGCCGCACAATCTCCTGAACGTAGAGACGTCCCAAGCTCTCTACTGAGCCCTGCTCTCTGATGGGTAAGAAGTGTGCCGACTTGGTGAGTCGGTCAACAATTACCCAGATGGAGTCGTGAACTCTGGAAGTGCGTGGAAGTAGAGTCACGAAGTCCATAGATATGTCGTCTCACTTCCACTCCGGAACCTCCAAGGGCTGTACCAAGCCTGCTGGTACCTGATGCTCTGCCTTCACCTGACTTGCTGCAGTAGTGGAGGAGTGACTGTGAGAGACTGAAGGAAGGCTGCTCCATCTCTATCCACGAAGGATATCTGTAAAGAGGCTAGCTGCAAATATTTCTCCTTTGCCGAAAAGTGAAATCCGGTCTCATCCCCTGGATGAACCACGTTCCTTGCCTAATACAGTCAATTCCGTCATGATTAGTTAATTTATGGCACGGATGACGTCGTAAGGCCTCGACGCTGCTACCAAGAGGTCCAACCGTTACTCTCGCCTCTAAGGGTCGAGTCACACTGTCGGCATCAGTGTGAGGTTACTGGGTCCCCTCCAGTTGAAAACTCGAAAGTGAGGGTCAAGTCAACAGTTTAACCGGGACCACTCAGTAACATCACGAAAGAGGACAGGAACAAAAATATCACAAAGGTATGCGTCTTTTATTATTTCAGCTCATAATACAAGACTCTACACAAAAGAAACAAGGAACCAGAAGTACAAAGGATGTATCCACTAGTTCTGCTCCTGTCCATCGGCTCCCAGAGCTCTATGATCAAAGGCCTCGGCTGCCTGAAGTTGAGCTCTCCCCTGCGGTCGGGGTGGACCTCCTGGTGGTGGTGGTGGTAGAGCCTCAAAGCGTCGTCCACCACCTGCTGCTCGGCCAGCTCCTCTGCCTCGTCCGGGGATCCGTCTCCCCGCGAAACCTGGGTGGTCGCTGGCGCTGAAACTCATGTAGTGCGCTGAGGCGACGTGCATCGTCGGTGGCTGGTGCTGGAAGTATCGGGGGATCGGCGGGTAGTGCTACCACCGGTGCCACTGCTGACAAAGGGCCCTGCACCGAGGCCTCGTCGCTCGGTGGGCTGTCGTCACGCTCAACTCTCGGAACCCTAGCTGGCTGCCGTCGTGGGGCCATCCTGAAAGGAAATAGGTGTGCCACGGTCAAACAGTATACCTGGTGAGCTGACACAAAGAAATCACAAATAAAACATTGAAACACACACGCAATCAATGTTTTCGTGCATTAAGTCGGAAATCAGAAGTCAGGGTCCTGGTGTACGGATACGTCGGCCGCCGCACCAACACTGGACTCCCTGGACTGATAACCACACTCAATACGCTAAACATTATTGCTTCACATAGAAAAGATCAGAGTTCACGGTAGAACCGAACCCCTCTGATACCAATTTGTCACGACCCGCCCTCGGGGTCCGTGCCGTGACTACCCCAAGCCCGCCTTCCATAGGCCAGGGGCTGGCGACTAGCACCAAGGTGTAAATCTCGGTAAAAAGGGAAGGCATTGCCTTTGTAAAGTAAACAAACACCACAGAGTAAGCAAGCGGAAAGTAAACACTAAACAAAAGCAGAATACAACTGGAAGTGCGGAAAAGTAAATGGGCCAGAATACAAACCCAAACTGAAAGTAAAGTACTACTCGAAAGGGAAAACAGCAACTGAAAAGTAAAAGCCGCTACTCCGAGCTGTCCAGTGGAAATCCCACCTGAAGGGTGGGTACAGATAGCTCCTCTGCTCCACGGGTCCCGCCGTCCGCTCCGTGCACGTTCCGCCCAGTGGTCCACCTCCGGGTACCGTCCCGCTCTGCAAGCCTCAGCTAAGGTCAATGTTGTCCGTCGTCTGCATCCAACACAACGTAGTGCAGGCAAAGCCCGTGCAGGGGTGAGTATAAACTACTCAGTAGGGACCCCGAGACCCCTGAAGGTCTCTCAAATCCACAAAGGATAAACCATGAAGAAAGGTACAATCACGAAGTATCAACCGACTCTGCTTAGGTATATGCCCATACATATACCTAAGTCATCAAATTCAAATATGCTCCAACCTCCGAGCCCAAGTACAACTCAGTCCACACAGGAAAGTAAACGTATTCCACACAGGAAAGCAAAACGCAATCCACACAGGATTGCACAACACAATCCACACAGGAAAGAAAAACGTAATCCACACAGGATTTCACTACACAATCCACACAGGAAAGCAACAGATTCAGCTCACACAGGATACTTCTTCAAAAGACGATAAAGATGATCTCTGATCCATCTAAGTCGTCGGACCCATGAAGGATCGATAGGTAACTAACCAAAGGACGATAAAGATGATCTCTGATCCATCTAAGTCGTCGGACCCACGAAGGATCGATAGGTAACTAACCAGAGGACGATAAAGATGATCTCTGATCCATCTAAGTCGTCGGACCCACGAAGGATCGATAGGTAACTAACCAGAGGACGATAAAGATGATCTCTGATCCATCTAAGTCGTCGGACCCACGAAGGATCGATAGGTAACTAACCAGAGGACGATAAAGATGATCTCTGATCCATCTAAGTCGTCGGACCCATGAAGGATCGATAGGTAACTAACCCCCGCAAAGACCCACACAGGATCGGGCCCACACAGGACCTGCAGGCGCTGGCTCACACATAACCGCTGAGCACGGACCCACACAGGATCGGACCCACACAGGATCGGGCCCACACAGGACCTGTAGCACTGATCCACGTAGGATCGCAGAGTGCTGATGTCGTCGTCGTCGAATCCACACAGGATCGGGCCCACACAGGACCTATAGCACTGATCCACGTAGGATCGCTGAGTGCTGTAGTCGTCGTCGTCGAATCCACACAGGATCTCTATACTGTCGTCATCGCAGTCACAGTAGCAGTAGTAGCAGTAGTTGCAGTCGCAGCCAGCACTAGGGTTCCCGCACACAGCAAACTCGTACAGGAGGGTCCGCTCCACGAGCCGAGAGGCTAATACATCAACTGTCACAAAGACCAGAGTTGATGTATCCAAATGTTCCGTATCGACAACAGGAACTCAACGCAACAGACGGCGCGTCGATCGGACGCCCGGTCTGAGTGTTATTGGCATTTTCGTCCCCGGGGCCCGGTTGGTTTTTAAGGCAAAACCAACCCGACCGTACTCCACCTGCGTCCAAACCTCGGGCGGAGTATGCCAAAAGATCCGTCTCACTAAGAGGAACACAACACAGCTGACGGCATGTCAATCGGACGTCCGTAGCTCAAGATATGAGCGTTTCCGCTCCGAAGGCCCGGTTGGTTTCGTGAACGAACCGACCCGGCCGAACTCAAAGTATTCCGAAACCTTGAGTGCGATATACCGAAACGACCGTATCGATCCAAGGATCACGTTTCCGCAGACGGTTCGTCAACCGGAGGTCCGAGGCTCATGTTATGTCCAAAAGACCGAAACTGGTTCGAAACGGGGGGGTTCGGGTCCGGGCCGACCCGGCCCGACCCCCCCCCCCCCCTGGGTCGGGCCGGCCGGCCGGCCGGCCGGCGATGCGGCGGCGCGGCGGCCGCCGGCGGTGCGGCGGCGCGGCGGCCGCCGGCGGCGCGGCGGCCCGGCGCCGCTCGGCGGCCGCACGCGGGGGGCTAAAGCCCCCGCTGATTGAGGGGTGGCGCGGCATATAGCCACGCCCTTTTTGCAAACCGCCCCCCCCCCCCCCACGTGGGGGGGCTTGATTGGTAGGAAACGTGGGGCTTTTCCCCCCCACAAGGAAACTGCCCCCCTCATTAAGAGGGGGGTTTTGATGAGCCGGCCGGGGGATTAATTCCCCCGGTTTACTGCCATCCGGCCGGCCAGCTGGCCGGCCGGTTTTCTCCAACGGGACCGGAAAATCCGGTCCCCTCTTCGGCTTCCGACGCCGGCGGCCCGGCCGCCGATCTTCTCATCCTGCCGCGGCCCGGAACCGGCCGCGGTCTCCTCGTCCCACCGCGGCCCGGAACCGGCCGCGGTGTTCGTCGTCGGGCGCGGTGCGACGGCACCGCGCCCCTTCGCCGCGCATTTGATTCCCTTCGACGCGGCGCGACGGCGTCGCGTTCCTTATGATTCTTCCATGGCACGGCGCGACGGTGCCGTGAAATTTAATCATATTACTATCCGCGTGGTGCGACGGCACCACGCCACTTTGCTTCCACTCTCAAGATAGAACAATTAGAACGATGGAGGGGGTTCGGCCGTGTTCATGCAGTCCGGCCCCCCTCACGTTAAATAATAACTCAACTTGAACATTCAAAGCCTCATGTTAGACATGCGAGATCCACGATCAAGAAATAAATAATTAAACAATAAATTAACAACCCCTACCTTGGTATAAGGTTCGACGATTTGACTACGTTCCGCGGAAGACGACGTCGCGGAGGTTGGGCGTCGCGGTCGTCGTTCGTCAAATTCGATGACGAAGAGGTGCGTCCGAAGAGGCACGTCGTTGGCGAAACCTTGTACGCCGACAAAGGTTGTCCGAGGAAGAAGCGGTGTTCTCTCTCGTTGACACGGAAGACGAAGAAGAGCGGAGCGGCGTTCTTCGTCGGAACTTGAGCGTTCTTCGTCAAGTCTTGAGGAAAGTCAAATAAAAAGAAAACAACGAACTCAAGAACCCCTACCTCGATAGTCGCATATTGACGTAGTCGTGGAATATCGGTGTCGATTCCTTTGACGTCGGAGGAAGAGTCGTTGTCGATGGCGTTCGTCGTGGAAAACCGTCGCGGAAGAGATGATGCGGAAGAAGAACGTCACGTCGCGGATATGGCGTCGCGGAAAAACCGTGTTCTTCGGCAAAGAAGTTCTTCGTTGAAGAACGGCATTCTTCGTGTTCTTCGTCGAGGTTGAAGAAGATGAAGAAACAAGAAGAACCTTCCCAACTCTCTCAAGGAGACAAAACTAAACCCAAAATAAAATAAGACTCTATCTTATTTTATTAACACAACAACACACTAGAATTTCAAAAGTTTGAAATTCAAAGAAGAGATAACTCCACATTAATTAACAAATTGTCATGTTAATTAAAGAGGGGTTAAGGGAGTTTGAGGGAAGATGTAAAGTTAGGTTTCGTGTGGGCCCCACCACACTTAATCCTCTCAAGGGAGGTTAAGTGGGTGTGGGTCCCACACCTAACTTCCTTTGAGTGAAGATAACTATTAAGTTAAAATAAAAAAAAATTGTGTTTACATATTTTTATTTAACTTATTCTAATCTCCCAAAAACTAACTCTCAACTCAAAACAAACGCAACTCCCGAAAAGGTCTCTTTAAGCGAATATCGGCGCTGCGAGTTCATCGGTGCCCTCGGATTTCAATTCCGAGCACCGGATCAAAAGTTAGAAATTCCCGCTCCTTCGTTCACTGAACGTACCCGAGCCAAACTTCGGAAATTGATTCCGGGCACTCCGGGCCTCGGAATCAGGTGCCGTCTGAAACCGCGCTCTTGTAAAATTCCAAAGAAAATTAAGAAAAAATTTCCCTTGAATTTTACGGGTCTTTACAATACCCTTATTATATCACCAAGAATTTCTTCATCAATCTATAAACAATAAACCAGATATACTCAATTTAATGTAAATTGTAGCATGGAAATAATTTCTGAATTTGTATCAAAACAAGTTTTTCAAAAAAATAAATGGTGGGTACAAAAAATTGTTATATGTTCATTTCCATAAAATTGGCCACATAAAATCATACATGTCAAAACATGAATGAAAAAACTATTTCACTACAAGATACATAAATAACTTATTTTATTATCATTGGCTTGTAATCATCATTTTCAATGATAGAACCGTGATTATAATCCTTGAGGATTGGTTATGTTGATTCATGAGGTTCCAAAATATCTAGATGAAATATGGATCTGTGGGTGAACATATCCAAAGGGATCTGGCCTAGAGGTGATACTAATCCATCCCAATGAAAGAAATTTCAATTCTCAAGCAGTTTCAGTATCATTGTCATCATAAAATCATTCCTATATAATTAGTTTTACCTAGAATTCATATCCCCAAATTAACTAACCATGATCTCTTGTGTGTCAAGGTGAACAAATATACTAGGCTCTATCATTCTTTTCAAACAAACTCAAAACATTTTAGAAAATCATTTCAATCAACATGAAGTTTAATATTAAAAACATTTCATTCCATTTTAAAACATACATAAAACGGTTTTATAAAATATTACACCTATCAAATAAAATCATTTCATTCCAAATCATAATTTATTTCATACCTTTTAATCTCATAAAAATCAATCTTCAAACCTTCATTTTATGTCATGATCATTTTCCATAAAAAACAGTTTATATTCAAAATCAATTTTAGAAGGATTTCATCACACATGCCATTCCATGTCACGATAATTTATTAGAAGAATGAAATCAAGATTTAAAGTCAATTAAAAATACTATTCAAATAGACAAGCATCATGAATTTTAATTGTTAGTGATTTTCTTATGAAACCACCAATATCAATGTAGGATCGTCTACACCCAACATGGAATCCACAAGTATAGTTAATGGCTAGAACGATAAAGGAATAATCATAGTTCCTCAAATCAGCCAATAAATATCTATATCCATCAACAACATGAGGATCCACCACTCTTGAAGAAGGTGAGAGAGGAAGAAATGATAATTCATAACCAAATAGATTACACTTATTGGAAGAAATTTAACACATCCACTAAAACCAATATATGAAAATAGAATAGGTTAAAAGACCTAGAATCACCTATAGTGAGAATCCAAAATCAATATGGTCAAGTTAGATTAAATTTGTAAGATTTTAGAAATTATACTAGGTGTCTTGGGGTTTTAATAATGAAATTTTGATAATTTAATTCCTGACACCTGGTTTGGATGCTAGGTTTGACAAATAGTGCACCTATTATTGGGATACTAGAGCAAGATAAGTGGCTTGAAAAACCATGTACAAACTATGTGCCCTATATATGACAATGGAATGAGTTTCATGTCTTATCTGAAATATTTTAAAAATAGTTCACCAACCATTCATACTCCACTATCCCAAACCACATGGCTTGGAGGTTCAGCCACAATGTTTACACTAATTATGGACTTTGTCAAGCTCCATCCTCCAAATTTCAAACAAAAGGTGCAATATTTACTTGGACAACGAACATGGTTTTCACTAGTAGTGATCCAACCGTGAACTAGATCCAAGAACATGAAAAATATCCAAATCTTACCAAAAACAACCTGAAAAGGACCCAAGAAAGTGATGACCAAAATAAATTTTAGAAGTAGCCGAAAGCCAATAACAAGATGTTACACTTACACTAAAACGAAATTGTGTTCTTCCCTCATCAACCTCTTAAAATACATGGTTATGGGGAACTAAAAAAGGTTTGATCCAAGGAAGAGATTCTTGTAGCCCAATTATTATTCAATTATTTTTTTCATTATTTTTTTCTAATTCAAGGGAAAGAGCGATGTGGGAGTTGAATGATGGATTTCACTCTTTTCTTAATGTTACATAAATCCCTATTTAATAATATATTTAACCAATTTTAATATCCCTTATTATGTTTGACTCAGTATATAGATTATTTGAGAACCAGAGGTTTAGAATGACACACGGGATGCAATCAAGAGCTGGGTAAGATTACTAACTCAGGATAGGTGTATTATATTTTCAATCTCCCTGGATAAAGTTTTTTATTAAGGCACTTTGAGAATATTTTGAGTGTTATTATCACTTACACTTAAAATATTATAAGTCGGTTAGAGGAGTAAAATATAATTACACCATTGAATTGAAATCAAAAATAATTTAATTATTTATGACCATGAAACTAGACTTAGTAATTGGATCAATCATTTATCCATCTAACAAATATTTTATTTTTTTATTTATTTTCCTTTCTCTATTTTATTTTATCTTATTCAATTTACACTATACAATTCAAAAAAAATGAAACCAAATTACACTATTCTTATTTTAATTTTAATCAAGATATAATGAAATTCTAAAAATCAAAAAAATGACATATCCCTGGATGAGCGATAATTGAGTGACCACCTCTAGAGACAACCTAGGTTAGCCACTATGATACTCTATTTAGATAAAAATATTGATAAAGACCATGCAAATTCCTTAGTGCTAATGAGATTCATGGGTATCTTTTATCTTCATAACCATCCCAATAAGGGAATTGGTTGGGATATGTCACAATATATATATATGTGTGTGTGTGTGATTCCTAAAAATATTCCTTCTTTTGGTTTTTGAAGGATAAAGAGAATGTTATGATATTTTTATATTTCATTAAAAATGTACATTTATTAACACCATTTATCCCAACTTATTTAAAATAAAAATTAATCAAATAATAGAAAACTAAATATGAAAACAATATATTTATTAAATCATTGACTTTATAAATCTTATCAAATAATTCAATGATTTTTGATAATAAAGTTTTCATGAATATCTATATTTAAGATACAACTTTTCTTGGATATCATACTTAGGTGAATGAGATATCCAAGTGTTATATTAAGGATCTTAAATAAAATTAATGCAGTAAATATTAATTGAACATGAAAATGAAAGGAATAAATTAAACAATAACAAACATATAAAACTAAGAAACAATTACACACACTATCGATAATTGAATAATTGAACAAACTTGTTTCCAAGATTCATATATTTTGTGCACCATGTGAGAAGGAATAAATATATTTTTTGTCCCAAAAAAACACAGAATTGGATATAAGATTAGAAATAGTAGAATAGAAGATAATATATAATATGTTGTAGTTTTATTTTATTTTTTATATACAACACATCTCTTAGTTTATCATTCAACACATGGGTGGAAACAATGGTAAAATGATAAAATAAGTAACAATTATAGTGTGTTGTCTAAAATCACTTGTGTGGTTCCAAATTGAGATAAGGAAACAGATCCAATAATTTAAATGTAGAGATTGAGAAAATAAAAAAGGTGAATGATGTAGTACAAAGAGAAAACTGAATGTGCTAATATTGAAGATGAAAAAACAATGTGAGTAGAATAATATCCAATGTTTTTATTATTTTCAATTCTAATCACTCAAAACATGACTGTGCTCAATATTGTGAAATATAATATGTGAATAAGATGTATCTTCTAAGTTTTCATTTTCAATTTTTTATATTCATCTTATTTTATTTTGATGAAATCAATTACTTGCACAGAATAAAATTTTAATGTGTGAATAATTAGTTATATGGGATATTTTAGATAATTCATAACTATAATAAATTCTCTTATGTTTTCAAATAAATATGAAAATATTTTCTAATTTGTATGTATAATATATCAAATAGACTTGGTTAATGTATAAAGAACTAATAAAATTAAAGGATGGTTTTTCTATCACATCAAATGAATATTTAATACAAACTAATGCAAGATGTAATGGGTGTCGATGATTAATGTATTTGACAAGGTCGGGCCTAATGAAAATAGGTTTTTTTATTCCCACATTTCATGAAGATTTAAATAATTGATTTATGATTCATTTACATTATAATTAGTTCAAATTGTGGGGTGACCAAAACATAATTATTATTAGACCTAAAAATGACATATTCAAAAAATATTTAACATTAAACACATAATTTTAATTTAATAGATATCATTTTTACATATATTTCTCACGTAACTAAAATATATATTACTATAATAATAATTATATAAAAATGAAAAAAAAATATTTACCCATGAGTTAACTAGAATCAGTTTAAGTCAATCTACTTAAATGCACAACATTTCCCACCAATCAGTATTGGCTTTAATATAAGGAAATTTATGTTGTTTCACCTTCCCCTATAAAATATACCTGATCCAATGGATTTGATCCCCATTAAACATCTATAGAAAGGGACAACCCGATATTTATAACATATAAGAGGGTAGGGGTATGATTCACGTATTGGTGAATAAAAATAGTCAAAAAAAATTACAAAATATTATGATAAATTATTTAGTTAGCCCACCCAAGGATGAACACATTAACAAAAAAACACAAAAAATGTTTAGGTTGGGACTTTAATTGAGATGTTTTTTATTTTAAATTAGAGAAGAATGAAAAATTTAATAAAAACATTAAAAATGTTTCACACTTGTTTGAAAAAACAAACTTTTAGATATTGTATAATTGATTCTTGAATCATTAATGTTCAAAAATATACAGTGAAAAAAAATATCTATAGATAAATATTAAAAAAGAATAAATATTTTGGTTCTATTAAAATTAAAAAATATATTATTACACGAACGATAACTTTTAAATCATATAATATATTGTTCAAACACGAAGATTGGGATATTATTAATGTACAATAAATGGATTTAAAATATAATTCAAGGATTTGTTGTTATGAGGTACCATAATGAGATTTATTGTCTCATTCTTTGGAATCAAATATATCTCAGGATAATTGCACAAAAAAACCATTTTCCCATTCATGAATAAGATTGATAATATGTTTCATGGTGTTGAACTTATTTATAGGATCCCTTATTACACCTTAATTATTCTTTAATTTCCTTTCACCATTTTATTCCATGTGATCCACACAAGTACTATTATAAATTTTTTTAAGATTTTTAGCTGTTCATTCGATTTTTTCATATAGTTGACAACAACATGAAAACTTATTTATATGTTTTTTAAAATATATTTGTATTTTTTTAAATATTTATGTTTTAATTCATTTGAAAATAAATTATATGAATCTAAACCAAAAACACACACACTATTAAATTTAAAAATATTTATATATTATTATTAATATGTGTGATATTTTAATTTTTTGAGAACAATGAGAATGATATAAACTTTTTATTTTTATTTAAGAAAATATTCTTCATAGACATAATTCAGTGCATCATTTTTAACATAAAAATATAATTAATTTATGGAACCGAAAATCTCAAAAACAATCTTTTGATGTATCATGATACTCAAATAGTCACAAATTTCCACATCTGAGAGACACAACTAATCATTAATTCTAATATATGGTCCATGAAAAATATAAACATTATATAAAGGATCTCATATACTAATTGTGCATTCAAGTTCAAGATGACATGAAAAATAAATGAATTCATTTACCATCAAATATCAAATGAAATAAAGTTGGATCTCTGGACTCTAAAATTATATCCAAAAATAAATAACCAATATATATGAATTGAAAAATTAGTTATGTATTAAATCCATCCACGTCTTCATGAATAATTTAATTTGGAAAGAACCATAAAAACATAATTAATGAATATGATGAATGATATCAAAAATTTGAAACTCAGTAGAAAATATGCATAAAAAGAATTAATCATCAAAAAATTTCCTTCAATCCATTAAATAATATAATTCATAATAAATAATGGATTAAATATAATTTTAAGGAAATAAAAATATGTAAGAAATTGAACAAACTCAGTTTACATTGATAAAAATATAATTTTTTACAAATAACATTTTCATGTTTTACATTTATATGTCTTTTTTCATTACCTATATAATTCCTTATTAGATATTCCACCATAAAAAAAATTTAATACCACTTCCCATTCCATTAAAATTTATATTACATTGAAAAAAATTGATAGAGACATTTAGAAAATTATAAAATCTTGGGTGGATCTTCCCATATATTTATTTTCTACATTTTATATAAACACATTTTCGATAGACCTTTTGAATGGTGTGGCATGGTTACATTAATGAAAGAACACCCTTAGAATGAAAACATAAACTTACAGTCATTATAAAAATCCTAACATCTTATTCTTAAATAAAGTGTTATGGCATGTCCATGAGATACTTTGATGGGTTCTTTGTCACTTACTGCAAATAAAAGAGATAGAGAGTCTTGGTTTAAAACCTATAACATTGTGACATGAAATATAAATAAGTGAAGTGTGAGAATATTATTTGGATATGGTATTAACATAGATTCATTATGTGTTGATACATTTGGTATTTTTATAAGGATTTATTGGAGGAAATATAGAGACATTGTGAGAACCTGTAACATGAACCAGATACAATGTGAAGAAATTAAGTAAAGAAGAAACAACTATATATACTTTCAGTGCTTTGATAAACTAGGGTTTAAAAAGTTTTTATTTTTTCTTATGTTTTCAGAAGCCATATTTCATCATCAAACTTGTAGAGGTCCATTGGGATACTACAAATAATGTTATAAGATTGTGTTATATTCTAGAAAACATTTAAAGGGAATCCAAAGGTTCAGAGATACAATAGAAGCTTACTTCATCACTTAATAAAACCTCATTTTAAGAGATCTAAACATGTAATTATTGTTTGGGATTTTAATATTTCAAATATAGGATCCTAGTAAGACCAGTATAGATAGACCAAAAAATGTGAAAATTTGAGAAGATCTCCAGTATTTACCTCAACTATTTCATGGCATGGGAAAAAAGTTCATTTTTTCATGAAGAATTTCAATAGCCATAATTTGATAGAAGGATTGAAACCATTGTGTTTGGGAATGATTTCCATGTTAAAAAAACCTATGTAAGATGATCTTACTATGGTCATGATGAATCAAATTCTATGGACTCACATATAGACTCATTCATTATTTATAAAAACAAAATATATATGACAACATAAATTTCCAAATTTGGTATAAATAATAAAGAAACAACTTGAAATTACTAATCATGGAACTGGTAAGTGTATCTAAATCACTGAAGATCTTGACTACAAGGCATGTATTTTTTCTAGTAAATTATTGTGGATAAGGAATAATCTTATTTAAATTCAGTAATAGTTTTTCATTTGATTACCAACCATCTGCTCTCAGTGCATCTGTTTCTTTCATGATGAAGCTTTCATATATGGGGTTCCTAAGCTGGTTTCTCAAAAATTCTTATTAAAGGTAGCTAGAAGAAGCTAATAGAGAGAAACGAGTCACCCATAAAAATTCCATAGTTTTATTTTCTGGTGATCTATATTAGTAACTGTGTTAAGTATGATCTCTTACATGGCTATATGTACGATAGGAACAAAGACCTGAAATACATGTCCTGAAGGCCCAACAACACAATTTCATAGTACAAGGCTTGAGAGCATAATTCCCCAACACTCCAAACTAAAACAACCCATATCGCCCTCCTATATTATCCTACACTAGCTTGTTGTCATAATGTCACGTCCATGTCCATTGATCCTTATCTACCTAAATGGGGAATTTAATATGTGCATACTACTCACTTCATGAAGGAACCACCACATCCAATCTAATAACCAAAGTCATCTGTTTCACTATCTTTCTCTCCAACATTTATGAACAGCTCCAACATCAATCCTGAAGGGCCACCATTGACATAGCATAGGGCTAGTGTCCCATAGAACCTAATATGCTATAACGACCCCTAATTTTATCCACTGGAATTCCCTTTTTGTATAATTATGTAATGTAATATAATACACATACGCCACATAGAGAAACAAAAAAAAGATTATTCTCAATAATTAATAATGATAAATTAATCAGAAAATAATCCAATAAGTATGAAAAAATATTATCACATGATATTAAAAAAACAATAAGATAAATTAAATCTTCTTGATCTACCAGAATGACCACAATTAGGAACAATATTGAAGAAAGAAAATATAATATTAATAATATAAAAAAGTCATTTTGTAGATGATGGTGTATATAAACATGAGTGGAAATAGAATTGAATAAAAAATGAATGGAATTAGAGATATTTATAGGATGTAGTAAACTCATATGATCATTATAAATATGGACATTAGAATAATAATCTTACAATTATTATAGTAACATGAAAATTGGAATAATATTTTGACCCTTAGAAATAGTAATCTGGTCATTATAATAGTAACATCACCTATGTAAAAGTAAAATAATATTTATGTAGCATATAAAATAAAAATATGATATATTTATATCATGGTACAAGTAAATAAATGTTTTAAAAATGATAAATTATGTTTTTTTATATTTTGTAAAATGTAAATACTTTATTTTAAATTTTATAATGAATATAATGATTTAAACGGAAATTTATTTTCATTAAATAGATTCCTAAATTAATATTATGTTTTATTATAATTATAAGATAATTTTAGATGACCAGACATTATTTCTTAATGGGTCGTAAAATCACTATTTTTAAATAAATAAGAATTTTATTTAAAAATTAATTTTCTCATATTTATAAAATTATATTAATAAAATGGATTTAATTTTTGAAATCTACATATTGAAAAATAGTTAGGAAGAATTTTTTATATTTTTCAAAAATAGTTTAATTCTGGGTGAATAATGAAATATGATAATATATAGTATTTAACATTATTGGAAAAATACATGTATTTTCAAATCATGGATGTTGTAATCAAACATTAGTTCGAAAAAACATACACCATTTATTGTATATGGTCACAAGAATCATTAATTTTGAAAGTATTGATCCAAAATAATAAACTAATGAATATAATAAATAAGAAACCCCTTTCATCCCAACTCTCCTCACATCTAAGTATTTCTGGTCTCACTAAAAGATCAATTCCAAGTTTCATACCCTTTGATCGAAAGAATAAAATTTCATTATTAATGGAATTTATCAACCATATTTGTCATAGTTACCTTGATTATTTTTTGTGGTATTTTTTTGATGATATTTTGGTTTATTCTCAAATAATGAACGATCACAAGTATAACATGGAAATTATATTGAGAAGATTTTGGGATCATAGACTATATGATAAGTTTTATAAGATATAATTTTTTATAGAATAAGTTTTTTCCCTTGAGAATATCATATTCCAAGAGGGGATATCAGTTTATCCTTTATAGAATGAAGCATCCATCTCTTAGAATCCACCCAAGAATGATTTCTAGATATGCAGTTTTCTAGAGAATTTTGGATATTATTAATGATTTGTCAAGGATTTCTCAACACTTTCTTCTACCATGACTTATCTTAAGAGTGAGGTTCTAAATTTAAATGAAATGATGATGGTCATAATTTATTTCTAGATCTTAAAGCTTATCTCACCTTAGTACCCATCTTATGCTTTCCAGGACACGGTCCGGGATATGTGGTATATTATGATGTGTCTAGATCCTATCTCGGTTGTGTTCTCATATAGGGAGATCATGTTGTGACCTATGGTTTGTGGCAGTTTAAAACACATGAGAAGCATTATCTGATTCATTACCCTAAATTATCTATAGTTTCCCATGCCTTAAAGTCCAAGAATCAATATCACTTTGGAGAAAGGTTCATAGTCATAATTGATCATAAGAGTTTGAAATATATATTCTCTTAGTGACACTGGAACTTGTGGAAATGAATATGGATGAAATATCTCAAAATTTTTGACTTCAAATTAGTGTATATAATTAATAAATGGAATTCTATAGAATAAGCTTTGATTTGAAAGTCAAATAATGATGTTGTGAGGGAAAACAATGACTAGTGACAACTGATGAGTGTTACTGTTGGACTAAACCTAGATTGTTTCAAAAAAATGAGACTATAGTTTTATTATTAGTAAATAATATTCCTAAAATGTGGATTTTATAAAATAGGCACATATATCATTTCTCAATTGCACCACCATTAAGTCAAACCTAATTGGTGGGGAGACTTCTGATGCTTAGACATGGGATGCAAACGCTTAGTTATGTTTTGAATGATGAATTGTACTCTTTGTGTATTTCTAGGTATAAATTATTTTGGCATGTCACCATTCAAAATGGGTTATTCATTTGGGTATTCATAAAATTTACATGGTGATGAAAACCCATTTCTTGTGGTTAGGTATGAAATGAAAGATTACAAATTTCATTATGAAGTGTCTAACCAATCAGTAGTTAAGGTTGAGCATCAAGGACTAGATTGTATGCCATAGACTATGCCTATACTTTAATAGTTGTGGGAGCTGATTTACATGGACTTTGTCACCGATCTACCGAGGATGCTTTAACAGCATGGTGTTATTTGGGTAATTTTAGATCAAATAACCAATTCGGTCCACTTCCCCCCAATAAGAGATTCCAACATGGTATAGGATTTAACAAAGTTATATATTTGATAAGTTGTTAAGTTACATGGATTTCTTTCTCAGAGGATATACCCAAAATATATAGTAGTGTTTTCTAGATGAACAAAACTACATCTTTTAATTCCTTAAGAACATTAGTTAAAAATACACATTGAGGTGTCCTCTCATTATGAGTGGTATTTTCAAACATTCAATGAATGATCTACTAGAAAGAGTCATCAATTTCCTATGAAACTAAAACTATAATGATATGTAATCCTTCTAGATCATTTATTCTTCGTATAAAAAGGATAGGATTAATTTACCCATCATGTTCTAACAAGACATCATTGCATAAGAGGGGAAATCATTTATTTTCTACATAATCCCAACAAATATATGAAATTTGTCTTTTGAAGAAGAGTTATATGTATGATAACCTACAATACAAAGCTACTACAATTATTTTATTAAAGGTTACTAGTAAATTTTTATATCACTTTCAGAGTCCAAAGGCCTGAATATGGGTATACTCAATAACGTAAATGGTTTTTTACAATTTTGTGTAGGAAGGTTATATATGTGAATAAAAACTAACCATGTATTGTGTGAAGTAAGAATTTAACCAATAATATTAAAACTATCAGCTGATAGACTAAAACTTGAATTCTATACCTCTGGTGAAAAATCTAGATATCATGCATTAAATGTTTTCCATGCTAATCCATCTGTGGGATGAACCAAATTGATATTATCCTTAATTATCTCAATATCATTATATTAAATACTTTATTGATGTAACACCCTAAGACTTAACAAAATTTTCCTTTTTGAATAAATTTTATTTTACTACTTTCTTCATTTTTACACAACACCATGTTAAGCTTACACTACGCACAACAATGTGTTGGCTTGTGTTATATGCAAAGCCCAGTTTTACCAAACAATAATATATTAATAAAATATTATTATTTAATATATAACCTAGTTGTTAAATTATTGGTTATGAATAGTATTAATAGAATTTTTAATTTTATATATTGAATATAATTTTAACATTCACCTTATATGACATGATATAAGACAAAATTTAATTTTTCAATAAAAAAAAGTATTTTTCAAAAAACTGCAGTTTGGCAGCCTTTTGATTGAAATACCATTTTAAATATAATTTATGACAATTTTAAAAGTTCTACTTGAAAAAATATAATTATTCTTTGGAATAATGATATTAAAATTTACTTTGGTTGAATATTTGGTATTATAATGATAAATATCATATTTTAATTTATAGTGAAAAATACAGCATTTTAATTCAAAACTGATTTTTGTCTAATTTATTTATATTGGTAGATTATTATTATAATTGATTTTAAAGTATTAATAGATTGTGTTTTTATAATTTAATACAATTTAAGTCATTGTAATCAATTTCACATTGAAATTGGATATAAAAACTAAATGAAATTTTGAACATTTTACTTAAGAACATTTTTTTCTTATTACTTCAATGGGATTAATTTTAAATATTTTTTCCAATTATTTGTTTTATATTTTGAAAAATAAATTCCATTTTTTGAATAAAAAGTTAAATTTTTTTAAATATGTCCCTTTTATTTTTGAACGTTATGAATAATAAATTTAGTAGAAAATTTTATTATCATGGTTAAAGGTAATTCGAGTAATTAAAGGTAATCATTATATTATTAAATTAAAAAAAATACCCTCAAACCTTTCTTAATTTAATTAAATGAGTTTATTATGTTTAAAATCATCCTTGGGTTGAATTTGGGACCACATGGAGCCAATTGGATGGCATTAATGCATTTATAATATTATATTCAACAAAAAGTCATTTTTGTTACACTTTTCTTTTTAAAAAATAATATATATTTAATATTTGGTTGTATATAAGAATTATTAGACTATAAATAGAATTTAAAAATATAAAATGATAACATACATCATGGTAATTTGTTTATAATTTTTAGTAAATAAATAATTAAATTACATTTTGACGCAATGATGATGCAGTAATTGCTTCATTAATGGAAGAATCGCATAAATGATATTGAAAACATTAAAATAAATAAAATATTACTTAATAAATGACATACATGAATTTAATTGATAACATAGACATGTTAGTGACATATTGGTAGTATTTTTTTAATGTTATCATATCGGTTTTATATTTTTAGAAATGACAATATTGAATAGTATCAAAATTGACGTAAATGAAACTTTAAAATAAAAAGTATTTTATTAAATGTTATAAAATTATTAAGAATATATAATTCATCAAAATAACTATTATAATGTCAATGATATCATATTGATCTATTTTTAATCTTTTAATGGAACCTTGTTCATGAAAATTACAAAGATATTATTAAAATCAAAGAATGTGGAAAAATGTCACACTCTCATTTCCTATAAGTTCAATCATTTTAATATTGGGATAACCTGAAGACAAATGTGATCGTGAATAGTATATGGAAATCTAACAGAATTATATACATCATAGTAATTTATTTAAAAAAATTAGAGAAAAAATAAAGACCATAAGTAATGACACAATAGTGAAAAATTAATTATTTTATTAATAGAAATATAAAAAAAATAATTTTAAAAATATTAAAATAAATATAATTTGACATAATTGTAATGCCCGGACCCCAATTACCCAGAGTCGGTGCATTATTACGTAACATTGGCATGATCACAAAAGATCAAGTCTTGAAATACTAATTAGTTTAGTAGCCTTGGAATCTCTAGATACATTCATAAGGTTTACATTACATAAAAAAGTGAAAAACTAAAATAATATAGTCTCCATAGTCCACACTCATATCCCCTTAAGACTATCCCTGCAGGTCAGTCATAAAAATATTTCTTCACATCCTGGGAAAAATATAACATAGAAAGGGGTGAGCTCAGACGCTCAGTAAGGATAACAATATAGCATAAGCTTTCATAAATAAGCATAAACATTTGAGGTAGGGTATAACTAAAACAAAAGCCTTTAAAACTTGAACTTCATAATAATATGGAAAACATAAAAATAAATAATTTCATTTACTTATTCACATGGATATTCCACTAGTCGAATAATCGCATGCAATATCACTGATCACTTTCATACTGATGGAAATGCATAATGTTGAAATTTAATTTATGTGTCAAAGCATCGTGCCAAGACCTAAGGTATAACTATAACTGGAACCCAACCCGGAGAGCCTCTATAACCGAACTCCATCCCAGAGAGCCTGTGTAACCGGACTCCAACCCGGAGTCCCTCTAATAACCGGACACCAACTTGGAGTGCCTCTAATAACCGGACACCAACCCGGAGTGCCTCTAATAAATGGACACCAACCCGGAGGGTCTTCTGTAACCGGACCCCTACCCGGAGGTCTTACTTTTACCGGTCCCTAACCCGAAACTTACTAGTCCAACACATTCATCTTAAGAAGAGGATGAAATATAACATAAAAATTCGTATTAAAACTATCATGCCAAAACATTAATCATAAACCATTAATGGAATAAAAATAACTCATTAATAGTCAAACATATCAAAAAACCTTAAATACAATATGGATGATTTGTATCAAAATAAATAAACTTCAAAAAAGTGTAAAATTTATCAAATAATGTTGACATAGATGAAATCAAAACTATTTGACAGAAATATCTCTTTTTTTAAATCATTTAAAAGTCACATAATTATTAAAAAAACATTTACTTTGAAAGTATTCTTATAATCTTGTAAGGGAAGATTCAATGATTTTTTAATGGTGTAAAATAGCCGCACCCGCCGTATAAGTTTAAAAAAAGACATTCTTACCTTAATTCTGTTGAAAAGGTTAAAAAGGACCTTGTTTGGAAAATGATGGAAAGATTTCTTTATAAACTTCTTATAAATAGTCAAAAAAAGGTATAAATGAATTTAACCCATATTCTGTAAAATATTAATAATGTTTTGAAATACATTTTTAAGAAACATAGATGTAGATGATAAAGAGGTCCTAGTAGATAATTACGTATAAACAACCTCGGATAATGAAGAGATTGTGAAATAAACCCTTATGAATTTGGTAACTTACAAAACATACACCCCAGGAAAAAGGTATCATACAATGAATATGTAAATACACATAAATTAAAGTTTATTACATAAAGAATACAATTATGGGTAGTATATACACCACAAAAAAGGTAATAGTGGCAACATGGCATGAATCTCACGGGAATATGGAGTGAGATGAAAACCCCTTACCTTGTACCTTTATTTGGTTGAGGGTAGGATAACCTCCTGTATAATGGTGAAATAATTTTAATTAAATTATAAAATAATAATATACATTAATATGATATCATATATGATCTTTTAACATTTCTTTGTTAATAATATCTTAGTATTATTGTCATTTCAGGTGTTAACTTACTCATTTTATTTTATATATTTTGTTACATATGCCATGTTTTTTATGGATAGGTAGTATCTTATTCATATCCATAATTATATTCAGTCCTTAAACATTATTTTTAATCATCAAATGAGAATTATACTTTAATGGATATGATGGGGAATGAATTTCATCGCGTTCGTGGAGACGGTAGTCCGTACATACGCACGAGCGACAATATCACTCTTTTGATAATAAAATAAAATATAATTGGATAGTATATCATATATACAGAATCATTATCATGTTATATTTATTATTCACATGAATTACACATCATTATTATACTCATCCAAATAACAATGTTTTGAATAACAACTACACCACGACGTGGAGACGGTAAGTCGTACGTACGCACGTATGGTGACATGTCATTCAAAGGAATGATAGAATACTGAATATGGTTGTACCATATTTATAATAACATCACAGTATATAGAGTATACTGGAGTTATTATTTTATAATGTGAATAACAATGAAAGAAGAAGTTGAAGAAGAAAGGAACTTGAAAGAGGGTGGTGAAAACATTACCTCTTTTTCGGCTTCTTCCTTTTGATTTGATCAAAAGGGCTCCTTAGGTTGGATTTATGATAAAAATAAGGCCTCTAGGTTGAATTGATGGAAGTTGAGAGGATATTTGGGATGTTTTTGGCTGATCCAAAAGGATTTGAATGTGTGAATTAGGGAGAAGGGGTAGTGCACTTTTATAAGAGGTGTGAGGGGCACCTTTGGAAAAGCTAGAAATATTATTTTACAATAAATTCATATTTGGTTTATAATGGATCCAAAGAGGATTATTAAAAGAAAAAGGTGGGTATGGGTCTAAACACTTTCAACCAATAGAATTTATACAGGTTTGGGTCATTATATTAACCATATCTTTTAGTTTTAACACTTAGTTAATTAGTTTGACATTTACAATGTCACATTGTATTTTTATATTATATAGTTAATAAACTTACTATATACATCCAAGAAACCCCCAAGTGGTCCATTAATAATACAAATATCATGATATAATTCCTTTTTCTGAACATTAGATTTTTAGGAATAGAATATAAATTAATAATATAATATTGTTTTTAAAAACTCTTTTATGTCAATTTTGACACAATTGGGTATTTTGTTTTTGATAAATTCACAATAGAATTATTACTTCAAAAAAAATTCATATAATCAATAATATAATGTCATATTAACCAATATAAATTCTTTGATGTCATTAAAACTTTCAAATTATATTTATTTTAACATTTATAATACCAATTATTTTATTCTTTCATTAATAAGGAAAATACTGCATCATTATTGTGTCATAAATAATATTAATTATTAAATGTCTAAAAATTAAACATAGAAAACCATTATGTAGGAAATATTTTTAAATTTCTAATGAATATTTATAGTCTAAAATCCAACATATATAACCCTATGTAAAAAAAATTCTAAAAGATATATGCTTATGTCATTTTTGTATTTATTTTAACTTAATTAATATAAAGTGTCCTTATCATTTAAAAGTGGCTCCATGGGGTCCCAAAATCGACGCAAAGATGCCCATGGTCGTACATGTATCAACCAGTAAGTTTAGGACACGTTTGAGGGTAATTTATTATTATAATAATATTATTTTTTACCCTTATTTTTTGGATTTACCCTTTAACCATGGTAAATGAAATATTTACCGAAATATTATTCAAAATGTCTAAAAATAAAACTTAGCTATTTACAAAATTTGGAAATCCTGATTTCAAATATAAAATCCATTTTTCCAAATTCAAAACACAGAAGTGGTAGAAATTAATTTAAAAGTAATTCCCGTTGTTGAAACAAAAAATGTGTTTTTAAGAGATAATAACTATCAAAAGATTGACACTTGTTTATGTCCGGTTTAATTATGAAATTAGGTCCAATGACCAAAATTGTATTAAATGGTAAAAATATAGTCTAAATATACTTTAAAACCACTCAAATTCATAATTTATCACTGTTAATTTTTTTGATTAAAAAAGTTGTTTTTAATTAAAATTTTGTAATTTTCACTATTTATCAAAATATAAAAGTTATCTGAAAAGTACCAAAATTTCACCCTAGGATAATTTCGATATTCTGAATAAAAAAATAAGTCCATTTTGAAAGATAAAATTTATAAAATTTCAAAATGTGGGTATTACTATTCATAACGGTTAGTTTGATTGGTTATGGTGTGTGTTAGAAATCAAAGTTGTGTAAAACACACGCTACTGTATTATTCAAAAAGAAGCGTACCATGGAAGCTTGGGGTGTTACAATAATTGTGGTGATAAATAAATTTTATAAGTGAATATGACATTTTATGATTATATTTGATAATTTTATTTGAAGTTATCTTTTTTTATTTCAAGTCAAAGAAATGGATAGTATCAACATTGACACTATTGATAGTTTATAAAAATAACATTTTATTAAATTATTTAAAAATCATAAAAAAAATTAAAAACATAAAATTGTTAATTGAAATTTCAAAAAAATTATTTAGTGTCTAATTATGGATAATTTACACCACATAGGTAAATATTTATAATTTTTAAATATTTAAAATATTATTACTACAATTAAAATTAAATTGATTAATTAAGGATGTATGAAAATGATTAGGTTTAAATAGAATAAAAACATGTCTAAAATTAATTGGTTAAGATTATTTTTACCCATGATCATTTTATATTTATAATTAATCACTTTGGATCTATTTGGAAATAAAAATCAAACTATATTAAATTAATAGTTTTGGAGTTTCAAAAGATGTCCCTCCCCTCTCTTATAAAAGGGAACCTATCCTTGTCTTTTATTCCCACATATAAAGCCCTTTTTATCAGCCAAAACCTAAACAAATGTTCTCCCAACGTCCCCCAAATCATCATAGAGGTCATACATTTAGAAAAAAAATCTTACCTAGGGAGTCCTTTTGTACAAATCAAAAAGAGATACCCGAAGAAGAGGTAATTGTTTTATCATCTCTTTTGAAGTTCATTTATTCTTCTACTTCCACGTCCTATTTCATTTACCTAATAAAGTAATGAATCTCGTATTATATATATTCAAATATGTTATTATTATTATTAGATAACCATATTATTCTTTTTATCCATCCTACGAAAAACAATATCACCATTTGTGTTTGCGTACGACATACTGTCTCCACGTCATGGTGTAAATTGTTTTTCATATATATTTTATTTTGATGGGTATAATGGTGAATATAATGAAAATAAATAATAAATATGACATTATAATTCATTATAATTAATATACCATCCATTTCTATTCATTTAACCATCAAGGGAAAGATATTGTCGCTTGTGTGTACGTACAGTCTACCGTCACCATGAGGCGGTGAGATTCATTCTCCATGTTTACCATTCATGAATGAATATAAAATATATATGGTGCATAAAAATAATAATTATGAACTTAATATTATTCTTTATATGAATATAATACACCTTATTCATAACAACATGACTTATATAGAAAAACATGTATAAGAAAACGAAGCAGTTAACACTCAAAATAATGGTAATACTAAAAAATTATTATTAAAATGATATAATAGGATTATATATGATATCATAAATAAGGATATGGTCATGGTATAATTTAATAACATGATTTAAAAATTATATAGGATTTTAACACACCCTATACTAAATAAAAGTACAAGGTAAGGGTAAATTTCACATGTCTCATTATTATCCGAAATTATTTATGCGTAAGTATTTACTATAACATATTTATCATACAAGTCAATGTTTATTATATATATTTTCAAAAGGAATAATTTTAAGATTTTAGTTGGAAATTTTTAACTAAGAGATAATTTAAATGATTCAAGGATTTATTTTTCTAAATATTTCTTGTTCATGTCCATGTTTTCAAAATTGGTTTTATGGTTTTATTTATAAGGACCAGAATATTTTAAAATGTTAACTTTCAAATTTTCTTCATAATTTTCAAAGTGATATAGTTCACTTTGATTCAAAAATAACATTTTAAATGTCTTCTTTTCTAATTTTTCAATTTTGAATAAATGATTTCGAATAAAATGAGGCATTTGTCTCAAGATATTTTAATTGATTTTAATAGAGTATTTTCATCTATGTAAACATCATTTATTAGATATTATTCTTAATTGAGGTTGATCTGTTATCATATAATTTACCATATTTTATTAAAATTTTTATGATCAGTTTGATTGTGGATGTCCTCTTTAGATACCATTCTTTTTTATGGTTAAAGTATTCATATTTCATATACTAGTTTTAATATGAATAATTATGTTTTTTTTGTTTCTCTATTTTTATACTAGAAATTTATTGGACTTAGTAAGTGATGAGTGGGACCTAATATATCTCCTCTATTAATCGGTAGGTCTCATGATATTAAATTAGTGGATGTAAAACCCTTTAAATTATTTTCCATGAAGTTTAATATTGTTATGAGGATAGATATTGACACAAATCAGATAGTTTTCTACCCATAGACATAAACTGTCATGATGATTGTTCTTGAAAGTAGCTATCTGGAGGATATATCTTGATGGTGTAGATGTCTCATATTATGCATTCCCTCATTATGACATTTGTTATTGTTATTAAATGTGATTATTCAATTATTAGAAAATCCAAGTGAATGTCTAAATGTCATTGTTTGATTTATTCTTTCCATATTATGTTGAAGATTGTGTTTGAAAGGCTTGTGTTTTAGTTTTCTACCATGCCTTTAAAGTTTATGCATATTTATGGTAGCTTCCACTATATTATTTATCCTTACTAAGCATCTGAGCTCAACCCTATATTTTTTTTCTCAGGATTACAAGAATTCTATTATGATTGATATGTAGAGTTAAGCTATTAGAATAATGGAATTATAAAATAATTATCTATGTGGAATATTATGTTATTTAATCTTAATGTAATGTTCATTTGTGTAATCTATTTTCCATGAATGATAAACTGATCAGTCCATCGGGATTTTATTCTTTGTAATCTTGCCAATGTATTAAAATAATGCACTAGCAATGGGTTACTGTGGTCGGTACGTAATAGTTGGTATGAAAGGAAGTTTATCAAAAATGTTAGAAATTATATTTAGAAAACATAAATTAGAAAATATAACCATATTATTGACATTAAGGATATGACTAAGTGTAGTATATCATCATTCTCATTTGGTAATGGATAACCTAGGTTAATCAGATAGACTTATGGATTGAGAAGAATATGGCATCATTTAGAGATCCTATAAATGATTCTTCATGATAGTGTCATTTTGATAAACATTTTTCACTTTGTTATTTGAGTTTTGGTCTGTGGTTAGAATCAAGAAGGTTATAAAATAAATGGTTATACTGCTAATGATGAAGATTATACAAAAGAAAAATGAGATGTAGGAGGTATTAAGGAATAATATTTTGAAGGATAGTTAACGGTTTAAGGGTTAAGTAAAATGATTAAGGTCATTTTTTATTTGGATTCATGAATAATTACATCAATGGTTCTATGGTTATAAGATTCATGAGATATATATATATATAATTTTATTTTAGTACTTCTACTTTATTGATTTGATAGCATAAGATTTTTCATTAAGTATTTAAAGGTTATCAGATATTTGGTTTCTAACAACAAGAGCTACATTACAGTGCTTTGGGGATCTAATCTTAAGAATGATTTGGTAATTTTAGAGACCTTTTGGGATATTGAATTTGGATTTAAGTATTTTAGAAATGTTTTAAAATTGGAATGGATTATGTTTAACATTAAATATTATTTTTTGATGTGAATTTTTGATTTATTGGATACTTTGGGCTAACATTTTTAGTTTTAGTAAAAATTTTAAGAGGAATGAAATACTTATGAAATGTACAGTTTGTTAAAAGTGCTTCATGCATAAACAATAACATTTAATATCTATATAAATATGAATAAAATGAAGTGAAAATACATTAAAGTTCAACCAAATAATATATTTGATACATGAATGAAATCAAGTAAGTTTTCTCGAGTTTTATCTGAATAAAAAAATAACAACTCGTCTCTAGGAAAAAATTTAAAAAAAAATTTACACTAATACCTTTTTCTCACTGATAATATTTTAAATCATCATAAATTTATGGCTCTGAGTCCTTAAATTTCCCATTGAATTTTCACTTGTTTTTAATTGATTAACTTAATCACTCACTATAAATATTTATGTTTTTACTCCATGTTTATATCCCTACTTTCCACTAACGTTATCCTTTCTAAAAGCCTAATTTGGTGGTGACCTTCATAATTACCTTTTATTTTTTAAAATTTTATTTTTTATCTACCTTGTTTCTAATGTGGGATTAAAATATTTGAATTTTGAATAATAAAACATTAGTTACTGAACCCAAATTTGAAAATTGTGAGGATGTGATTTATTGAAGGAGGGGAGAATGTAACACACCATGATTTTACAAAATTTTCATTTCTAAAAAAAATTATTTTTATTGATTTATTTATTTTTAGGAAACATCATGTTAATCTTATTCTACACACAATAATGAGATGTATTATGTTACACACAAGGCCAAGTTTTACTAAAAAGTATATATTTAAAAAATAATTTTACTTAATATATAACCTTGATATAAAATTATTGTTTATGAATAGTATTAAGCAAATTTTTAATTTTATATTTTTTTATAATTTTAACATTCATCTTATATGACATGATATAAGAGAAAATTCAATTTTTGGATAAAAGAAGTATTTTTCAAAAAATGTTGTTTTATCCCCTTTTGATGGAGAACCCATTTTAAATCCATTTTTCAAACTTTTATAAGTTATATTTGAAAAAAAAACTTCATATTTGGAAGAGTGACATCATAATTTACTTTGGTTTAATTTTTCTTATTTTTTGGTAAATTTGATATTTTAATGAATAATGAAAAATACAGCATTTTAATTAAAAACAGCTTTTTTCTAATTTATTTATATTTATAGATTATAATTTGAATTGTTTTTAAAGTATGATTATATTATTTGAGTACCATTTAATACAATTGATGTTTTTGTAGTCAATTTTCCATTCAAATTGGATATAAAAACTAAGTGAACTTTTGAACGTTTTACTCTCATTCCAAAAATGAGATTAATTTTAATTAATTTCTGCCTGTTTTGTGTTTTAAATTTGGAAAAATGGATTCCATATTTTGAATCAGAATGTAAAACTTATTTAAATAGGTTCTTTTTATTTTTGTACATTATATATTGCAAATTTTGTAATAAACTATGTTACCACAATTAAAGGTAAGTCGGGTAATTATAGGTAAGCATTGTATTATTAAAATATCAAAATTATCCCAAAACTTGTCCTAATTTAATTAGATGAGTTTATTATGACTAAAATCATCCTTGGGTCGAATTTAGAAACACTTCAATCCACATGGATGACTTTAAGGCATTTACAATATTATATTCCATGAAAAGTCATTTCTATTACACTTTTGTTTTTAAAAAGTAATGTATTATTAATATGGAGTAATAAATGGGAACTATTTGACTATAAAAAATATTTAGAAATTTAAAATGATAATGTACATCATGGTTATTTATTTATAATTTTTAGGGAATAAATAATTAAATTAAATTGTGACACAATGATGGTTTAGTAATTTTTTCATCAATGGAAGAATAAAATAAATTATATTAAAAATATTAAAATAAATATAATATGACTTAATCAATGACATACACGAATTTTATAGGTAATATATACACATTAGTTATGTATTGGAAGTATTTTTTCAAACTTATCATGTTGGTTTTGGATTTTTAAAAATGAAAATATTGAATAGTATCAAAATTGGCATAAATGATACTTTAAAATAAAAAATATTTTATTAAATGTTATAAAATTATTAAAAATATATAATTCAATCCAAAAACAAGGATAATGTCTAATATATTATATTTATTGATTTTCAATCTTTTAATGGACACTTGTCTATGGAAATGACATAGATATTATTAAAATCAAAGAATGTGGCAAAATATCACACTCCCATTTCATATAAGTGTAATAATTTTAATATAGGGATATCCTAGAGATAAATTCTATCATGAATAGTCTCTAGAAAGATAAAAAAATTATATACATAATATTAATTTATTTATAATTTTTAAATACTAAATAAATACCATAAATATTGACACAATAGTGAAGAAGTAATTATTTTGCTCATAGAAATATCTAATAAATGATTTTAAAAATATTAAATTAAATATAATTTAACTTTGTTCTTAAATGGACCCCAGAATTCTATCCCTTATTGAAATACCAAATAGTTATAATCTAGATTAGCTTTCCTACACTACAGTTACATTTTTTTAAACAATCCTCTTTGTTTCTGATTTCTAATATTTTTGGTAATCCTTTGAAATTGGATATGGTGACGAGGACTCTATGAAGGCATTCTATTTCTAGAATTTGTGTGGAAGATTTTGTATCATGGGACCTACCCTATATCATTTGAATCCATAATGGTGATTCTAGTTTCTCTCAAGAGGTTGTTTATGAAAGGCTTCCGGATTACTGTCATCTTTGTTATAAGCTTGGACATGAATCAAAACATTGTGGCCATAAAACTATACGTTTTGAGCCAAATAAAGACACATATATTGAAAAGGATAATAAAAATCATGGATTATATGGGGATAATATTAACCAAGGTTTAATGTTTTCCTATCTGTACTTTGCAACGAAGGGCAACATACTGGTGTGAATAAAGAGGTATTGGTTAATAATGACCAGCCTTCTGATTTTAATTTCATGTCAGGATTTTTTGTTGTTGTAATTACGGCCAAAAGTTCCATCATAGTCCATATTTCCATGGGGTAGTCTCAAGTGAAAAATATAGATTTTAATAACTCAAGTAAAAAGGATCAATGGAACCTTCCTGTTTCTAATTATTTGTTTCAAGGTGATGGTGATCAACCGAACCAAATTGAGGAACCATATCTATTATCAATTTCTAGTAATGAGAACAAAATGATGATGGATGTTGATGGATACATTACCCCAAATCCCAAGAAAACTAGGAAATGTAGAGACTATTCTTACATTGAATGAATAGTAGTCACAATATCCCTTCAAGCCTATATGAATGATTTTGAGCTTCCAAACAACTATTAGAACTTGTTGCATCCTCTAGTTCATAGGAGCATAAATATGATAGGGATAATGACCATTTTTACTGAGATACCTATTTGATTGAGTACTATGTGAGGAATGATGTTCACACATGGATGGATGAACCAAATGAAATTTCACAGCAAAAATATATCAATAGGAACATTTCTACTGACACTTATCTTGAAACCAGAACATGAATGATTATAAGAATGGTTGATGAATATAATATGAATGTAAATTTCAAATTTAGAGATATACCCTGGGAATGATATTTTTTCTTCTCTATGGTTTCCTTTGCTAGAAATCCTGGATTTTTTAAGGCATGCTTTCATTTTGTTGACCCTTAGGGGTGGTTGGTCTTTCCTAGTTTGGTGCCTATCTTTGTCTCTATATATTGAGGTGAGAACTTGAGAAATATAGAAATGTTATGGGTTCACTAATATATTCATTAATGTTTGGGTGTTTCTTTTTTGTGATAGAAATTGTGGCCCCTCAATTCAAATTGTTCTATTTCTCATTTGAATGGATCAATCTTACTCTCCTTTTATTGAGTGTTTCTGCTCTAGCTTTGGGTGTTCATTGGTTTTATATTGAAGATTGTTTTTTCTTGTATCTGATTCCTGCTCTCTTTAAAAGCGTGGCTTGTAGTTAAAATTTTTTGTTCCTCTATTTTTTGTTCTTACACCTCTTCTAGCTTGGATGGAAAATCCTCCAACCCTTTTTGAACAACGAAATTCATAGCCAAGGAATGATCTTGTTATTTGTGGGATATTGATGATTCTCGTTGTTTTTTCACTAACCCTAAACTGTATTTAGTGGTGTCTAGAACTTCTCAATTTTCATAGCATAGATGATCCCATGTGGGATATATTGGTTTACCATTTAAGTGTGGTCTTGTTTCAAGATATCTTGATGTACTGGTTCTAATCACACTTGATAGAAGTGTTTGAAGACAGCTGAACCTATTAAAGTCCATGTGGTTTTAAAAGCTACTGCTGCTTTTACCATAGGTAATGATGGTTTTTGATACATTGTATGAAGTTTATTTTTCTGGACATGATGTAATTCTTTCAACTGAATCAATGAATCTGCTTGTGATGGGAGGTCAGCTGCATCATTTCTTGCATGGGAGTTGCTTCTCCAGTTTCTTCTGCAATTTCTTTTGGTGGAGTTTCCACTGATTGGACATTAATATTTTACTTGTTTTATTTTAATTCTTTATTATCTTCCCCTCAATACCTTCTGGTGTATTCACTTTACACCTCATTTCTTTATTGTAACATTTTCTTTTAATAAATCACCTTGGGGCATGAATTCGGTGACCAATTCATGGTACTGCTTTTCTCAAAAAACATATTTTGACATAATTTAAGTAATAAATTAATTTTATAGGTGACTATGACATGATAGGAGTATATTAAATTATTTATTTCAAACTTATATTTTATTTTATTTTATTTTATGTCAATGAATTTAATAGTGTCAATATTTACGCTATTAATATTTTAGAAAAATAACATTTTATTAAATTATTTAAAAATCATGAAAATAATTAAAAAGTAAAAATTTATAATGATTAGGTATAAAATGTAATAAAGTTTCCAATTATGGATAATTTACTCCACATGAGTAAATATTTATATCCTTTTAATATATATAATATTATTATTACAATTAAAATTAAATAAATTAATTAATGAGAAATGAAATTAATAAGGTTTAAAAGAAAATTAAAACATGCCTAAAATTAATTGCTGGAAGTGATTTTGACCCATATTTATATTATCTTAAAAATAAATCACTTTGGAGATATTTTGAATTGAAAATAAATTTATATTAAATTTATAGTTTTGGAGTTTCCAAAGATGCCCCTCCCCTATCGTATAAAAGGGAACATCTTCTTCTCTTTTATTGACACCTATAAAGCCCTTTGGATCTTCCAAACCAAACCCAAATCTCCACCCAACTTCCCTCAATTCATTCTAGATGTCATACTTTAGGCAAAAATCCAATATAAGGAGTCCGTTTTGCAAATCAAAAGGAGATACCTGAAGAAGAGGTAATTATTTTATCAACTCTTTCAATTTTCTTTTCTTCTTCTACTTAAACTTCCTATACTATTTCCATACTAAATTAATTAATCCAAAATTATATATATGCTGAGATTTTATTATGATAATGGGATAACCATATTCTTCTTTTTATCCATTCTATGAAAAACAATATCGTCATGTATGCGTACATACAGCTTACCATATCTACATCGTGGTGTAAACTGTTTTTCATCGATACATTATTTAGATGAATATAATGATGAATATAATGGAATTAAAAAATAAATATGAAATTATAATTCTGTATAATTAATATAATATCCATTTAAATTCCATTTCACCATCAAGGAAATGATACTTTCGCTCATGTGTACGTACGGCCTACCGTCTCCACAACACAGTGAGATTCATTCTCAATGTTAACCATTCAAGTATGATTATAAAATTTATAGTATGGGTAAAAATAATAATTATGAAATTAATATTATTATGGATATGAATAAAATATATCCTATATATAACAAATAAGACTTACAAAAAAAACATGTATAAGAAAACAAAGCATTTAACACCAGAAGCAAAAGTAATACTAAAATATTATTGACAAAATGATATAACATGATCATATATGACATTATAAATATATATATGGTCCTAGTATAATTAAATATAATTATTTATACATTATAATGTAGGTTAACTCACCCTTGACTAAAGGAAATTAGAAGGTAAGTGTTAGTTTTTCAATCTCATTATTATCCCAGAATTTTTATGCATAAGTATTTACTAGGGAATATTTATCATCCTTGTCAATGTTTCATATATATATTTTCAAGAGGAATATATTTAAGGTTTTATGTAATAAATTTTTATCTAAAACATTGTTTTAAATGTTTCAAATATTTATTCTTCTACATATTTATCATTCATGTACATGTTTTGAAAATTGGTTTTATGGATATATTTATAAAGACATGTATATTTTAAAATGTTAATTTTAAATTTCCATTCAAAAGTTTCAAAGTAATATAGGAAACTTTGAATCAAAAAATTATTTTTTAATGTCTTTTTTTCTTAGTCGTGCCTTTTGAATAAATGATTTCAAATAAAAAGAGGAATTTTTCTCAAGATATATATAATGATTTTAATAGAGAAGTTTCATCTATGTCAACATCATTAGTTGTATATTATTCTTAATTTAGGTTGACCTCTTATGATATCATTTACCATATTTTATTGAATGGTTTGTAATTATTTTGATTGGGGATGTTCTATTTAGAAACCATAATTTTTTATGATTAATGTATTTATATATCATATACCAGTATTTAATCTGAATGATTATGTTTTTTATGTTTGACCATTTTCATATGAGGAATGAATTTGACTTAGTAAGGGGTGGGTGGTGGCCTCTATAGCCCCTAAATTCATTCTTAGGTCTTATGAGTTGAAATTAGTGGGTGAAAACCCCTTTTTGTTTATTTTTCAAGTTGTTTAACGTTGTTAAAAGAATATATCATGACAAAAATCAGATAGGTTTCTACCCACAAACTTATATTGTCCTGAGGATATATCTTGATGGTAGATATCTCTATGATATATCTTGGTATTGTAGGAATCATGTATTATGAATTTCATCATTATGAGATTAGTTATTGTCATTTTATGTGATTATTCGACTAGTATAATATCAATGTGAATGGTTAAGTTGCATTATTTGATTTATTCATTCCATATTATGTTGAATATTATATTTAAAAGCTTTGTGTTTTAGTTTTATATGCCTATATTTAAAGTTTATGATTATTTATGATAGCTTATGCTATATTTTTTATCCTTTCTAAGATTCTTATCTCACCACTTTATTATATTTTATTTTCTCAGAATTCCATGAAGTGTTTTATGATTGATATCCAGGTTTAATATATGATTATAATGGTGTTCTAAAAGAATTATCTATGTTTCATATTATGTTTTTGAATTTTAATGTAAATTTCATGTATATAATCTATTTTTCCAGACTTCTAAACTGATCATTCCTTTGTGATTTAATTCTGTTTAATCATGCCAATGTATTAAAATAAAGAACTAGCTCCGAACTGCTGGGGTTGGGGTGTTTCAGTTGGTATAAAAGAAAGTTTAGTACCAACCATGGAAATTAGATTTAGAAAAAATAGATTATAAAACATAACCCTATGACTGATATTGATGATAATTCAATATGTAGGATATCTTCCATTATATCTGGTAATGGATAACCTAGGTGAATCAGATATACTTGTGAATTGATAAGAATATGGAATCATTTAGAGCTCCTATAAATGATTCTTCATGAAAATATCATTATGATTAGTTTTTCTCACATTGTTTTTTGAGTTTTGGTCAATGGTTAGAATCCACATGGTTATAAAAGAAATGCTTATACTACTGATTATGAAGAGGCTACAAAGGAAAAATGAGATGTAGGAGGTATTAAGGAATAATATTTTGAAGTGTATTCAATGGTTTAAGAGTGATGTGGAATGATTTTGGTTATTTGTTATTTGGATTAATGAATTATTACATAAATTATTTTATGGAAATAAGATTCTTGAGATATATATATATATAAGAATTGTACTACAGTACTTATACTTTAAGGATTTGGAAGCATAAGAGTTTTCATTAAGTATTTAAAGGTGATAAAATATTTTGTTTGTGACAATAATAGAAACATTATGTTTTTTGGGGAATATAATGTTAAGATTGATTTTAGAAATTTAAAGAAATTTTCGGATAGTAAATTTGGATGGAAGCATTTTGTTTGAGTCTTAAAATTGGAATGGATTATGTTGAACATTATATATTACTTTTTGATGTAAAATTGTGATTTATTAGATAATTTGGGCTAACCATTTTGGTTTTAGTAAACATTTAAAAGATGAATGAAATACTTGTGGGCCATAAGATTTGTTAGAAGTGCCTCATGCATAATGATTTATATTGAATATACATCTCTAGGTGAATGACATGAATTTAAAATAGATCGAAGCACAACCAAAGGATAACATTGATGACTAGAATGTAATCAAGTAAGATTTCCCAAGTTCTTATTTGAATAGTAAAATAATCCCTCAACTCTAGGAAAAAGTATCAAAAAAAAAGTGTTACCTTAAGATTTTCAACCATAATGGTATTTTAAAAGCATTATAAATTTATGGATTTTAGGCCATAAATTTTCCATTGATTGTTCAATTTTTTATTGATGACCTCAATCACTCCCTATAAATATTTATGTTTTCCTCCATGAACATATCACTACTTACCACTAATCTTGTCCTATTCAAAAGAATAATTTAGTGGTGAACTTCATAATTAAATTTTCTTTATTTCAATGTGTAATTGATATATACCCTTGTTCAAATGTGGGATTTCAATATAGAAATTAATAATAATCAAACCTTAGTAAGCAAACCCAAATTTGAAAATTGTGAGGACACAATTTATTGAAGAATGGGATAATGTAACAACCGAGAATTTACAATACTTTCATTTCTGAATAAATTTAATTTTAATACATTATTTATTTTTACAAAACACTTTGTTATTCTTATTCTACACACAACAATGAGTTTCCTTGCATTACTCTTAAGGCCTCATTTTACCAAAAAACAATATATTAATAAAATATTATTATTTAATATATAACCAAACAGTTAAATTAGTTCTTATAAATTTTATTAACCACATTTTCAAATTTATATATTCCATATAATTTTTATATTAATATTATATGCCCTGATATAAGAGAAAATTCCATTTTTCAGATAAAATAAGTATTTTTTTAAAAACATGCAGTTTTTATACCTTTTGATGAAGAACCCATTTTAAATATATTTTTTGACACTTATATAAGTTCTATTTTCAAAAATAAAATTTTTATTTGAATTAGGGACATCAAATTTTACTTTTTTGAATTTTTGCTATTTTTCTAGATAAATTTCATATTTTAATGAATAGTGAAAAATACTATAGTTTAATTCAAAAATTCCTTTTCGTATAATTTATTTATATGGATATATTTTTAATTTAAATTGGTTTTAAAGTATAATTAAATTATATATTTATCATTATATCCTATTTATGTCATTGGAATTAATTTCACAATGAAATTGGATATAAAAATGAAGTGAACTTTTGATTGTTTTACTTAAAAATCACATTTTCATATTCCGTAAACATGATTAATTTTAATTAATTTATACCAATTATTTATTTTGAATTTGGAAAAATGGATTCCATATTTGGAATCAGAAGGAACAAATTATTTAAATAGTTCTATTTTATTTTTATAAATTTAGAATGATAACTTTTGTAATAAATTTTACTATCATTGTTATGGGTAAATCAGGTAATTAAATGTAATAATTATATTATTAAAATATAAAACATACACTAATAATTACACTAATTTAATTGGATGAGTTTATTCTAATTTTGATCATACTTTGGTCTAATTTAGAACCACTTGGAGAAACTTGGATGACTTTAATTCCTTTATAATATTATATTTGATGAAAAGTTATTTTTGGCACACTTTTGTTTTTAAAAAGTAATTTATTTTTAATATGCTATTACACATGGGATTTTTTTGACTATAAATATTATTTATAAATAAAAAATTATAACCCGCATCATGGTAATTTATTTATAATTTCAAGGAAATAAATAATCAAATTAAATGGTGACATAATGATGATGTAGTAATTTCTACATTAATGGAAGAGTCAAATAAATTATATAAAACATATTAAAATAAATATAATATGAATTAATAAATGAAAAGAAATTATAGATACCATAGAAACATTAGTGACATATTGGAAGTATTGGTTTGAATTTCTCAAGCTGGTTTTATATTTTTAATAATGAAAAAAATTGAATAGTATCAAAATGGACAGAAATGATACATAAAAATAAATAATATTTTATTAATTGTTATAAAATTATTAAAAATATATAATTAAAAAACATAACTAGGATAATAAAAAATATATCATAATTATCTATTTTGAATCATTTAATGTATAATTTTCCTTGAAAATGACATCGATGTTATTAAAATCAAACAATGTTACAAAATGTAACACTCCCATTTATTATATATAAAATAATTTTAATATAGGGATAAACTGAAGATAAATTAAATAATGAATAATATATGTAAATTTAAAATAATTATCTACATCATAGTAATTTATTTATAATTTTTAGATACTAAATAAGTACCATAAATAATGACACATTCGTGAAGAATTAATTAATTTATTAATAGAAATATCGAATAAAGGATTTTAAAAATATTAAAATAAATATAATTTGAGATAATTAAGGTGATACACGAATTCTATAGGTTCCTATTACATTCAATTAGTATATTAAATTATTTTTTATAAGTTATCCTTCTGTCTTTGTTTTATTTAAAGTTAATGAAATGAATAGTGTCAAAATTGACAATATTGATATTTTATAAAAATAACATTTCATTAAATTATTTAAAAGTAATAAAAACATTAAAAACAAAAAAATTGATAATTATTATGTCTAAAATATCATAAAGTTTACAATTATAGAAAATTTACACCACATATTTAAATATTTATAACCTTTTAAAATTTAGTATATTATTACTATAATTGAAATTAAAAAGATTAATAAAGGATAAATTGAAATTATAAGGTTTAAAATAAAATAAAAACGTGTATAAAATTAATTATTTGAGAGTATTTCTAACCACCATAATCTAATATTCTAAATAACTTACTTTAGATCTATTTCAAATTAAAAATCAATTTATATTAAATTAATAGTTTTGGAGTTTTCAAAGATGCCCCTCCTCTCTCTTGTAAAAGGTCACTTCTCCCTCCATTTTATTGACATCTCTATATCCCTTTTTCTTGAAAAAAACATTCCCAAATATCCTTAAAACATAAATAAATTCATACTAGAGGTGATAATTTTGACAAAAATTCAACCTAAGGAGTCCTTTTGTGCAAATCAAACCGAGATACTCGAAAAGAGATAATTGTTTTATCAACTCTTTCAAAGTTCTATTCTTATTCTACTTCAACTTCCTATGTTTTTTCATACTAAAGTAATTAATCCAGAATAACATATATCATGAGATGTTATTATGACTATGGGATAACAATATTATTCTTTTTATTCATCCTATAAAAAACAATATCATCGTGCATGCATACGTACGCATTACCGTCTCCATGTCGTGGTGTAATCTAGTTTTCATCTATAATTTATTTTTATGGGTATCACAATGAATATAGTGGAATTAAATAATAAATATGATATTATAATTCTATATAATTAATATAACATCTGTTTCCATACCACTTAACCACTAATGGAATGATACCATCACTCGTGTGTGTGTACGGACTACTATCTCCACGACATGGTTAAATTCATTCTCCACATTAACCATTCAAGATTGATTATAAAATTTATATTATGAGTAAAAATAATAATTAATATTTTAATATTATTCTGTATATGATTAAAAATTCATTCTATGCGTAAAAAACATGACTTACGTTACAAAACATGTATAAGAAAAAGAAGTATATAACACCCAAAACAATGGTAATACTAAAATATTATTAAAAATGGTATAAGAGGATCATATATGAAATAATAAGTATGAATATGGGCATGGTATAATTTAATAACATTATTTAAACATTATATAAGAGGCTAACTTTCCCTGTACTAAAAGAATGTACAAGGTAAGGATTAAATTTGCAATCTCATTATTATCCAAGATTGTTTTTGTGTATGTATTTACTAGGAAATATTTATCATCCTTGTCCATGTTTCTTATATATACTTTTTAAAGGAATTTTTTTAAGGTTTTATTTAAGAAATTTTTTACTTAAACATATTTTTAAATTTTTCAAATATTTATTCTTCTAAATCACCCTCATTTATATTCATGTTTCCAAAATGGGTTTTATGGATTTATTTATAAGGAAATGTATATTTTAAAATGTTAATTTTCAAATTTATTTCAAAAGTTTAAAAGTAATATGAGACACTTTGATTCAAAAATGTCTTTTTAAATGACTTATTTTATAATTCATGGCTTTTAAATAAATGATTTCAAATAAAAAAAGGCATTCGTCTCAAGATATTTCTATTGATTTTAAAAGAGTATTTTCATCTATGTCGACATCCTTGGTTGGATCTTATGCTTAATTAAGTTTGACCTATTATTATAGAATCTTAGAATTTACAATCAATGTTTTATTATAAAAATATATTATTAAATGGATTAAATTATAATTAAAAAAACTGATAATATTTTTTAGATGATTTTATTTACAAATAATAAATGAAATTAATAGTTTTAATTAATTTTATTATAAGTTAATTATAATACTTATAATTAATGATAAATATTATTTATAGTTTTAAAATTAGTTTCTAAAAGAAAAAAAAAATTATAGAATTATTTTATGTAAAGGGAAATTTTAATATTAACACATGTATTTGATTGTTTTTATAAATATAATATTAAATGAATTTTAATACTGATGTCCATTTTTATCCCAATGTTATTTAATAAAATAATTTTCAATGAATAAACTTATAATTATTTTGATAAATAAACTAAATTATTGTAACTATGATTATTTTAAATAATGAATAATTATACGTGGTTGTAATTAATTTTCTTTTATAATTTGTGATTTTTAAAATATGATATATATATATATATATGTGAAATTATAATTATTATTTTTAAATTATAAAATTATGATTGTGTTGTTTTAATAAAATTATTATTATCATAAATATTGTTTCATAAAACCCTGATAATAATAAAATAATTAAAAATAAAAATGTAAGTGAAATACCTTTAAGATTGTATTAAAGTTAACTATTAATAAAAATATTATTATTTTCAATGTAGTGTATATATTTATGGATTTTTTTATAAAGTAAACCTATTTTTGGAATTAGAATGATGATAATGAAATTAAATTGATGTAAAAAAATAATTTAAATTTGGGGAAATCGAGTATAGAGGTTAGGGTTTTAGGGTCCCGTTTTGGAGAAGCCTAATGTGAGGACTTCATGAATTTGATGTTGAGGGAGAGGTCATGACCAAGTAGATGTTAAAGAAAAGGGTTTCTCCAGGGATCTTGAGAAACTTTTTCTGAGTGCCATTGAGTAGATGTCGATCACGACCATGGGAATCCATGCTAGTGTCATATGGGTGAGATATATCAATCACACGTGGGGGAATCCAGTGGCGGGAGTATATCTAGCATCACTAATGGGGTTAATCGGCAAAATTGGGTTTTGATTTAGTTCTTTTCATCAACATAAATATGTAGGATTTTTCCTATTCTTGTTTTAGGTTATCTGAATCTCTTTGTTTCACCAATATACACCCTTATGTTTTCTTTATGGATAGCTTTTTAATTGGATTTTGAATTCGAATTTGGGAATTAAATTTTTTCTGTAGACATCTTTTTCATCTATGATTGTTATTTTTTATCTTTCTTTTTGTGGTATGTGCATTGGATTTCTATTTTCTTATGGATTATGAGTAGACTGAATTTTTATTTTTCTTCCACTAAGGTTAATTTGTTTTTCTCTATCATAATTAAAAATAGATTTTGTCAATGTTTCTATCCAACTTTCTGAACTTTTGTTCCTATCTTTTTTCACAATCTTAACCATGTTTATGTTCGTGATAGTTGTGAATATCCTCTATAAATATTCAATGTTTTGTATATATATTTTTATCACACCGTGGTGGGGATTAGGCTATAAAATACTTCTATGTGTAAATACAATTAGGGTAAACTGTCTTGCAGTTTGTTGTGAATGGGTTTGAAGTTGTATACACTCAAACATTTGTGTAAATGAATTTGAATCTTTATATACCAGTACAGAGGGTTCATGAGTGCATGTATAAATCCAAGGAATATCCTTCATTTTTTCTACCAAAATTCAAGTAAAGTAAAATTAATTCTTATCGAACATTTATTTATCTAAAAAAAATTCCTTTAAGGGTGTAATTAAAATTGTTTTCAGTTTTTGATTCCTGTTTTTATTAAATTCTACATGGGGGGTTATATGTTTTTTGGTACATATTTTATTCAAGTTATAATAAATTTGATTATTTATTTGTCTTGTTATACAATTTCCCTTTTATTTTCAATGGTGTATATAAATATACATATATATATACATATTTATCTATATCTATCCAGTTATGTTTAATTATATTTCAGAACTAATAATGTAACAGAATATATTTATTTTGATTAAATTAAATTTATTTCAGTATAATGGGTTGTTTCATTAAAAATATAATTATTATCAGCCATTATTAATCTTATGTATGACTCCAAAGCCATTATTCCACTTATATATATGTATATAACAAATTTTATGTTTTAATTTGATCTTATATAAATTTTTCCAATGGATATTCTCATGTATCAATGTTTCTTCCAAACATTAATTTATTCCGTAATGATGTGTGTTATAAATTTAATGTCAATTTAGTTTATATATATATATATATCTGGATGTAATGGTTACTGTTATGTTTATAATTTTATCACCAAGTGTGTAACACCTCAAGCTTCCACGGTACGTTTCCCTTTGAATAATGTAATAGCTTGCATTGTACGTAACATAAAAATTTTAACACACCGCGACCAATCAAACTAGCCATTATGAATAGTAATACCCACTTTTTGAAAAATTATAAATTTTATCTTTCAAAATGGAATTCCTTTTTGGATTCGGAATATTGAAATTAGCTTAGGGAGAAGTTTTGGTATTTTTCTGAAAACTTTCAATTTTTCATGAATAGTGAAAAACAGTGAGTAATAGTTTAAAACCGAATTTTTATATAAATAATTATTTACATTATTTAAATTTATTTTAGGTCAAAATAGATACATAATACCAATATAAGTTAAATGTAATTCATTGAATTCAGTTTATAATAATTTTAGATATATAAAAGTTTTATTGAACTTTTTAACCGTCTTTTACCCACCTCCTAGGAGTATTTGTAAATTTGAATAAAACTTAATTTTACTTCTTTTGTGAATTGAATTTCAAAAATTCAAGAGACACGGTTGATATCAATAAGTAAAATGTGGTTCAATAAGTTAAAAATAATTTTATGAATAGTAACTTTTGACTTTTATTTACCACTGTTAAAAGTAAATAGGGTAATTAAGGGTATAAATGATATTATTATTACTCTAACACATGTCCTAATTCTATTGGATAATTTTAATTTGACCAAAAACAAAATTAGTAATAAAATATAATCCTTTAGGTCCACTAAGATTAGATTTGGACATTTGTTATTGTTTAATTCAAAGAAGAGTTAAAAGATTTAAAATCAATGTTTAATAAATAAAACGTTTTTAATATTGGGATACACATAAGATAAATTCGAATATAAATATTCATTAGAAATAAAGAACGATTTCCTAAATAATAGTATTTTATTTATAATTTTTAGATATTAAATAGTTAAATTTATTTATGACACAATGATGATACAGTAATTACCTTATTAATGAAATATTGAAATAATTGATATTATAAATATCCAAATAAATGTAATTTGAGAATTTTTATGAATTACAATAATTTTAAAGGTTAATATGAAATTTTAGAGTTGGTTAGACTAATTTTTTCGGATTAATAATGCTGTTATGAATTTACAAAAAACAAAATACAAAATAGTGTCAAAATTGACATAAAAGAGTTTTTAAAACAAATATTATATTATTAATTGATATTTTATTCCTAGAAATCTAAGGTTCGTCCAAATGACTTATATAATGATATTATTATCAATAATGAACCAATTGGGGTTCTCTTGGAAGTATATAGTAAGATTATTAACCATATAATATAAAAATACAAAGAGGCATGGTAAATGTCAAACTATTTAACTAAGAGTTAAATCTAAAAGATAAAGTTAATATAGTAAACCAAAACTTTATGAAACCTATCGGTTGAGTTTTTTTGACCCATACCTACCTTATTAATTTAATAATAAATTTTTTAGCCATTAGAAAACGAAAATTATTTTATTATAAAATAATATTTATAGCTTTTTTTAAGGTTCCCCCCACCTCAATTATAAAAGGGAACTACCACTTCTCTCTAACTCACGCCTATATATCCATTAGGATCATCCTACCCCTCCCCAAATTTCCTCCCAAAAATACTACCTTCATCCTAGAGGCCTTAATTTAGTCATAAATACATCTTAAAGAGCCCTTTTGATCAGATAAAAATGAAGAACCGCAAGAAGAGGTAAATATTTCATCACCTCTTTCAAGTTCCTTTCTTCTTCCACTTCATCATTCTTTTCTGTTTCCATTATAAAGTAATTAATCAAGTATCTTATATATAATTTTAATTCATTATAAATATTTTACAACCATATTAATTATTCTATCCATTCTTTGAAGGACATGTCACCATACGTGCGTACGTACGGCTTACCGTCTCCACGTCGTGGTGTAATTGTTATTCAGTACATTATTATTTGGATGGGTATAATAATGATGTTTAATTGATGTAAATAATAAAAATAACAGTATAATTATTCTTTATATATAATATACCATCCAATTATATATTATTTTAATATCAAAAGAATGATATTGTCGCTCGTGCGTACGTATGGATTACCGTCTCCACGAACGCGATGAGATTCATTCCCCATCATAATCCATTCAAGACTAATTTTCATTATCTGATTAAAAATAATGTTTAAATACTTAATAGCATTCTGAATATTAATAATATACATCTTATTCATAACAAATAGTACTTACGAAACAAATCATATAAAGGAAAACGAATCAGTTAACACCCAAAACGATGATAGTACTAAAATATTATTAACAAAGCAATATTAAAAGATCATATATGATATCATATTATTGTATATGATTATTTTATAATTTAATAAAAATTATTTTACCATTATAAATGAGGTTAATATACCCTCGACCAAGGAAAAGTACAAAGTAAGGGGTTTCTTATCTCACTTTTAATTTCATGAGATTTCCATTGTTCGCCACTTATTCATTAAATGTGGTGTATTGTGTACTTTCATTTGATATATATATTATCATGATTCTATTTATATTCATGGTATTATGTTATTCATTTTTTTTGTTATTAACTTTTGGCCATACGACTCGATTGATTACAACGAAGTAAGGGCTTTCATCTCACTACCTATTTCCGTGAGATTCATTCCATACTGCCACTATTTCCTTTTGTGTGATGTATGTACTTCACAATTATTGTATTCTTTGTGTAATATAATTTAATTTATGAGTAATTACATCTTCATTTAATGATCCATATTTCAAGGGATGTATGTTTCGTAAGTTACCAAATTTGTAAGGGAATTTCAAATTTCAATTTCCACTCATTCAGCTTTACGCATACTTTATTGATTAGGTTACTCCATAATTATTTGTGAAATCACTATTTATTATTTGGGTAGTAATTTCCACTCCCCTTTATATGGATATACATTTTATACACATAATCACTCCATTGATAAATTCTCAATTCATTGATATGAACTTGATAAACGTAATTTTAGCTCAATCTCCATTTATCGAGTTAAACATCCACTTCATTGGTGTTGTTTTAACAAGAATATGTGTGAATGTCATTTGATTGATTTACACTAAATATCCAATAACATTTTGTGTATTTATATTTTTCACAGATAATTATGTCGTTGATTTATCCTTAAACTAAGGATACAGTCTTTATAAGAAATTTCTTCTCAATTTACATTCAATTGATACTTCTTTATTGTTATAAACCAATTAACTTTTATATGGTGTATATAATGTATTTTGAAATAGTATATCATGAATCCCTTTATTCCCCTGATATTATAATTTTTTTATTACTTCAATTATTTTTATTCAAGTGTCTCTCTTTTGGTTAGGAACTCTTACTAAAATATCATTTTAAAATGTTTTAAAGATTTATTATTCTAAATCTTTCTCATTAATGTCCATGTTTTAAATATGATTTTAAGGATTTATTTATATGGACATTAAAGTTTTAAAATTAAAACTCCTTTTAAAATTTTAAAATTGGTATGGTACATTATGATTCAAAAATCTATTTTAAACGTCTTATTGATAAATAATGATACTTTTAAATGTTTTCAAGAAAAAGGGGGATATTTCTCTCAAATAGTTTTGATGATTATTTTCATCTATGTCAATATCATTCATTATTATCTATTTAGGTTTATCTATTATAATAAAATCTTACATATTGTATTGAATGAGTTATGTTTGACTGTGGATGTGCTATTTTTATACCATTCATGGTTTGTGGTTAAAATATTGACATTTCATATGCTAGTTTTAATACAAATGTTCAGATTATGTTTCAACCTTTTCATATGAGGAATTAATTGGACTTAGTAAGTGATGGGTGGAGCCCACTATAGCTCATCGATGCATTGGTAGGTTTCATGAGACAAACTAGTGTCTTGGCACAAGTCCTTGACAAAATTATATTTGTAGTCCTGGCACAAGGCTTTGACTATGTGGTTATGAAAGTCTGGCATTATGCATTCCATCATTATGAGATTAGATATTGATATTTCATGTGGTTATTCAACTAGTATAATACCCATGACTATGTTTTATTATGTCATTATTTAATCAACTCATATTCCTACCATTAAGTTCTTATTTTTATTATTCAATAAGCCATGTGTTTTCAAGTTTTCACCATGCCTAATGTTTATGTTATCTTCCGCTGTATTTCTTACTCTTATTGAGTATCTGAGCTCACCCCTTTTAATGTTTCATTTTCCCAAGGATTTGAATAAGTTAGTTATGAGTGACTTGCAGGAATAATCTTGGAAGCTTGGATGTTTTTAATGGAATAAACTAATTTTGTTTTTATTTTAAAGTTGTAATGTTGAACTTAAGTATGTATCTTATTTCCAAGGATAGTAAACTGATCGGTCCTTCGGGACTTGATTCCTAGTAATCGTTCCAATGTATTAAAATAATACACAGGCTCCTGGATTCTTGGGTCGGGGCGTTATAGTTGGTATCAGAGGAAGTTTAGTAAAAACCATGGAAACTAGACTTAAATAAACTCTGATTAGAGCACATTACCCTAAGATAGAATTTGAGGATTAGTATAGAATAACTTCCTAGAATCTTGGTAATGTAGATATTTTGTGTATTTTCCAAGTAGTACAACCCTGTCTAGATACGAGCAGGTAGAGGCGGATCAGGCACAGATGTACCTAGGAGTGAAAACTCCGACAAGGAGTTTCGGGCTTGACCCGGGGTATCCTAGTACATGACAACGGACCTTGCTGCACTCTTGGTTACGACACTCCCAGGGGATATTCTAAGGGTAATTTAAATTCTCTTTAAAAACTGATTTGAAGGATTTTTATATGACATGATAATAAATGACCTTGGTTAATCTTAAGGTGTTTTAAACTGAAAATAAGGTGTCATGATATTCTCTAAATAATTTTATGACTACTATTACTCACACAATGATTTCTGGTTTAAGTCAATGGATGGATTCCAAGGAAGTCATAGTAACTTTGAGAATGATTTACAAGGTGGCAACAGTGGTGTAAATGAGAAAAAAATGGAATGTTGATAGGCATAAAAGATATTTTGTTAATTCCAAATCATTTTCCAAAAAATATGATCAACATATATATATATTAACCAACTCTCGAACTCAAAAAGGAATAGAAAATTGGTGAAGGATAAGAGCTCCAGTAGTGAAGACCATAGAGAAAAGAAATCTCATTTTCCAACATGTGGGAAATTTTGAAGGAGACGCCTAGTAAGGTGTCTTAATGGAACAAAGAAATACTTTATGTGTGGGAAAGAAGGGAATAAAGTAAATAATTGCCAAGGAAAAATGAAGAGTATTATGGATGAAAATGAAAATGATCCTAAGAATCCAATTACGGTGATTTATTATAAATGTAAGGGACCATGGAATCACCCATGTCAATGATCTAATCTATAGGATAACCTCTTGTTCAATGAAGAACCTATGTGAAAATAAATGGATGGAAAAAAATTTAAATGTATTAGTGCTCTATGTTGATGAGATTACTTTGGAATAATTTTCTCTTATGTGTGTAACCCTACAGTTTGTTATGTGAAAATTCTATTCGAGGAATAGTTATCTTTTCTTTTGTGGATATAGTTATAAATAACCATTTGGGTTTATATTACTCTTGAATTTGAGTCAATTACTGGTTATTAATTTTTGGGATAAAAATGTGAGGTACGAGATAACATTGGTGGTTAAATTATGTTATGATTATTTTGAGGAATCTATCTCATTTAGGGAATGTTATAAAATATAGTTTTTGAAAAATTACAACATGAAAACCAGGTGACAACTCGTCACATCAGAAAAAGATGTGGGAATCAAACCCACAACCAAAGTTCGATTGGGATTTAACGCCTCCCACTGGACTACGTGAAATCCATGGTTAGTGTGACTAATTATTTTTAGTTAAATGATTTTATTGATCAATAATAAGTTGATTTGGGATCTTATGTCTTATCAAATGAATACCCTTAGTATAGGAAAAGGATTTGGTGATTAAGTGATAACTATTATTTTGGAATATGTTCGCTCTGTTGGGAACACTATATGCTTAAGGAAAATAGAATACTATGGTACTTCATTTGAGGAGTAATGGTGGATTTTTATCAATGTTTTTATTGTGGATTTATAGTGATTTGGGTTATTTATGGAAATTATTAACCTATAATAGAGAATATGTGATTAGGATAATTACTTTTAAGTATGTGAATTTAAGAGTAGTCGATGTCATTTGGAGATAAAATTTAATGTGGAAGACTATTCTTATAAGTTTTGGGTTTCAGTATTAGTTTGGATTATATTAGAGGATTTTAAGGACAATTTTTTATTGAATGGTATTTATTTAACTTTGGGGTATTCTTGTTTTAATTTTAGAAATTAAGATTAGTGTTTCTTTCTCTAAAGGAATATCCTTTTGGGGGATCATCTGATCTTGTACTAACCATTTTAGTTTTGATTAATCTTTAAGGACAAGGTAAATATATAGTTTATCCTTTTGGATCATCTGACTCTCTAGAAGTTGATTCTAGCTCTTCTGGTGTGACCAAGTCATCTAGAATACTCATCATTTGAAAAAAAATGAGTTAGTGGTACAAATTTATTAAAGAATGAAACTCTATTTAAAAAGTAAGTATATATCTTTATGTTCTTATTCAATCTCATAAATAAATTCCTCATCTGGTTGATATGTAACTTAAAACAAAAAAATTGTTGTATGTTTTCTTTTCCTACTGGGAAACTAATGAGTGTTTGTCCCATCACAAATTTGTGGTTTTTTTATTGTTAACTTTCTCCTGATCATGTTTTCTATCCCTCTCCATCAGAACTCGACACTTAGTTTATCTTCCATATCCATGTTTTCATACAAGGCATCCTATTTTGGGTTATCTCGGCTAACCTTTGTACTTCTCATTCTTTATTTTAAAGTGATAGTTTTATTGAATCTTTTTCACTACTGGAAAATGGGTCTATACCCACGGTTTTGTGCAGAACCGTGGGTATAGGGATAGTATCGGGACCTATACCCACGGTTTTGGAGAACCATGGGTATAGGTCCCCTATACCGACGGTTCTCCACAAAACCGTGGGTAAATGTTTTTTTTGAAGACCTATACCCACGGTTTTTCCAAAACCGTGGGTAAAGGTGTTGTTCTGCAGGCCTATACCCACGGTTTTTGAAAACCGTGGGTATAGGTGGTATTTTTTTCAAAGACCTATACCCACGGTTTTTTAAAACCGTGGGTATATCGTTCTCGAGTTATGGCGGGAACAAAAAATCACGCGGGGGAGGAAATTTTTTTTTTGTGAATAAACCATCTTGAATAATATAAATATACGGATGTGAAACATTAAATCGTAAAAAGAGTGTGGGTTGGTTGGTTTGAAACACTGGTTTGAATGAGGCAAACTCGGATCAAATCTCGCGGCTGCACTTTTTTCAAATTTATTTGTAATATGATTATAACTGAAGCGACGAATATATATAAATCAGTAATGGCTTTAGGTTAGTTGGTTAGTTCGTGTTATCCCTCGTACAGGTCGCTGGTTCAAAAGTTTGCGGGTTCATTTATTTAGATTATATCAGTTATAATAATATATTAAAAGAAAAGTATATTCATATACAAATTGCCGAGTTAGCTCGGTTGGTCGCCGGGACTTTGCAGGAAGTGGGAGGCGCGGGTTCGAAACCCGGCGCCCTTTTATTTTTGATTATAGCAGCTATATTAATATAATAAAATTTAATTATATATATAAGGCAACAGAATTGTTATCTCAGTTGGTCAATTGGTCGGACGCAGAATTGAGGCGCTCTGTGAGGTTGCGGGTTCAAATCCCCGCTATCCCATTTTTGAAATTTAAATTCCCCACGGTTTTCAAACCGTGGGGTCTGCTGTGTGCCACGTTGGAACATCAATTTGGCACACTTTGACCCCCCTATACCCACGGTTCTCCAAAACCGTGGGTATAGGCTGTGACCCCTATACCGACGTCGTTCCAGCCCACGGTTCCCAGAACCGTGGGTATAGGCTATACCCACGGTTTTGGGGGCTATACCCACAGTTTTGAACTGTGGGTATAGGTTGTTTTTCCAGTAGTGTTTCTGATGTGGGACTTTCAATTATGTTCCCAAGCACAATTTTAAAAATTGCAAGGATGAAATTTCCAAAAAGGGGGACTAATGTAACACCCCAAGCATCCACGGTATGTTTCCCTTTGAATAATGTAATAGCTTAAATTGTACGCAACTTCGAGATTCTAACACACTACAACTAATCAAACTAACCGTTAGGAATAGTAATACCAAATTTTTAAAATTTTTAAAATTTATTCTTTCAAAATAGACTTAATTTTTGGATTTTTAGTATCAAAATTATCTTAGGGTGAATTTTTGGTATTTTTCTGAAAACTTTAAATTTTTGATGAATAGTGAAAACACTGAGTTATAGTTTAAAACTGAATTTTTATTTAAATAATTATTTATTTTATTTAAATTTATTTTAGGTCAAAACAGATAAATAATACTTATATAAGTTCAATGTAATTCATTGGAGTCAGTTTATAATAATTTTAGATATATAAAAATTTTATTGAACTTTTTTAACTGTCTTTTACCCAACTCCTAAGAGCATTTGCAAATTTGAATAAAACATAATTTTATCACTTCTGTGAATTGAATTTCAAAAATCTAAGAGACACAGTTGATATCAATAAGTAAAATTTGGTTTAATAAGATAAAAATAATTTTTTGTGAATAGTAACTTTTGACTTTTATTTACCACGGTTAAATGTAAATAGGGTAATTAAGGGTAAAAATGAAATTATTATTACCCTAACACAAGTCCTAATTCTATTGGATAAGTGTAATTCGACCAAAAACAACCTTAGGAATAATATATGATCCTTTAGGTCCACTTAGATTAGATTAGGACATTTATTATTATTTAATTCAAAGAAGAGTTAAAAGAGTTAAAATCAAAGTTTAATAACTAAAACGTTTTTAATATTGGGTTTCACATAAGATAAATTCGACTATAAATATTCATTAGAAAGATAAAAATATTTCTTACATAATGGTATTTTATTTATAATTTTTAGTCATTAAATATTTATATTTATTTATGACACAATGATGATGCAGTAATTACCTAATTAATGAAATATTTAAATAATTGATATTATAAAAATCCAAATAAATGTAATTTGAAACTTTTTATGAATTAAACTAATTTTATAGGTTAATATAATATTATAGGGTTGGTTAAATTAATTTTTTCGACATAATAATTTTTTTATGAATTTAGTAAAAACAAAATACCAAATATTGTCAAAATTGACATAAAAGAGTTTTTAAAACAAATTTTATATTATTAATTGATATTATATTTCTAAATATATAAGGCTCGTCAAAAAGACTTATATAATGATATTTGTATCATTAATGAACCACTTTGGGTACTCTTGAAAGTATATAGTAATTTTATTAACCCTATAATATAAAAATAAAAAGAGACATGGTAAATGTCAAACTATTTAACTAAGAGTTAAATATAAAAGATAAAGTTAATATAGTGACCCAAACCTATATAAAACCTATTGTTTGAGTGGTTATAGACCCATCCCCACCTCATCCTTTAAATAGTCCATTTATTATCCATTATAAATCGAAAATTATTTTATTATAAAATAATATTTCTAGCTTTTCTTAAGGTGCCCCACACCCCTCTTATAAAATGGCACTCCCCCTTCTCTCTAATTTACAACTTCAAATCCATTAGGATCGGCCAAACCTTCCCCAAATATCCTTAAAACTCTCCTCCATTCATCATAGAGGCATTAATTTAGTCATAAATCCATATTAAGGAGACCTTTTGATCAAATCAAAAGGAAGAACTTGAAGAAGAGGTAAATATTTCATCACCTCTTTCAAGTTCCTTTCTTCTTCCACTTCCTCTTTATTTGTTATTTACATTATAAAATAATTAATCCTATATATTCAATATACTGTGATGTTATTATAAATATGATACAACCATATTCATTATTATATCCATTCTTTTAATGACATGTCACCATACGTGCGTACGTACGGTTTACCGTCTCCATGTCGTGGTGTAATTGTTATTCATTACATTATTATTTGGATGGGTATAATAATGATGTTTAATTGATTTAAATAATAAATATAACATTATAATTATACTGTATATATGATATACCATCCAATTATATATTATTTTAATATCAAAATAATGATATTGTCACTCGTGCGTACGTACGGATTACCATCTCCACGAACGCGATGAGATTCATTCCCCATCATAATCCATTCAAGAATAATTTTAATTAGATGATTAAAAATAATTTTTAAAGACTTAATATCATTATGAATATGAATAAGATAAATCCTTTTCATAACAAACACTACTTATGAAACAAATCATATAAAGGAAAACGAATCAGTTAACACCCAAAACGACGATAATAATAAATTATTATTAACAAAGAAATATTAAAAGATCATATATGATATCATATTAATGTATTTGAATATTTTATAATTTAATAACTATTATTTCAGAATTATAAAGGAGGTTAACCCACCCTCGACCAAGGAAAAGTACAAAGTAAGGGGTTTCTTATCTCACTTTTAATTCCGTGATATTTCCATTGTTCGCCACTTATTTATTAAATGTGGTGTATTGTGTACTGTCATTTGATATATATATATATATATTATCATGATTATATTTATATTTATTGTATTATTTCATTAATTTTTTTATTAACTTTTGGCCATAAGACTCGATTTATTACAACGAATAAAGGGTTTTCATCTCAGTTCCTATTTCCTTGAGATTCATTCCATATTGCCACTATTTCCTTTTGTGTGGTGTATGTACTGCCCAATGATTGTATTATTTGTGTAATATATATTAATTTATGAGTAATTATATCTTCATTTTATGATCCATATTTCATAGGATTTATGTTTCATAAGTTACCAAATTGGTAAGGGAATTTCAAATTTCAATTTCCACTCATTCAGCTTCACGCGTACTTCATTGATTATTTTACTCCATGATTATGTGTGGAATCACAATTTATTATTTGTGTAGTAATTTACATTTCCCTTTCTATGTATATAATTTTTATACACATAATCACTCCATTTATAAATTCTCAAGTCATAGATATGGACATGAAAAAAGTAATTTAAACTCAATCTCCATTTGTTGAGTTAAACATCCAATTCATTGGGGTAGTTTTTACAAGAATATGTGTGAATGTCCTCTGAATGATTTACACTGAATATAAAATAATATTTAGTTTATTTATATTTATCACACATAATTATGTCTTTGTTTCATCCTTAACCTAAGGATACGGTCTTTATAATAAATTTCATCTCAATTTACATTCCATTGAGAATTCTTTTTTGTTATACGCCAATTAACTTTTATATGGTGTATATAATGTACTTTGACATAGTATATCATGAATCCCTTTATTCCCATGATATTATAATGTTTCGATTACATCAATTATTTTTATTCAAGTGTCTCTCTTTTGGTTAGGAACTCTAACTAAAATATCATTTTAAAATGTTTTGAAGATTTATTATTCTAAATATTTCTCATTAATGTCCATGTTTTAAATATGGTTTTAAGGATTTATTTATATGGACATTAAAGTTCTCAAATTAATTTTTTTTAAATATTAAAAGTGATATGGGACACTTTGATTCAAAAATCTATTTTAAATGTCTTCTTGATAAATAGTGATACTTTTAAATGTTTTCAAGAAAAGGGGGGATATTTCTCTCAAATAGTTTTGATGATTATTTTCATCTATTTCAATATCATTCATTATTATCTATTGAGGTTGATCTATTATAATACAATATTCCATATTGTATTGAATGGGTTATGTTTGACTATGGATGTGCTATTTTTATACCATTCATGGTTTGTGGTTAAAATATTGACATTTCGTATGCTAGTTTTAATATGATCATTCGGATTATGTTCCAACCTTTTCATGTGAGGAATGAATTGGACTTCGAAAGTGACGGGTGGAGCCCGCTATATCTCCTCGATGCATCGGTAGGTATCATGAGACAAACTAGTGTCTTGGAACAAGGCATTGACAAAATCTTATTTGTAGTCTTGGCACAAGGCCTTGACTATGTGGTTATGAAAGTCGGGCATTATGCAATCCATCATTATGAGATTAGATATTGATATTTCATGTAGTTATTAGAATTGTAGAATACCCATGACTATGTTTTATTGTGGAATTATTTACTCTACTCATATTCCTTCCATAAAGTGATCATGTTTATTATTCAATAAGGAATGTGTTTTCAATTATTTACCATGCCTAATGTTTATGTTATCTTCCACTGTATTTATTGCTCTTATTGAGCATCTGAGCTCAACCCTTTTCATGTTTCATTTTCCCCAGGATATAAAGAAGTTAGTTATGAGTGACTTGTAGGAATAATCTTGGAAGCGTGGATGTTTCTAATGGAATAAATTAATGTTGTTTTTATTTTCAAGTTGTAATGTTGAACTTAAGTATGTATATTGTTTATAAGACTACTAAACGGATTGGTCCTTCAGGACTTGATTCCTTATATTCTTGCCAACGTATTAAAATAATGTACTGGCTCCTATATTCTAGGGTTAGGACATTATAATGTGTCTAAAAAAATACTCATAGTACATCATTATGATATATTAAAACTAAGGATGTCTCATCTTCATATAATCATGCCCATTAATTATGCAAAACATCGACATTCGTTCCATTTATAATAAATTAATGGTTTCAATTTAAATTTTTAGGTTTAATTCTAAAAGAAATAAGTACATGGATTTCATCGAAAGTGTTCTATTTTAATTTTTTTTAATTTTATTTAAGGAACATAAATATTTATTATGAATATTTTAGGAAGATCAATTGTTTATAATAATGGAAAATATATTCCATAAAGGAAAGTTTGAATTCATGGATAGTTCATGCAAATACTTATTATATGATTTTTGGTTGTAACCTGACTCACAAGTGATTTGAAATGAAATTTCATATATTCATGTATGTACATACTGATATATTAACATATCTATGAATATGTAGTGACATATTAGAAAAATTAAAAACTCTAGTGAAACTAAATATTAGTAAATCAAGATTAGCATGTTTTCATAAAAAATTTCACATGAACATTGTAAATATGGAAGGTAATTAGGGAGTGAACCCATCCTTAGCTAAGCGGTTAGGCCCAAGACAATCTATAATGTATCAAGTGGTTTCATAATAGTGTTTTTTTCAAGAAGATTTCATTTTTAAAAAGAAAATTCACTAGAATATGTTTAAAACAATTTTTGAACATAAGAATTTTCTAAAAGTGATATACTATTTGTTAAGTCCAATGTAACTTCAAATAATGTTTTAAAAATTATATTTATAAATTTATTTTCAATTTTAATATTATTAAATGTATTTATAAAATTTTTTAAAACCCTTTATTGGGAATATTTAATGCTCACCCCTTATTTTGAATTATTTTCTACAAGTTTAGTAGAGTTTCTGGTGGATTTTTATTCGATTAAGGAGTCAGCACATGAAGGGTCTTATTTGTTTTATTTCTTTTATATTATATTTTTTTAAGACATAATTCATGTATCTAATTATCCAGAACCTATACCAATAAAATATGTTGTTATGTAATTCAAATGTTATATATTTATTATGCTTTATTTATTAAAAAAATACACATCATTTATAATGTGTTGAGTCCGGTACCTCGATCATGGGGTGTTATAAAAATGATATTATTTACCATATTTTATTGAATTTCTTATGATTAGTTTGATTGTTGATGTGCTATTTAGATATCATTTCGGGTTTATGGTTAAATTATTCATATTTTGTATACTAGTTTTTAATATGAATGATTATATTGTTTATGATTAAAATATTTCATTTGGGCAATGTATTGGAATTAATAAGTGAAGGGTGGGGCCCACTAAAGCCCATCGATTCATAGGTAGGTCTCATGAGATGAAATTAGTGGTTGAAAACCCCTTCACATTTGTTTTCCAAATAGTTTAACAATGTCAGGAGGATTGATCTTCACATAAATCAGATAGGATTCTACCCACAGAATTAAACTATTATGAGTATAGATCTGAATAGAAGCTATATTAAGGATATATCATGATAATGTACAAGTATCTTATCATGTATTCCCTCATTATAATTTTATTTATTTTTATAATATGTGATTATTTGACTAGTAGAATATCCATGTTAATGTTTAAATAGAATTATTTGATTTATTCTTGTCATATTATACTTCATATTATGTTTAAAATTATTTTTTTTTATTTTTATACCTTGCCTTAATGTTTATGGTTATTTATGATATCTTCTTCTATATTTTTTATCCTTACCAAGAATCTGAGATCACCCCTTTCTTTTTCTTTATTTTCATAGGATTCCAAGATGTTTTTTATGATTGATATGAAGGGATAATTAAACAGTATAATGGGGTTCTAAAATAATTATCTATGTAGATTATTGTGTTTTTGAATTTTAATGTAAAGTTCATGTATGTAATCTATTTTCCCTGACAGCTAAACTGATCGGTACTTTGGAATTTGATTCCTTATAATCATGAAAATATATTAAAATAATGCACCAGATCTAGAATACTGGTTTGGGATGTTATAGTTGAGATTTAGTTAGATGTAACAATATTTGGGATACTATGAATTAATAGAAAGTGTCACATTACCTTATGTGGCATATTATAAGGTGTTCCATCTTCAATTGGATTCAATTGAGAAGTTCGAAATTATTTACAATCTTTTAGGTCCACATTTTCTTATAAGAATAAGTTGCAATATTTCGGGAAAGCATGAATTTTATAAGTCTAACATCCAAGTTGACATATTAACATCCAAGCTATATAACGATTTTAAGTAATATATACATCAATAGAAAATCCATCAAAATTTTAAGAAGATAATCCATTCCAACAATAAAAATTCTATACACAGTTTTCCCATGATGTAGTATCATTAAAAAAATTATCATTATCATTTTACCACATGGAAAATATACCAGAGTCATTGTATCATCCATAAATTTTTTCACTCTCTCAACATTATCATTTTCATTAGATGAATCATGCATACTCATACTGTTGTCTTCCTTCAGTGCAATACATTTTTTTTCTCATATGATAAATAAATGAAAATTAATCCAATATAAAATTCTCTATTCCAGTCCTTTTATTTTGATCAGGAACAATCTAGGATTTTTTTTCTCTTTATTTTGATACCAGACATAATTGATCATCTAAAAACCAAATTTTTTTATATAGTATCTCATTTATTCCTTTGTAAACCAAGGTATTTCTTCACTATTATAACATCTTAAACATATAATCCCTCAATCTGAAGTATTATTAATATAAAAATATAAAAACTCCAACTTATTTTGAAACCTGGTTGACATTTGATTAGTATTGTACATACAACTTATAAAAATTCTATTTAAAAATAATATTTTTATTAAAATCAATATAGTATACTATAATTATAAAATTCATGACAACCATGATTCTTTTTTAATATATATGAATACAAATACATAATTCCATAGATAAATTAATATATTTTATCGTGGGGTTTTTTAAAGAAGAACATGGTACCAAACAATTTGAAAAGTACCATGTTTGATGAATATTCTTTTATCAGGGAAAACATTTATAATACCATCATGACATAATTCAATATCACATGTCAATAGAACATATCCAATAAAAAATTTCAAATACCAATTTTACTATGACATTCATCAAAGCATGTGAGTATCTAACCAAACATAGCACAAGATATGGAATATGGTATAATTGATTCATATTGGTAGATACTGAGAAAAATTATAAGATATTTAATATTAATCAATTAATAAATACTATTATCACAGAAATCAAGGAAAAAGTATTGGAAAAAAGAACAAAAAATAAATTCAACTTGAAAAATTGTATGTTCCTTATCCAAATGTGTTTCAATGTTTTAGAACACAATTTAAGGAAAAAACTATTTATGAATGTAGAAATTATCCAAAGAAAACATGTTTTACATATTTAACCCTTTTAATATAATAACTATTGCATTTATACAAAAGTATGTTACCTATTAAGACATACCAAAGGACCCCAAATATAGGTTAAAATAGTGAAATGTGATTAAATTCTTAAAAATAATAAAAACACCAAGTTAAATTGTTTTCATCAAATAATAGGTAATTCAATTCAAGTGTTGTTCAAGAACAAACCCATACCTAAAAACTTTAATAAAATGAGTGAAAACATTGTTTTTATAATAATTTTTGGTTTCAAAAATATCTTATATATTAAATTTCCAAAAAAATATGACTAGTGTTTATAAAAATAAATTTTTCTTCAGAAATAGATTTTATACTCAACACATGTTAAATGTAAATAAAACTAATATAAATATAGTTAATATTTATATTAAAAAAAATTATTTACTCTTACATAATGTATTAATAATGGAGTTACATAAACGAAAAATGGTAACTTCCTTTCCTACCCAAAAACCAAATTAAAAAACATGTTTCAAAATTTTTCAATGAAATAATGTTGAATAACCCTAAATAAAATAAATCAATTCCACAATTTATATAACATAACCAATTATAAATTTATTTATTAAGACTAGTCCTGAAATTATTCAGTATCACATGTCTACAGAACATGTCCAATAGGATAATAAAAATATGAATTTTTAATATGGAAGTCATCCAAACATACTAGAAGTCATCCAAAAAAAGAATAATAGATGGAATGTTCTATAATAAATGAATACTAGTAATGATCCAAACATAGTATATGTAATGTATCAGTTTTTTGAGTGATTTGAAATTTCCCCAGCCTGTTTGAATTTTTCATTTTGGTGGTTGAACCAATATTTTTCTTGATCTTGAAACCTTAATTCCAAGAGTTCCTTTAACCCAAGGCTTTTTTTATATGGGTTTCAAGGGATGATAAGTTCCTTAGGTTTTAGAGTGGGTTTTGGGTGTGTCAAATTCTGAAAACCCAACTTTTCATAGTGTACTATCAGAGGCACACACTTTGGAGAAACCATGTGGCCTCTCTAGAGAAACTTTGTATCCTTATTCACTAGGAATGATTTGAAAAACCATACAAGTGGGGGTGCATGGTATTGAAATGCCACTGAAAATTTTAATAGATGTTTTACACACATTTTTTACACCATTTGAAAAACTATGTGCCTAGATTGTGTGAGTTTTGGTGCCTAATTATTTCTTACCACATGGTTGGTACATGGTTAGCGAAACTGTGTCGTGAGACTATCTGGGTCATTTAAGGAGGGGAAATTATTTTTTCCCCCTTCCTGTATTTCTTCTTTTCCTTTTTTTTCTCCTTATCTTCACCACACATATTAGGGTGATAGTCCTTTGTTCTTCCTCCACTAGGCTTTGAGATAAATCCCATGTCTATGATCCATTTTGATCATTTTCAATTACATCAAAACTAAATCAATAAGGCCTTTGATATGCTAGATTATTTTTCTATTTTCACTCACTAAATAGTGTGTTAAATCTGTGTGATCTATTTTACCTTATTTTTAAGGTGTTCATCTAAAACACTGATTTATTTTGAACAGACTTGAGTTAGAGGATGATATCGGAAGTACGAATGTCTACTAGTGTTAGGTTGGTGGTTCCTTTATTTCCCTTTTATTTTTCTCATGTTTTTGAGGTTCTATATATATGTTCCTTGGTGGTTAACATAGTGGGACCCTAATTAATAAAATTCCATTTTTGAAAAATTAATGAATCGATTATATGAGTTATTATTGGGGAACCTCTAGACATTTTACACATGGTCAGGAAGGGTAAGGGGATAGGACCATCTTGGTAAGTTTAGGTCAAGTTTACAAATTAAAATAAATTATATTATATTATAATTATTTTATTTTATTTTTTTCATGGAAACATGATGTTCATGACCAGAGGATTTAGGTGGTGTTTAAAAACTAGGTTGATGTGACTCAGTTTTCATGTTCGGATTGGCCAAGATACATGAGGTTATGTTGATCACCAAGTTGGGTGACATGATCATCGGATTGAGGTGATGAGTTCATAATGCTTTGGGCATTGTCTGTGTTTTATTTAATGGTTTTTTCTATATGGTTGACCAACATGGTTATTGGGAAACTATCTATTAGAATTTTGTAGATTATTTAAATTTTTTGTGATTTCTGACCACCATGTTTGTCAATGCACCGGTGGGGTCATGTGTACACAAATATAACTCCAATTATTAGGTGGTGTTGACCATTAATGTGGTTAGAGTACTCCATTAGTTTCAAATTAGAATTGTTTTGACCATAATAGATGATGGAGGTGCTTTTCATATAAATCCATGGGTATGGTGAGGACCCATCAGTTTATGGTGATGAGAGTGTTGGTTAGGGGTTGAGGCTCGCCGTATGATTGAGGTCATTGGAATTTAATTATTTGGGAGGATGGATATCAATTTTCCTTGGGATGTTGTTGTTTTTTTGCTAATGGTGTTTATTATTTTGTGGGAAAACATCATTATTCCTCATACATTGGGCTTCGAGCTGAGGTGTATATCAGAAAAAAGGTTTGAGGGACCAAGTACATGTTTTGGTGGGCCTTCTGTAGGACACTAGAATACCCTAATGTGAGATAGGGAATCACTGTGTTAACTTTTTCTTTTAAAGTGGTGGATCTTGTTCTCTTACTGGTAGGAACTTGTAAAACATATCTGATGGAATCATGAAATTAATAAACATTCATATATAGAGAGAAAACAGATTAGTTTTACTTGGTTCATCACTAAGGGATATTCTAAGGATCATACACCAATAGTGTTCCATTCATACCTAAACTAAATAATCATTAATATTTATTATCGAGTAATGAATATCAGACAGAGTCCCTCTATGCTAGGCACACTGCATTTACAATATTTTTAAGGATAACACTTTTCCTCCCTCATAACACTTCCCTAGACTTTCTATATCTATTCATATTGGGTGGTGTATTACTTAGTTTAATGACTTGAAGTTTGCCTTAGTAAATTGGTCATTTAAGTCATTGTCCCTAGTTATAACAATACGCTTCTTCCACCATAGTTCTGAGTTGTTGTAGCTAAAATCACTATTCACATAAACTAGATGTTCAATAATATTATTCATGAGGCTCCCAAGAATTGCAAAACACCTTTATATATCAATGAAAACTACCATTAGTGAAACCACACACTTTCACAAAGCTACCAACATTGATGAAGCCCCCATCCTTTATGGAACTCATAGCCTTCATGAAATAATATGCCTTCATGAAACTTTCATTCTTTATGAAACTCTATTTTCAGAATTTTCTTGTCATCAATATAGTTTTAATCAGAAATTTTTCAATGCTTGTGATCTTCAAGTGTTTTTGATTCGCGAATCTCCTAACCTTCAAGAAATCAATTCAGTTAACCCTTTTCTCAAATTATATCTCTATCCAAAATGATGTGTGTAGACACCTATTTATATAATTATCCCTTCACTAAGATCCTAAGACCACAATATCCATTTCAAAAACCTGCACAGCCATGTTCGTGAATATCCTAGTCTTTACATATCTCTAGTGAGATTTTACCCATTCATGAAGCCTCTCGCGGCCACTTAGATAATTTCACCCCATCACGTATTCAATGACCCAATACTGATTGAAAAAAAAAGACACAAATCAATCCATTTCCAAATTTGAAAAAACCCTGGTTCGAACACCTTCAAGATATCAGTTATTTGATTGTGGTACCAAAACTATTGGTTTCCATAAGGTTTTGGTGATACTTTTATATGAGGTGACAGAAGGCTCTCCAACTTCCTATTCTTTAGGGGATTCCTTGGGCTTTATTCTAAGGATCCTTTCCACTATAGTTATATATAAACATTCATGTCATTTTATTTCATATAAATAAATAGGTTCAAGTGTGATATCAGTGATGGATGAAGTGGGTTATTTCATCCTTGTGGTTGGAAAGCACAAGGGAAGCAGGTAATTTATATAATATATATGAGATATTTATTTATATTTAGAACACTCCATTATCATGGTTGTAAGATAGGAACATATTTATTGTGCTTACTGAGATTTATTTTCACACCCTACATGGTCCCATTGGTATGGGTGTTTAAATTATTCATTTGAGATCAAGTATGGGACCGAGCTCGAGAGATGAACGTTAGTGATTATGTTGTATATAATACCATAGAATTAATGGAAAGGGGCCTTGGAGTTTCATGAATCATATAGAGCTTAATTTTTTTAGCATTCTTATTATCTGTATATAGTAATTTTGTCCATGGGATACCCTCCATGCTTACTGTTTGTATGACTTAAATTGTATGCATGCTTCAAAAAATGGTATAATTCTCCTAATTATCATTATTCTTGTTTTTATTTCTTCTTCCGCTATTGATATTTTTTATTCACTATATATGGTCTTCCTTAAAATATTTTATATACATAAAAAATGTTATTATCACCATCTAGGTTTATAGTCACCCTATTATCACCTCTTTACACCCTCCCTACTAGTCGATAGCCTTTAGCGTATAGGGTGGTGTGCCTAAGGCCCAGCGGTACTCCGAACCATAGCACTATTTAAATTAGAATCTAGGTAAGGGGATACAAATGGTGTCAATTGTTTTTCTTTTAACTCTTTTTGGATCTTAATATTTGGGATATGGTATACCATAGCCTTTGATGTAGTCGGAACTGGATTTAGAGCTCACATTTTCGTGCCTAAAGCCCCATGCACGGGGAACAAACCAAGTTTCCAAGGGTGTAAAAGTGATGTTTTTATGTTCATTTACAGTTGATATGATCTTCACCTTGATTGGTTCACATGTTTTTTATTATTATTTTTTATGATATGTGATCCTTGTCTTGGTATGGTAAGGGAGGAGATATGGGCCCCTGGAAAGGTTTGGAAAGGGGTGATTATTTATGATTTCTTTATATGAATATAATATGATTAATGTGTTTTTGTGTGTCTATGATTAATTTCTTGTTATTTTCATTGGTATCCTAGATTATTCTTAAAGGGGTTGGGTTTTATAATGTTTCAACAAAGGAATTTATACAGTGTTTTCCCACTTATCCTTTCTTTGTTGGAATTCTACTCCACCATCCCATGCATGTGGTTCCAATGAAATATATGATTGACTCTATGTGTTGTGATATATATATATATATAGGTAAAAACCTGATGTGATCAATAAAGGATGAATATAATATCTAGTTGATTAAATTTTCAATATGGGAAGCTAAATATTATTTTCCTTCTTAGCTTCTCTTTGGTGGAATTATACTCACCTAACTCAGTTTATATGTGATGCATGACCCTATTATGGGAAATTTAAAGGCCATGGGAACAGACTATGTTTCATGATTGAATCCAGTTTAGGTCGGTAGGGGGACATTATTTTAGGTTACATGTGATACCAGGATCTGATATGGGTTGGTAAGGGGCATGAAGTAGAATATCATGTGACATTATTGCGAGGGGGAGTGTAAGGGAGGTGATGTTGTGTTTCATGTTATAGACTTTCCTATTAAAGTTATAATTATAATATTATGGTATTTTGACTATCTTGATTTGAATTTATCAAGATTTCACCAAGATGGATTTTGGTGGAGCAATGGGAGGGTGGTGATATGGTTTTGCTTGAGTGTGCACAGGTTAAGGCCCTTGAGGGTTTGGATGAGACCCTAGAGGGTTGTTCTAATCAAGAGCCACGGGTATAGGCACAGGTATAGGATAGTTAACCCAATGATATTGAGGCTTTTCGGCCCTATATTGATGTGAGTCTTAGGGTGATCTTGGTATATTTCATCAAGGGGATTGATAGGGGAGATCATGGAGCAGATCCTTCTATGGAATATTTGACACATGAGTTCCAGTCCTAGCACCCTACACTATTCAAGGGTGAGGGTGGACCATAGATGGAAGAGAAATGGATTGAGTCAGTCCATACCATCATCACACATCTTGAGACACCCCCATGCCAGAGGGTGATTCTAAGACATACATGCTAAGACATACATGCTCAGAGGACTAGAAAAATTATGGTGGTATGTACCTGTTCAAGCATACAGGCACGACTAACTGGAAAGGAAAGTCTTTGAGTCCAAGTTATTCATACATTTCTTCCCAGAGACATTGAGGTAGGATAGATTTCATGGGGTTCTTGATCCTATAGAAGGGAGATATGTCTATCATGGACTATGAAGATACTTTCACAAACTTGTATCGTTTCACACCTGGTATGGTGGGTGATGACACCTCGAGAGTGAGTCATTTTGAGGATGGTTTACAGCATGCCATTTGGGTGCTGATAAGCATCTTCAGCTTATACTCCTTCTTAGAGGCAGTCAACCGGATAATAATAGTCAACGTCAATTTGACATACCATTCATACTTGATTTGGTTGATGGTGTCAGGTGATGTTAGTGGTGATTTTTAGGTAGTAGGAAGCGGCACCAAGAGGAATCTCAATAGGGTCATTTAGCAAGAGATTTGAGCATACCACCAAGGAGTGAGCCTTCGACGGTATGCTTCCAATGCAATCAGCTAAGAAAAGTATGAATTTGGTGGGATTGGCCATCTAAGAAGTACTGAGAATGCCACCAGGTTGGGAATCTGTAGAGGTTCTTTAGGAATCTATCTCGGATTTTTGGGATCCAAGGGTCAGGGAAGACTCAAGCATCTGAGGAAGGACCGATAGCGGTTTCTAGAGTTGGTAGCCTGGATATAGTTATACATAAAGGTTTTCGTAGAGACATTGGGACCCATTAGTGGGTTTAGTGGCTGGAAGGAGGAGTATCTCTATAGAGAGGTCAGGCCTCATGTTTCCAGGCTTCGGGAAAGGTGCACACAGTGGAGCTTCTAGGTGCAGAGCATGTTCGAGATCTAACTATTGTTAGAGGTACGCCATAGGAGTGATCAGGTTTCCTTTTGATTTTGGCATGGACATTTTTGTATGAATGAATATATTTGGTTAATGAGGTCCATGATTTGTTTTTATAATAACCAGATAATGTTTAGTCAGTTGGAACATACCCAAATACATGATATATATATATACATGATGATCGTGACACTGGGATTTATTATGGGAATCAATGAACACATGGATTTTTTTATATGTGTAGGAATCGGGATACTCTGTGTGGGAATTCATATTTATATATTTTATGTGACATTTTTATCATGTACGGTGATGTGGGATTTTGATTATTTTTTGAGAAGTGGGACCTCATAGATGTCATGTGAGACATGGGAACGTGGCAGGAATCTGATGGGATATAGGACATGATTGGTGTCAGATTTGGAACAAGTATGATTTATGCACCTAATGAGGTGCAGGAGTGAAGATTCATCACAAGAGAACATTTGATTCTGATTATGGTCAGTGTACCATCAATTAATTTGAGTTTTGGGTCAAGAAATGATTGGGTAAGTTACTCCTAATATAGGGTACTCCTTGAGGGAAGTTGATATGGGACTTGGTGATTGGGGTAGACCAGGATAATTAAAAAGATATGGGAATGTTTGGTACCATATCTGGATAAGCCATGAGATCATAGGGACTATCTATGTTAAAGTGGGGAGACTGTAATGTCTCTTGTTTTTGTGCAGGTCATAATTTCCCGAACCTGTTTGATTTTTTTATATGGGCGGTCAAACCAACCTATTTGTAGATCTATGAAACATAATTCCAAGGTTTACTTCAACCCACTTCTTTGGTTTTATATGGGATTTAACTCTCAATAAGTTCCTTAGGAATTTTAGTGGGTTTAATGTGTGTTGGTGGCTGGAAAAACAACATTTTAGAGTTTTTTATCACAGGCATACACTTTGGAAAAACTATGTGGCCTCCCAAGATAAATTAGTGACCCTCCTTATCTACTAGGAATGGTTTGAAAAACCATCTAGTATGACATGAACAACTATGGAGAACCTTTAAAACATTTAATAGAGGAATCTCGGGCAGTTTTCACATGGTTTGGAAAACCATGTGCCAAGCTCGTGCTAGGTGTGGTGCCTAGACAATGGGTGTTCCATAGTTGACACAATGTTAGCCAAACCACACAGACCATGTGGCCAAACCAATCAAGTCATTTAAAGAGGGGAAATTACCTTTTTCTCCTCCTCCCATGTTTCTTATTTTCCTCCTTTTTCTCCTCTTATTCACCACACACATCATGGATCTCCATTTTTTTTTCTTCCTCCCCTAGGTTTTGAGCCAATTACTCTATTCAAGATCCATTTTGATCATTGTCGGTCTCATTGGAACTTCATCTGTAAGGCCTTTGATACACTACATTATTTTTCTCATTTCACTCTTCATATGGTGTGCCGAATTCATAAGATTCATTTTACCCTATTCTCATGTCGTTTATCTAAAATGTTGATTTCTTCTGAATCAACTCAAGTTAGAGGTTGATATCAGACAAGTGAACATATACCGATGTGAGGTAGGTGGTTACTAAATTCCTATTTGATTTTGTTCATGTTTTGATTGTGGACTCTATAATAAACATGTGGGTTGACTGAGAGAGACCCTAAATAATTAAATGACTATTTATAAATTAATTAATTGATTCCATGAAATGATGTTGGGTATGAATTAGACCTTTTACACATTGTCAGACTGGATAAGAGTCTTGGGATAGAATGGGATTTTTAGGATAGGAATATGAAACAAATTAAATTAAATTATTTTTATTTATTTTCTTGGTAATGTGGGAACTTGGTGGGAATAACCCGAGGATTGAGGTGGTGATGACCACATGGGTTGAGGTAACTCATTCATCCAGTTGGGCTTGGATCAGATACATGAGGTGATGTTGATCACCAGGTTTAGAAACATGGTTGACGGATTGAAGAGATGTGGTTGTGAGGCTGTGGGCATGGTCCATGTGATATGGGATCTTGTTGACCATCAGGTTGAGTGACATGGTCGCAGGGGAATGAGGTGTCAATATTATGTTTCTTAGGTAAATTTTTGGTGATTTACACTCACCATATTGGATGAAGCACCGTTAGAGTCATCTGTACATAGATATGAATCATATAATAAGGTGGTGTTGACAACTCGTTTGGGTAGAGGCCTTTGTAAGTTGCATATTAGGATAGTGTTTACCATTAGATAGGTTGGAGGTTCTTTTCATATAAATCTACAGAAATGGTTAGGATTCATCCATTGATAGTGATGAGACCATTAGTTGGGGGATGAGTCTTGACACACTATTGTGGCCATTGGACTGGGATTATTTGGAAGGATATATATCTTGTTCCTAGGGATGTTAGATGTTGCGTCGACATTGTATTTTATTTGGAGGACAGACATAGATATGCCTCAGACATCAGGATTATATCCAATATATTTTTTTTAACTGAGGTCTAAGGGTCTAGGTACATATTTGGGCATGCCTTTAGGAATCCAGATATTTAATTATAACACAAGATATTTCGGTGGGAATGAGGTTCCATTGATACTTTTACAGGAGTTTCTTGAGGGTTCTCCATCTTACCACTCATCATAGTATGCCTTTTCCTTTAAACAATGGATCCTCACCTCTATATTTATATATATATAGACATGTCATTTTATTCCATATATATAACTAGGAGCATGTGGGGTACTGACGATGGTCAAAGTAGGTGATTGCATCATAAAGGATGTTGAACTCAAGGGAAGAAGGTTATTTATATCATATACATGTGTTGATTATTTATATTTAGAACACCTTCATTATCATTGATGTAAAATAGGAACAAATTGGTGGTGGCCTACTAATATTTTTTCTCACACACTACATAGTCCCTTTAGGACATGTGTAGACTTTATGACTTTTCAATCATGTAAGTGATTGAGCTTAGGAGACAGACCTAAGTGATTATGTTGTACTGCCTAGAATGAGATGGATTGAAAGGGGCCTTTGAATTTTTTTCATCAACTAGACTTTCCTTTCTGTATTTATTTTGTTTTTGTATGCTTACTATATGTATATACTGAGGTCGATCATAGAATACCCTTCATGCTTATTGTTTTGTATAACTTGAATTTTATACTTTCTTTTAAAAATGGTACAATTGGATTTATTATTCATTATTGATGTTTTCTATTTATTCTCCCGCTATTTATTTTTTATTGCTTCTACTATGTATGGCCTTCCTTACACTATTTTATATACATAGACCATTGTTATTATCTCTATATGAGGGTATAGTCTCCCCACAATAACCTATTTATACCCTCATTATTGGTTTATAGCCTTTGGCGATAGAGAGGCATGCCTAAGGGTCAGTGGTACTTGAGCCTAGAGAACAATTTAAAGTAAAATCCGAGTCAGGGAGCTATAGTATAAGACATGGAATAAGAAAAAAATACACAATAGTAGTACTCCAATTATAGAATAAGTCACGGATTAAGAAATAGCCATTAAATTTTACTATAAAAATGTATGTTCCTCATCCAAATAAGTTTTCAAAGTTTTAAAACACAATTTGAGAAAACACTTATTTAGGAAAATACACATTATCTAAGGAAAAAGATTTTTTAAACATTAAACCCATTTTACATAATAATGGTTGCATTTATTTAAAAGATAGTAACCTATTAATACATATAAAAGGACCCATGTATGGGGTTGAATTTATAAATTGGAATGAATTCTTAAAAAATATAAAAAAACTTAAATAGGATATGTTTTCAACAAATAATATGTTATACAATTGAAGGGTGGTACAAGATCTACCCTATACCTAAATTACATCATCCCTTGATATATATTACATAAAAAATAATTTTACAACATAACTAATTGAAAAAATGATTTTAAAATAATAACATCTCTTCAAAACATAATTCACCCCCAATATAAATTACACAATTATAAAATCCTTTTGAAAATATGATTCTATAACAATTCTATTTTCTATAATCAACTCATATAACACCCAATAGGCATAAAAAATAGCATCACTCATTTTATCCATCCTTTTCAAACCAGAATGTTTACATTACATCTAAAAATTTAAATTTATAAACCCAATATTCACATCGAATTCAATTTTTAAGAAGTAAATCACGTACCCATACATAATCATGTTTAAAAAAATTAAAAAAAATTCCATTTAAGTAAAAGTTTTAACATAAGCCCTTATAGTACATTTTACCTATTCCTCAAACTCAATTTTTCATTTAATCATACCTACTAGAAAATATTATTCAAACTATTAAACTCACTATCATAATTATTAATAAAAAATGATGTTCAATCAGTATTGAAACAATACATAAATATTATTTTTTTGTATTTATCTTTCTTTCACATAATACCTTTCCAATAACTAACATACTTATTCAAAAATTTCACACCACATTAGATTGAAATTAATTAGAACAATATTTTGATCATTCATTAATTAAAATAAAATTATTAAATGAATAATTTTATTACCCCCTAATACCTTAACAAAAAAACAAAAAAAAAATTGGTGTGGTGCATGAGTAGTAAACCCCATAATCCTGCATCCAAAATACCGGGGTTATAATCCTAGCAAGCCCCTTGGAGGATTTACTATGCAGGTATGATGATGCAAGCATGACACTGCACTGGGCCTTCAAGACATGTTCTTGGGACACTTGGCCTTGGGCCTGTGGGCTATGCAATGGGTCTCCCTCTTCCCATATAGAAGGAGTTCTTTCCGCACATAATAAAAAGAGGAATTAGATAAAATTTAAAAAAAAATAACCAAACAAATAATTATTACAATGATTAATTACATAATTCCCAAATATATATTACACAAAAAAAATTACATTGGATTTAGGTAAAGGTAGGAAGTAAATAAATATTTTAAAAAAATACATAAACTATTATCCCATTTATTATGAAATAATATAAAAAAATTGAATCTAAATGAATAATATTCCAGTGAATTGGAAATAATGGTTACTTAATAAGATCTCCATTTTTCTTTGATACTAAGGTAAAAAATGGAACAAATTTTTTTCAAAATATATGATGGACCAAAAACACACTGATTTGATGTTGAAGAAGAATTGAATTAATAAATGAATAAAAGGGGTGATATTATATAAAGGAGAATGAGGGGAGGCCATGATGGTAAGGGGGGATTATTGATCATCAGGGAGGGGAGGTATCACACACTATTTTTTGTTACTCTATAACAATAAGTTTAAAAAACTATTGGTATCAAAAACCTCTTGCTAACTAGATTTTAAAAATACAGTTATAGGATATTGATTTCGACATTATACCAATGGTTTTTCTGAACTATTGGTATTGGGACCTCTATTCCCATGGTTAGAGATTGCTTTGGGTATAGAGGTGTTGATGTAGCCCAAATTTTATATAGTGTTATGATCATACAACACCTGATAGTCAATACATCAACTGTATCTTTTTATGAAAAATTTTTGTAGACCATATTACATATGTTTAATAATATTATCATATAATTTCTAGGTTCTCGTTATAGTGATGAATAGTTATAACCATTTAATGAGAAAAAAATGTCAAAGAAAATTATCACATTGATGTTATAAATTTCAATCATCAAGTGATAAGGCATTAATTAATATTATAGTAATCAAGATTATAAATTAGTATGGTTATAGAGTACCAACTCTAAGAATATTTAAGCCAGGACATGAATTTATATTCTTTTGATTTTCAATACCTGACTTAACTCAAAAATTGATACGAAAAAATATATAAAATCCCGAAAAATAATATAAATGTTATTAATGTGATTGAGATAAAACAAACCCATGTAGATTTTATAATTGGTTCTTGAATCATTAATATTCCAAAAGATACAATGAAAATATCAATGTATAGTTTGATAGTCAAAAATCATAAATCTATCGGTTCAATTAAAATAAAAATTTCAAAATCATTAACACTGATTCTAACATTTAAAAGTTTTAGTACATTATTGCCACAAAAAATATTTAGACTTTATGAATGTCTGAAGCATGGATCTAAAATATAAGTCTTAACTTTGTTGTCCTAACCTACCATAATTGACTTTGTTTTCTAATTCATTAATTTTGAATACATTTCATCCTAATAGGGAAAAAATATATTTCCTTATTTTTAGTTAAGATAAATATATGTTTCATGGTGTTGAATTTTCTTTGGGACTCAATAAGATAAATAAAGATTTTATTTTTCTAATTTATACAGAAAGGTTCCATTAACACATTAATGTGCGCTCTCATGACATACAACAGCTTAATTATTTTTTCGGATGTCCTTTGACCATTTACGTAAAATTTCCCCACTTAGAATGGTTTCACATCAAATTGTTGAAGATTTTTTTCTTGAAAACTCTCATTCTAGTTTGACATATTATTGAAAAAAATCATCAAAGTGTACTTATAAGTTTTTTAAATAAAATTTACATTGTGTTTGTTTTAAAATTTTTACATTTAAATATATCTAAAAATAAAATATATGGATTTGGACCCCCAAAAATACACAATTCAATTTAAAATTAATTATGTACTATTTAGAAAAAATATTTCATATTTTAATTTTTGAAGAAAACAGAGAATACTATAGAAATATTTATATTTAAAAAATCATATGCATAATTCAGAACCAAAAATTTTATAGTAATAACATAATTAATTCATAGAAACAAAAATATTGAAAACAAGTCATATCATAATGTATGATTTTCTGTATAATTAAGCTTTTGAGTCTTATTAAATTATTCGATGAATTTTGATACTCAAATAGTCATAAATTCCCACATTTAAGGGATACAACTTCACATTAATTCCAAATACAATCCATGAGAGGTTAAATCATTATATCAAGGATCTAATATACTATTATTGAATTTAAGAATAGATAAACAAAAAAAGTGATGAAATTGTAAATTAGATATCATATGAAACCAAGTAGATATTACATATACTATTTCAATACTTGGATAAATTAAACTAAGGGAGATCCCTAGAATCCAAATTTATATCATACAATACATACTCATGACATAATAATTAAAAAAGATTGATGAATTTAAAAATTATATATTGACATGCATCCGTTAATTTTTAATGAACCATTAAAACCCAATTAATTAATAAGATTAATATCATTAAACATTTAAAATTTAATAGAAAGAAAAGGATATGGGAAACAGAAAAAAATTTTGTTTTCATTGATAAAAATATCATTTTTTTAATCACAGTTTGCAAGGCTATTTCATAATTTTTAGTATAATACAATGCTTTCTCCTTAAAACCATGAGCCACTACCATGAGGCCTTGTGTGATTTTCCACACACCATCCCCAAAGCTTATATAGAATCCTCAATCATTTAGCTGACTTACCAAAATCATGTTCCTCCAAAATATTGGTATGTGATGAATGCACTTCGATTTGAGCATGCATTCATTCTTTATTGTAAATTTTACATCTCATTTTCCAACAATCTTGAATGATTATCCATTCACAAGGTAAGCCTTATTGAAGCTTGTTGAAACATACTTTACTATGCATCCCTTCTAAGAAATTGACTGAAATAAATATCTTGAGTCAAGAATCTATGACTCCAAAAAACATGCATGGCTATGAAATATAGTTTTGTCTTCTAAAACTATGGATTTTAAAGATAAATTACAAGTATAATTTTTAGAATTGAAAAATTATCCTGACAGTCCTTAAATATATTTTCTCTTCATAGTACCAGCAATTAGAATCAAAAGGTATAACTGATTTCCCCAACTCCTTTCTCTTCTACCTTTACCCTTCTTTGGTCTTTTCTGTTGAACATAATTTACCATACCTACCACATTGAAATAAATATTTGTATAATCTGAATTTGAATTTCCTCTGGATCTCTTCATTTTAAATAATATTCAAGATCTCTATGAAAAAAAATCATCCTTACCATTGGAATGTCTTGACATGGTAACAATCACATCCCTTGATATTGGAAGCAATGATAGAAGGATCAACACAGACAATACCCCTACGAACATTATTCCAAATTATTACAACTAGATCCAAATCACATTTAAGTCATTGAAATTATCTTCCACTGATCATCCTTTTGAAATCATCATACTTAATAGTATTTACATCAAAAATGCCTTATTCAGTGTAGTTGTAATCTCATACATAATGTATAGAATGGAAATTATTCCATTGTGGTATTCACCACCTATATATTGAAGGCCACATTTTGAGCTAGCTAGGGGTGTCTATGGGTTGATTTGGATTGGTTATTTTCCAATTTTTCACTAAAACCAATCAAAAGTTTTAAGGTTGTGTCAGGTCATGTTATAGACATTTTTTTAAATGACCTGGCACAACCTGACCCAAGGAGGGTCTGTTTGGGTCCGATCAGCACAGTCAAATCAGGTAATAAAAAATTACAGGAAAGAATATAAAAAACTATAAAACTATCAATTATATTAAATCAAAAAATATATATAACATTTAAAATCAGCAAAATAAAAACAAAAAAAAATAATCCCTATTAACTTAAATTCAAAATTGTAAAAAACTTTGTTTAGAAAAACCAAGAAATGCTTCATCACAAGGAGAACCCAATCCCTTTCTATTTTCAAATGAAACATTACCTTTAAGATCTAAATAAATTTGTCCTGACATATAAAATGACCCATATGCTGTATCAGCCAACAAAAAAACATAAATTTAAATAAAATCATCCAAAAGATAAATAAAAGTTTTTATTACCCTAAAAAATGAAATAAAAAATCAATTTATATCTATTGAATTTATATGAAATTTAAAGTCGTTTTATTTATAAATTTTGTAGTTAGGCCAATAAAAAAATATTATATGTAACTATTAAATTTTATAAAAATTTCCTATAATTTCCAAGACATTTATATCATCCAATAGGTGATAAAAGGGAAGTAGAGTTCCCGACCAAAAGAGGAAACAAAATAGGGATTGGTTCGGTTGGTTCGGTTGGGCTGGTCTATTGTTTTTTCAAATTGTGACCTAACCCGACCTGAACCAAATTAACCCAACCCATCCATACCTCGTGTGTAACTCGATAGCACCTAGTTAGGTCAAGTTTGTACACCCCTAGGGAAAACATCATTTGAATCACACATATTTCCTTTTGGATGATTCATTCCCACTCTCTATTATCTATTGCTTCTGATTTGATCTTTATGAATAGAATCTATAAATCTATTTGGAATAGATAATACTCTACATGCATACTCTTAAATATGAAATCTAATCAATTGAAATTGTAAATTCGAACATTTCCCTCTTCCAACATCATATTTCTGAATCATAATTCCCATTGAAATAAAAAGTATTAAAGGATATGAATTATACTTCCTTGGAATAACCAATTGTCTATCTAACTGAGCTTTACATCAATCTCTATCAACACTAGTTCTAGAAAAAAACCATCGACTTGGAACCACTTATAGAACCTCAAATGTGATATATGGCTTCCAAAAGATCCAAAATTAACTACACATGACTCAGTGTATCCTAACTAATAAAATTAAAATTCCATCCACACACTGAATAAGTTCTCAACAAACCCCTCATCTCACTCTGAAAGTATAGCAAAGAAAAACAGAAAGAGAACACTCAACAAAGAACACTAGGAATATGTGTGGCATGGAAAAAGTTCTACTCCATGGAAACAATATTACTTTAAATAAAGATAAAAATAAGAGAAATAACTTATTGAGTTATAAGTTTCCTATATGGAACACTTCCTAAGAGAAATCTAGTGTAACTCCCTGACCCTAATTACCCAGAGTCAGTGCATTATTACATAACAGTGGCATGATCACAAGAAAATCATGTCTTAAAAGACCGATCAGTTTAGTATTATTGGAATCAAGATTCATACATAAGTTCAACTTTACAACATAAAATTGAACACAAAACGAATTTATTCCATTAGAATCATCCAAGCCTCCTAGATTACGCATGAAATTCACTCATAACTAACTTCTTCATATCCTGGGGAAATGAAACATAAGAAAGGGGTGAGCTCAAACGCTCAATAAGGGTAACAAATAATGTGGAAGATAACAAAAATATAGAGCATGGTGAATAATTGAAACCACATGCCTTTACCAATAATAAACATGAATACTTTTTTTTGGAAGGAATATGATCTTAGCAAATAATGTCATAATAAAACATAATCATGGGTATTCTTCTAGTTGAATTACCACATCAACTATCAATATTATTTTCATAATGAGGGAATGTATAATGTCGGACATTCTAAAACATTTTTTCATGGCCTTGGCCAAGATGTATAAAAATGATTAAGGCCTCAGCCAAAACCATATATAAAATTGGGAAAAGCCTAGACCAGTTCCATGTCTATTTGTCTCATGATACCTACCGATGCATTGAGTAGCTATAGCGGGATCCACCCGTCACTTACTAAGTCCAATACATTCCCCATATGAAAAGGTTGAAATATAACATAAACATTCATATTAAAACTTCATAAGAAATGTCAATACTTTAACCAAAAACCTTGAATGGTATAAAAATATCACATCCATAGACAAACATATCACAAAACCTTCAATAAAATATGGAATTTTTGTATCATAATAAATCAACATCAAATAAACTGAATATCCATAAAAGGATGTAGACATAGATGAAATCAAAACCTTTTTTAGATAAATATCTCTTTCTATTTTGAAATCAATTAAGATTCACATAATTATGAAGAAAAAATTTATTTTGAAAATATTTTTATAATCTTGTAAGGGAAGCTTCGACGTTGTTATAACGGCGGAAAATAGTCGCACCCACCGCATAAGTTAAAAAAACATTCTTATCTTAAATTTTTCGAAAAGGTCATAAAATACCTTGTTTGGATAATGACGGAAAGATTCATTTAAAATATATAAGTTTAAATAATGGTATAAATTACTTTACCCCATTTTCTAGTAAAAAACGTTTTGAAATACATTTTTAAGAAACATGGATATGGATGATAAAGAGGTCCCAGTGGATACTTACATAAAAACAACCTCGGATAATAAAGAGATTGTAGAATTAACTCTTACCTTGTACTTTTCCTTGGTCGGGGGTAGGTTAAACTCCTATATAATGGTGAAATAATTGTTATTAAATTATACATGAATCATGTACATTAATATGATATCATATATGATCTTTTAACATTGCTTTATTAATAATATCTTAGTATTATCGTCATTTCGGGTCTTAACTGATTCGTTTTCCTCTATATGCTTTGTTACAAAAGTAATGTTTGTTATGGATAGGATGTATATTATTCATATTTAGAATGATATTTAGTCTTTAAAAATTATTTTTAATCATATAATAAAAATTATTCTTGAATGGATACGATGGGGAACGAATCTCATCGCGTTCGTGGAGACGGTAATCCTTACGTACGCACGGGCAACAATATCATTCTTTTGATATTAAAATAATATATAATTGGATATTATATAATATATAAGGAATAATTATTATGTTATATTTATTATTTGAATCAATTACACATCATTATTATACCCATCCAATTAATAATGTATTGAATAACAATTACAGCACGACAAGGAGACAGTAATCTGTACGTACACACATATGGTGACGTGTCATTAAATGAATGGATAGAATAATGAATATGGTTATACCATATTTATAATAACATCACATTATATATAAGAAACTGGAGTTATTAATTTATAATGGAAACAACAAATAAAGTGGAAGTGGAAGTAGAATGGAACTTGGAAGAGGTGATGAAATATTTACCTTTTCTTTGGGTTCTTCCTTTTTATTTGATCAAAAGGGATCCTTAGGTTGGATTTATGACTAAATTAAGGCCCCTAGGATGAAGGGAGGACAGTTTAGTGGGTATTTGGGCTAGGGTTGGCAGATCCAAATGGCTTTGAAGGAGTTAATTAGAGAGATGGTGGAGTGCCCTTTTATAAGAGGGGTGAGGGGCACCTTAGGGAAAGTGCGAAATATTATTTTATAATAAAATCATTTTCAGTTTATCATGGCTCCAAAAAGGATTATTTAAAGGATAAGGTGGGGATGGGTAGAAAAACCACTCAACTAATAGGTTTTGGACAGGTTTGGGACACTATATTAACCTTATCTTTTAGATTTAACTCTTAGTTAAATAGTTTGACATTTACCATGTCTCTTTGTATTTTTATAATATATGGTTAATAAATATACTATCTGCTTCTAAGAGAACTCCAAGTGGTTCTTTAATGATACACATATCATTATATATGTATTTTTTCCGAACCATAGTTTTTTAGGAATAGAATATCAATTAATAATATAATATTTGTTTTAAAAACTATTTTATGTCAATTTTGACACTATTTGGTTTTTTTTTCTAAATAACTAACAGAATTATTACTTAAAAAATCATTTTATCAATCCTAAAATGTCACATTAACATATAAAATTCTTTTATGGCATCATAACATTCAAATTATATTTATTTTAACATCTATAATACCATTTATTGGATTCTTTCATTAATAAAGAAAATATGGCATCATTGTTGTGTCATAAATAAATATATTTATTTTATGTCTAAATATTATAAATAAAATATCCTGAGGTATTAAATCCTTTTATCTTTCTAATAAATATTTATAGTCTAATAGATCAATTATATTACCTCATATAAATATTGTTTTACTAAAAGATATTTTCTTTTGTTATTTTTATCTCTACTTTAAATTATTTAATATATATTGTCATTATCACTTTCAAGTGGCTCCATGGGGTCCCAAAATTGACCCAAGTATTTCCATGGTCGGAAATGTATCATCCAATAGGGTTATGACACGTGTTAGGGTAATTTATTATTATTATAATATTATTTTTTAACCTTATTTACTGGATTTACCACTTTAACCATGGTAAATAAAATATTTTCTGAAGTAAATATTACTAATGTCTAAAAATAAAAGTTACATATTTACAAAACTTATACCTTCTGATTCCAAATATGAAATCAATTTTTTTAAATTCATAACATAGAAGTGGCAGAAATTAATTTAAAATTAATTCATGTTGTCAAAACACAAAAATGTGCTTTTAAGAAATAATAAATATCAAAAGATTGCACTTGATTATGTATAGTTTAAATGTGAAATTATGTCCAATGACCAAAATTGTATTAAATGGTAAAAATATAATCTAACTATACTTAAAATCACTCAATAGTATAATTTATCACTATATATTATTTTGATTAAAAAAGATGTTTTTAATTAAAATTTTGTTTTTTCACTATTCATTAAAAACTGAATGTTTTCATAAAAATACCAAAACAATCACCCTAAGTTAATTTTGATATTCCTAACCCAAAAATGAAGTCTATTTTGAAAGATAAAATTGATAAAATTTCGAAAATTAGGTATTACTATTAAAAACAGCTAGTTTGATTGGTCGGAATGTGTTAGTATCTCGAAGTTGCGTACAACGCAAGCTAATGCATTATTTAATGGGAAATGTACCACGGATTCTTGGGGTGTTACATTATCCCCTCCTTTAAATAATTTCATCCTAAAAATTTCTAGAATATTACTACATAAAAAGACTCTGGTGGTTCTTCCCCATAAGTTCCTCGGGTTCCCACATTTCCTCTTCCATCTTATGGTTTCTCTATAGAACTTTTACCAAACGAGTCGTCTAGTTTCTCAGCACTTGATCTCTTGTATCAAGAACCTTGACAGGATCTTCTCAATAAGGAAGATCTGGTTCCAGATCTAATTCCTCATAGGTGAGTACATACATTGGGTCAGGCATGTATTTTCTCAATAGTGATACGTGGAACACATCGTGAACTTTGGAGAGACTTGGCGGCATTGCCAATTGGTAAGCTACAACCCCAATTCGTTCTAGAATTTTGAAAGGTCCGATGTACTTGGGAATTAATTTTCCCTTCTTACCAAAACGTATAACACCCTTCAATGGAGATACCTTTAAGAAGACATGGTCTCCTACCTAAAATTCCAAATCCTTCCTTCGGTTATCGGCATAGCTCTTCTGCCTACTTTGAGCTTCTTTGATGTGGGTTTGGATTACCTTCACATTTTCCAACATTTCCTCCACAAGTTCTGGGCCTACGAGTTTTCTTTCACCAACATCATCCCAACAGGTTGGTGTGCGACATCTCTTTCTGTATAACACTTCATATGGTGCCATCTGAATACTTCAATGGAAGCTATTGTTAGAAGAAAATTCTACCATAGGTAAATATTAATACCACATACATTGAAATTTAAGTGAGCATGATCGCAACATGTCTTCTAATTTTTTAATAGTCCGTTCTAATTGTCCATCAGTTTGGGGGTGTTAGGTAGTGCTCAAATGAAGTTCAATATCAAGTTCTTTTTGTAGTCTTTTCTAGAATCTTGATGTAAAATGTGGATCAAGATCAAAAAACAATCGATATGGGTACTCAATGAAGTATCACAACTTCATTAATATATAGTATTTCTATATGTTCAAGTGGTAAATATTGTCTTATAGAAATAAAATGTGTTGAATTGGTAAGACGATCAACAATGACCCATATTGCATCATTCCTTCTAGGAGTTTTTGGTAGTCCCATGAGAAAGTCCATCATAATATTATCCCATTTCTACTCTGGTATGGTAAGAGGTTTCATAAGTCCTTCAGGATGTTTCCTTCCAACTTTCACTTGTTGACAAACCATATATCTTGATACAAAATCAGCAATCTCCCTCTTCATGTTTTCCCACCAAAAATGTTCCTTCAAATTCCTATACATATTGGTGCTACTAGGGTGTATAGGGAAATTGGAACTATGAGCATCATCCAACAATTCCCTTTTTAGATCAGGTATATCGGGAACACAAATTCTCTTCCCAAATTTCAAAATTCCATCTTCATACGTGAAGTCACTCAATATCCCATCATTCATAGCTTTAATCTTCTTTTGAAACTCCTCATCACCAGCTTGAGAACTTTTAGTCCTTTATAATAAATATGGTTTGTCAACCATTTGACAATGTATTGATGATCCACCTTCCATGGTTATTCCCATATCTATATTTACTAGATCCATGAGAATATGATCTCTTTCAACTCTTATATTGTTGAAAACTCCATGATCTTTTCTTGTAAAAGCATATTCCACCTTATTTGCCTTCCATGGGTGGTAGTGTATCATGAAATAATAATCCTTGAGTAGTTCAAGCCATCGTATTTGCCTCATGTTGAGTTCTTTCTTTGAGAAAATATACTTCAAACACTTGTGATCGGTATATATCTCACATTTTTCATCATAGTGATAATGTCTTCATATCTTCAAAGAAAAGATTACAACTTCTAACTCAAGATCATGAATAGGATAGTTTTTCTCATAAATTTTTAGCTATCGTGATGCATAGGCAGTAACCCTATCATTCGGCATAAGGAAACAACCAATTCCTTTATTTGATGCATCACTATAAATAACAAACCCATCATTTTCCAATGGTATAGTCAATATAGGATCATTGACTAATATTCTCTTTAGTTCTTCAAAACATTCTTCACACTATTTTGTCCAAAAAAATTTAACCCCTTTATATGTGAGCTTGGTTAATGGGTTAGACAATCGAGAAAAATTCTGGACAAAACGTCGATAATAACCTAATAAACCAATATAACTGTGTACCTTAGTTATACTCGTCGGAGCTGGCCATTCTTGGATTTCTCTTGTCTTAGAAGGATCAATAGATATTTTATCCTTGGAAAAAATATGTCCAAGAAAAGAAATCTCCTGAAGCCAGAATTCACACTTGCTAAACTTCCCATATAATTCATGTCTTCTAAGAGTCTTCAAGATAATGTGCAAGTTATTTTAAAGATCTTCATAGTTTTTGGAGTATACCAAGTTATCATCAATAAATACCACTACAAAGTCATCAAGATATTCCTTGAAAACTATATTCATTAGATCCATAAAGACAGAGGGTGAATTAGTCAATCCAAAAGGCATTACTGTAAACTCGTAATGCCCTTACCTGGTTTGAAATGTTGTTTTTAGAATGTCTTCCTGATTCACACACAACTGATGATATCCAGATCGAAGGTCAATCTTTGAAAAGTATTAAGCTCCATGAAGTTGGTCGAATAAATCATCAATGCGAGGTAGGGGATACTTGTTCTTTATTGTTATAGCATTGATCTCCCTCTAGTCAATGCACAACCACGTAGATCTATCATTCTTCTCAACAAAAAGAACAGGGGCTCCCCATGGAAAAACACTAGGGAGAATAAATCCCTTATTACTCAATTCCTCTAGTTTTTTCTTTAGTTACACTAATTCCACAGTGTCCATTCTATAAGGGGCCTTCGATATAGGCCTTGAACCAGAAATTAAATCAATGGAAAACTCAATTTCTCATTCTGGAGGATGTCCAGGTAAATACTCTAGAAATATATAAACATACTCTTTCACAATCGGTACATCCTTTATTTGAAAATGCTTTTCCTCACCCACAATTATTTCATTCTCTTCCTTCTTTTTCCTCAGACTCATAAATTGTCTTTCCATATCTACTCAATGGTCATGAGGGAAGTATTTTTCTAAGAAAATTTCTTTAAACTCCCTCCATTCCATATTTTAAACTTCTTTATCTTTCTTTGTGTTTTGAATCAATTATCACCATTGATCAGCATCTCGAGTGAGGCGATAAACTGCCATGACAAATTTTTCCCTTTCGCTACTCCCCATGGTGTGGAATATTATCTCTAAAAAATTTATCAATTGCTCAGCTACTAATGGATTTGTACCCCCATTGAATGTTGGTGGTTGTTGCTTCATGAAGCAGTCTAACATTGATCCTCCGCATTGTGGATCAGGGTGCTTCATATGGGTAAGGTTATTATTCATAACCTGTGTGAGTTGTCCCAGTATGGTGATAAGATGATCCGCACCAGTTGTATTACCAAGTCCATTATAATTATCTTGAGTAGGAGGTAAATCCCTAAATGGAGTGCATGAATTGATACAGTTTCCATTACTTTCACTAGGTTCCATTTATAAACAATGGCATACACTAGATTAGTTTATGAATCACAATTCATAAATCCAAACTTGTAAAATAGTTAATATAAATTGAACAGTTTATGGATATAATCAATAATCATAAAAAATGTTTTCTTTGAGGAAGTATATACTCATAAACCCTTCATAATGGTTTTTAAGGAAAAAATATAACTATGCTAAACATATCCCCCAGGAGTGTCGTAATCAAGAGTGCATCAAGCCCCATTATCGTGCACGAGTTCTCGTTCGAGTCTAGCTCAAAGTGGTGTTTTTGGGTTTTACCCTTAGGTACATCTGTGCAAGATCTAGCTATACCTGCTCGTATCCAGACAGGGATGTATTTCTTGGAAAACTCACAAAATCTCTACATTTCCAAAATTCTTGGAAGTTATTCTATACTAATCCTCAATGTTCATCTTAGGGTAATGTGCTCTAATCAGTGTTTATCTAAATCTAGATTCCAAGGTTTGTACTAAACTTCCTCTGATAACAACTGTAATGCCCCGACCCTAGTTACCCAGAGTCAGTGCATTATTACATAACATTGGCATGATCACAATAAAATCATGTCTTGAAAAAATGATCAATTTAGTATTATTGGAAACAAGATTCATACATAAGTTCAACTTTACAACTTGAAAATAAATACAACACAAATTTATTCCATTAGAAACATCCAATACTCCTAGATTATGCCTGCAAGTCACTCATAACTAACTTCTTCATATCCGGATAAAATGAAACATAAAAAAAAGGGGTGAGCTCAAACGCCCAGTAAGGGTAAGCAATACAGTGGAAGATAACATAAATATTATGCATGGTGAATAATTGAAACCACATGCCTTTACCAATAATAAACATGAATACTTTTTTGGCAGGAATATGAGATGAGTAAATAATGCCATAATAAAACATAATCATGGGTATTCTACTAGTTTAATGACCACATGAACCATCAATATTAATTTCATAATGAGGGAATGTATAATGACGGACATTCTGAAACATTTTTTCAACACCTCGGCCAATACATCTAAAAAGGATTAAGGCCTCGGCCAAAACCATATATCAAATTGAAAAAGGCCTCGTCCAATTCCACGTCTAGTTGTCTCATGATACCTACCGATGCATCGAGGAGCTATAGCGGGCTCCACCCGTCACTTACTAAGTCCAATGCATTCTTCATATGAAAAGGTTGAAATATAACATAAACATTCGTATTAAAACTTCATAAAAAATGTCAATACTTTAACCATAAACCATGAATGGTATAAAAATAGCACATCCACAGTCAAACATATCACAAAACCTTCAATACAATATGGAAGTTTTGTATCATAATATATCAACATCAAATAAACTTAAAATCCATCAAAGGATGTTGACATAGATGAAATCAAAACCTTTTTTAGAGAAATATATCTTTCTATTTTGAAATCATTTAAGAGATACATAATTATAAAGAAAACATTTATTTTGAGAATATTTTTATAATCTTGTAAGGGAATCTTTTATGATGTTATAATGATAGAAAATAGACGCATACGCCGTATAAGTTAAAAACATTCTTGTCTTAATTTTGTCGAAAAGGTCATAAAGTACCTTGTTTGGAAAATGATGGAAATATTCCTTTCAAAACATATAAGTTTAAATAAGGTTATAAATTACTTTACCCTGTTTTCTAGTAATAAATTTTTTGAAATACATTTTTATGAAACATTGATGTGGATGATAAAGAGGTCCTAGTAGATACTTACGTAAAAACTGCCTCAGATAATAAAGAGATTTTAGAATTAAACTTTACTTTTTACTTTTCCTTGGTCGAGGGAAGGTTAACCTCCTATATAATGGTGAAATAATTATTATTAAATTATAAAAAATCATATACATTAATATGATATCATATATGATCTGTTAACATTGCTTTGTTAATAATATCTTAATATTATCGTCATTTTGGGTGTTAGCAAATTCATTTTACATTGTATTATTTGTTAGATAAGTAATGTTTGTTATGGATAGAATGTATCTTCTTCATATTCATAATGATATTAAGCATTTAAACATTATTTTTTATCATCTAATGAAAATTAGTCTTGAATGGATACGATGGGAAATGAACCTCATCGCGTTCGTGGAGACGGTAATCTGTATGTATGCACGAGCAACAATATCATTCTTTTGATATTAAAATAGTATATAATTGGATGGTATATCATTTATAAAGAATCAGTATCATGTTATATTTATTATTTAAATCAATTACACATCACTATTATACCCATCCAAATAATAATGTATTGAATAACAATTACACCATGACGTGGAGACGGTAAACCATACGTACGCACGTATAGTGACATGTCATTTAATGGATGGATAGAATAATGAATATGGTTTTATCATATTTATAATAACATCACATTATATAGAAAATACTAGAGTTATTATTTTATAATGGAAACAACAATGAAAGGGGAAGTGGAAGAAGAAAGGAACTTGAAAGAGGTGATGAAATATTTACCTCTTCTTCATGTTCTTCCTTTTGATTTGATCAAAAGGGATATTTAAGATGGCTTTATGACTAAAGTAATGCCTCTAGGATGAAGTTAGGATAGTTGAGAGGGTATTTGGGTAGGGTTTGGAAGATTTAAATGGATTTTAAGGTGTTAATTAGATAGAAGGGGGAGTTCCCTTTTATAAGAGGGGTGAGGGGAACCATAGGAAAAGCTAGAAATATTATTTTATTATAAATTATTTTTTGGTTTCTAATGGCTCAGAAATGTATTAATTAAAGTATAAGGTGGGTATGGGTCTAAAAACACTCAAAAAATAGGTTTTAGATAAGTTTGGGTCAATATATAAACCTTATCTTTTAGATTTAACTCTTAGTTAAATAGTTTGACATTTACCATGTCTCTTTTTATTTTTATATTATATGGTTAATAAACTTACTATATACTTCTAATAGAATCCCAAGTGGTTCATTAATGATACACCTATCATTATATAAGTATTTTTTCCGAACCTTAGGTTTTTAGGAATAGAATATCAATTAATAATATAATATTTGTTTTAAAAACACTTTTATGTCAATTTTGACACTATTTGGTATATTATTTTGATAAATTCCTAACAGCATTATTAATTCAAAAAAATCATTTAATAAATCCTAAAATTTAAATTTAACTTCTAAAATTTGTGGATGGCATCAAAACTTTAAATTTATATTTATTTTAACATCTATAATACAATTTATTTGCTTCTTTCATTGATAAAGAAAATACTACATCATTATTGTGTCATACATAAATATATTTATTTTAAGTCTAAAAATTTCAAATAAAATATCCTAATGTAAGAAATCTTTTTATCTTTCTAGGAACTATTTATATTTGAATATACTAATTATATAACCTCATATAAAAATTGTTTTACTAAAAGATATTTGCTTTTGTTATTTTTGTCTCTACTTTAAATTATTTTATATATAATGTCATTATCACTTCCAAGTATCTCCATGGGGTCCCAAAATAGACCCAAGGATTCCCATGGTCGTAAATGTATCATAAAATAGGTTTAAAACACGTTTTAGGGTAATTTAATATTATTATAATATTATTTTTTAACCTTATTTACTGGATTTACCACTTTAACCACAATAAATAAAATATTTACTGAAGTAAATATTCCTAATGTCTAAAAATAAAATTTACCTATTTACACAATCTGGACCTCCTAATTACAAATATGGAATACATTTTTCTAAATTCAAAAACATAGAAGTGGAAAAAATCAATTTAAAATTAATTCTCGTTGTCAAAACAAAAAAAAAATTTAAGAAATAATAACTATCAAAAAATTGACACTTGCTTATGTCCAGGTTAAATGTGAAATTACATACTGTTTCCATCGGAATTTGGGGATGACTTCCTTGATGGGAGGTTTAAACATTCCATTCGGTTTCTAACGGGTTTGTTCATAGAACCGGAAACATCCAATGATTCCACATCCATTTGGACCTACTTTCCAAAGGTAGGCACTCATTAGTTTGTGGACTGATAAGGCTTAGGAATTTCCATTGGTCGAGAGGATGGGAGGTCGGACTCATCACACCTTTTTGAGGGGAATTATTGTCTACTCCAGGACTCTCTTTATAGATTTAAGTTATGTTCGTGAATCCTTATTACATTACCAAGTATAAAATGAGCTTTCCTTTAGATATGACAATCAATGATCGATATGTTGGAAATTTAGAGAATATTTTATATGTATTCGAGGTTCTTCATTGATAGAAAATCATCTGTATTTGTTAGATATTCTTATCCAATGGTATCCTTTGATACGTAAAAAGTCTCTTGGTCATTATGATGACCATGCTGGTTTTAAAGCCACTCAGTGGGGCACTTGAGGTTTATTGTCTTTTAGAAGGACATGGATTATTTCAGAGTTGGGATCAAACCTGCAGATGGGCTACCTATGTATCCTTTGTTAAAAAAAGGAATCATAACCCATGTAGTTCGAGTAAGGGAGTATGATTTTTATGATTGATGGCTCAAAGAAGGATGTCATAATTACTTTTACACTCTAAGCTCACGTGAGTCATGCTCGGTGTGAGAAACAAGAGGTATTGGTAAAAATTAGACAATTGTGCCATGAAAGATGCAATCATAAGAAATAAGATGGGACTTATATATTTATGACTACCCAGATAAATAAATATTTGGATTTACTTCATGGAAGAAATCCAGGAACAGGGTCCACAAAAGTATATGTGCTTCACGGAGATTTGAATACTATAACTTGGGGCTTACTCCTGAAAAGGAGGCCCAAATTAGGAGAGAACTTATGATTGGGTTTTTACTCCTGAGAAGGAATCCCAGATAAATGGTAAATTAGGACTGGTTAAGAGGAATTAAGAATGGGGCTTACTCTTGAAAAGGAGGTCCAGGTTAAGAGACTTGATAAATTAAGGGACTTGGGTCTTACTCCTAAGGAGGATGCCCATATTAGGGGACTGTGGCTTATTCCTGAAAAGGAGGCCCAGGTTAATGAAATTATGGTTGGGGCTTACTCCTGAGGAGGATGCCCAAATTAGGGGACTGGGGCTTATTCCTGAAAAGGAGGAAATGAGGATTTGGGGCTTACTCCTAAGGAGGATGCCCAGATTTGAGAATTATGACTGGGGCCTATTTCTGAAAAGGAGGCCCAAGTTAATGAAATTATGGTTGGGGCTTACTCCTGAGGAGGATGCCCAAATTAGGGGACTGGGGCTTATTCCTGAAAAGGAGGCCTAGGTTATTGAAATTATGGTTGGGGATTACTCCTGAGGAGGATGCCCAAATTAGGGGACTACGGCTTATTCTTGAAAAGGAGGCCCAGGAGGAAATGAGGATTTGGGGCTTACTCCTAAGGAGGATACCCAGATTTGAGAATTATGACTGGGGCTTATTCCTGAAAATGAGGCCCAGGTTAATGAAATTATGGTTGGGGCTTACTTCTGAGGAGGATTCCCAAATTAGGGGACTGGGGCTTATTCCTGAAAAGGAGGCCCAGGAGGAAATGAGTATTTGGGGCTTACTCCTAAGGAGGATGCCCATATTTGAGAATTATGACTCGGGCTTATTCCTAAAAAAGAGGCCCAGTTTAATGAAATTATGGTAGGGGATTACTCTTGAGGAGGATTCCCAAATTAGGGGACTGGGTCTTATTCGTGAAAATGAGGCCCAGGAGGAAATGAGGATTTGGGACTTACTCTTAAGAAGGATGCCCAGATTTGAGAATTATGACTGGGGATTATTCCTGAAAAGGAGGCCCAGGTTAATGAAATTATAGTTGGGGATTACTCCTGAGGAGGATGCCCAAATTAGGGGACTGGGGCTTATTCTTAAAAAGGAGGCCCAAGTTAATGAGTTCTCTCATTGTAAAGGATGAGGTTGAATGAATGGAATCTCAATCTTTAGTGACATAAAGATGTGTAAATCACTAGTTTTTGAGAGATATTCCACAGAATTCCTTTCAGATAAGGAATTAAAATCAATAAATCATGTCATAAATAGATTTGAAGAGTGTCTTGAGGACTGAATCTTGAATAGGAGAGGTGGAATGGCTTAAGAGGGGTGAAATGTGCAAGAAAGGCACCCAAAAAGGCAGGTGCACGCAAGTCCTGGCAGGCGCGCAGGTACTGCGTGGGCGCACAAGTCCTGATCGCGCAGGTATACCTACACGACACATGGGTACTTGCGCGATGGTTAACCAGCAGGGTAATACTTGAGCGACTCTTGGTTAAAGCCTTTAGAATCATCTTGAGGTTCTTTCATAAGAGGGGCACGCAAGTTCTATTGAAGGAGTAAGGTGGCGTGCAAGTGTGTCCATTTCCCTTAAGGGCTGGCCACTCAGGCCCGCAAGTGTTGATGAGTTTCAACACTTAGGCCTTCCTCTCCCTCTTTAGATCTTCCATTCTAGGTAAGAAATTACCTTAGAAGTGTTTTGGAATCTTTGAGAAGATACTAGGTCACCGGGAGCTTAAATCTGAGTTTCTGGAAAAAATCCTCTTCCAATGGGGGGCCCACAGGGTCTATTTATAGGCTAGAAAAGACCCCGAGTGGTTATCCTTTAGGGCGCGCAATTCCCTTGCGTGACCATTTAGGCGTTGCGCAAGTGGACTTGCGCGACCATGAAGGAACTTGCGCGGCCTATGGGAAATATTCTCTTTGTTCATCCCTTTGTCTCTTTTTTGATGTTTCTTCAAAGGATGAATCAATTTGGACTAAGGTAGTTCCTTTTTCCAAACTTTAGACTCTGTGATGAAAAAGGAGTGTCAACACATACAATGACCAACATTGGATTAAATGGTAAAAATATAATCTAATTATACTTAAAAATCACTCAATAGTATAAGTTAGCACTATAAATTATTTTGATTAAAAATGTTGTTTTTAATTAAAATTTAGTATTCTTCACTATTCATCATAAACTGAATGTTTTCAGAAAAATACCAAAAATTCATTCTAAGCTAATTTTGATATTTTGAACCCAAAAATTAAGTCCATTTTGAATGATAAAATTGATAAAATTTCAAAAGGTGTGTATTACTATTAATAACATCTAGTTTGATTGGTCATGATGTGTTAGAATCTCGAAGTTGCGTACAACGCAAGCTACTACATTATTCAAAGGGAAACGTATCGTGGAAGCTTGGGGTGTTACATCAAAAAACAAACTTTATTTTAAATCCAAATAATAATGACATAAATCCAACATTGAGAAAGTGTCCCACACCCATCTATTTATAAATGATCTCTACAGTAGCCCTTCTAGTTTAGTAGGTTTCATCGCCTTATGATCTTTGTGTTCATCTAATGATTGATCAAGTAAATCACCATCTACCTACTGACACACAAGATATATCAGCATATTCCAATGAAAAATGAAGTTTCTTGAACTCATCCACACTCCCTTCTTAAAATTTCCACCATAAATGGTGAAACTTTGGATGCTTGGTTATAAACTCATAGTTCCACTATCACTACCTCCACTAGATCAAAATTCTGATCCTAAAATAAATCCTTACAAAATTTCAAACAATAATCCATAAAATATTTTTCATATATCCTAGCCTTTAAGTCATCACCATAGCCTCGTATTATAGCTAATTTCAGAAGTACTTAATCCCATATACAGTTCTGACCCAAACCACTAGGTGAATAAATCCGGGCCTAATAATGAGAATTCCATGTTATTTCATCTCAAATTATGATTGATTCTATATATTTTGTGTATTTTTTTCTACTGATTACACACCTACAGCGGGACCTCCAAGTAAACCAAATTTCCATTATTCCTCAATATAGAGAAGTTGATTCACTTATTATTCTCAAAACTAATTCTGTTGTGGTTATTTGAGTAAGATGGTGAGGGTTTTCCATGTGGAGAAATATGGAGGTGAATATAAAGCTTCTTGGTAAAATATTCATTTTACTATTCTAATTTCAGGGATTTTGGTTATCTATTTTAAAGCTAAATGGGGGTTTGTGGGGATTTTTCTATTATGAGACTACCCATACCCCATGTAGTCTACTAAATTTTATTATTTTACAATCTCTTATAGAAAATCAAAGTGTTTTTATTCTACTTAATTGTTCTCCTTTTTAATTTTATTCTACAAGAATCACCTTGTGTTCATACCTCATCAAAATACCACACTCTATGGTTATATATAACAAAATAAGGGTTGATCCATAGGGCGATTCTTGGATCCTGAGTTTCATTCATTTAATTTTGGTAACTATTTTGTTGTAATTCAAGTATGATAGTGAGAAATGTGGGAGATGAGTGATGGTTGTATCCCTTCAATTCATGTTACATAAATCTTTATTTATTACACTATTAATTCAATTTTAACATCCCTTATACTAATTAAATTGGAATATAGATTATTATAGCACCACATGTTTTGAATTACATGTGGGATATGGTCATAAGATGGGTTCGATTATACACTTAGGAGAGGTGTTTTCTATGGTCAATATTCAAGTATAAAGTTAATTGTTAACATACATTGATAGGATCTTGTTAAATATAACCACTCTCATTTCAAATAGTGTATGATGATTTTATGAATGGTATATAATCTTATCATTGAAGTGGAATGAAATATAATTCAATAAACAATGACCAAGACACTAAACACAGCCTTTTGATTGATGATTTATCCCTCTAACACTAGTTTTATTTTTTGTTTATTTTCTTTTCTCAATTTTATTTTATCTTATTCAATTTACTTTACTCAATTCACTACAAAAACAACAAAATTCCTCTATTCTTTCTCTGACTTTATTTAAACTAGAAAGAAACTCAAAAAATGTGAGAACTCCCATTAAGAATTACTAATTGAGTGACTACCACTAGAGAAAACCTAGGATAGCCATAGTGATACTCATTTGGGATAAAAATATTAATGATGATTTCATAATAGACTCATCATTAACAATCTTCAAGGGTCACTCCTATATACATAACCAGCCTAGAAAGGGCATTAGTGGGTACAAGTAATGAAATAAATATAAAAATATTTATATATGATTCATAAAAATATTTTGGTTTTTATTTTTTTGTAGGATAGGGAGATTGTTATAATATTTTTTTATTAATTTAAATAATAATGTGTATTCATGCATTTAGAACAACTTATTTATAATAATTAAATAGTGAATTAGTGGAAACCAAAATTTCACAACATCAGATTTCTTAATTCATTGAGTTTCTAAATCCTATAAAATTATTCAATGAATTTTGATACTCAAATAGACACAATTTCTTACATTTGATATAAAACTTCTCAATTATCCCATAATATAGTCCATGTGAGATCCAAGTATTATATGGAGATTCTCATCTGCAAATAATTAATTCAAGCTAAATTGAACATGGAAAAGAATGGAAGAAATTAAACACCATATATCATATAATGCCTATAAAAAAATTCAAATACTTTCAATAATTAGACAATTAAACCAAGTTAGATACAAGATTCATAGAGTTAGTGTGTCATCTATGAAGGCATAAATATATTGTCTGGTACTTTTTGTCTCAATCAAATGCACAATTGAATATAAGATTAATAGATACTAAGAGAGGTCTAGGTATAATTTTTTATATTTTTATTTCATTTAATATATAAAACTCAAAACTTGGTTGATCATGGATGGATTTTATTTTTTAATTTCATGGAATTTGGGTTATATCATAAGATTATAGAACCCAAGACATGGGTGGAAACAATGTTCAAATGAGAAAATAAAGTAATTATTGTGGTGTGTTGGCTAAAATCACTGGTGAGGTTAGCAATATATTTAACGAGGAATAAAAAAATATTAAATGTAGAGATTAATAGACTGAAAAGGGTTAATGATGTAACATAAAAGGGGAAATTAGATATGATATTAAAAAATAGGGTAAGGAAAAGTTAGTATAATAATATCCAAAGTTTTTATTCCTTTCTATTTTGATCACATAAAACATGAAAATACTCTATATTTTGAAACATAATATTTGGAAATAAAATGTATCTTCTAATTTTTTATCTTCAATTTTTTCATTTATCCAATTACATTTTGATGAAATAAATTACTTGTCTAAAATAACATTTAAATCTGTCAATAATTTCTTATATGGGATAATTTAAATATTTCATGAAAATAATTAATTCTAATATTTTTCAATGAAATTCAAAAATATTTTTTAAATTAATATGTAGAAACCAAGAAATAAACAAGGTAAATGTATAAGGGACTAATAAAATGAAAGGGTGGTCTTTCTATCACATTGAATGAATAATTTATACTAAACACTATATGATGCAAGGGGTAGAAATTATTAATGTGTGTTTCTTAGTCCTATATAACAAAATTTGGATCATTTACAACCAAATTTAAAATGAATTTAAAAAATTAAGTTATGGACCATTTACAATATAAATAGTTTAACTAGTGGGGGACCTAGACTTAATTATTCATAAAAATTAAAATAAAAACGGCATATTTTAAACAGATATTAAAAACTAAACACATATCATTAATTACATAGATGTCATTTTATACAAATATTTATAACATAATTGAATAATATATATATATTGTTACAAAAATATTTCTATAAAAAATGAAATGAAAACTTCTTTACCTATGGGTCAAAGAAAATGAGTTTAGATCAATCTACTTAAATATATGAATTTCCTCACCAATCATTTTATAATTTAATAAAGGACATTTTTCTATTGTTTTAGGTTTCCCAATAAGACATAGTTGATCCATCAGGGTCGATACCCATAAAGAATACCTGGTATGGGGAAACCTAATATTCACAACGTATGAAAAAGGGGGTGGGGATAAGATTCCAAGATTTGTGAGTATAAATAGTGAATCAATACTATATAAGAGCTACATAATATTTTTATAGCACAGACAAGGATGAACATGATAACAATATACACTATGGCATGTTTAGGTTGAGACATGAATTGAGATGCTTGTGATTTTGAATCACTGATCTAACTCATAAATTGATCAGAAAATAATACATAAATTTAATAAGAATAATAAAAATATTAATCAAAAGATTGAGAAAATATAAACTATGGATATTTTATAATTGATTCTTGAATCATTAATGTTCCAAAATATAAAATGAATATAAGCTTTTATAGATTAGTATTCAATCCCATAACATTACATACAGTGGTAAAACATGGAAAAGCTACTACAAGTAATCTAAGAATCCACAAGAGCTTTAGATCTTCGACACCTCCATGAAAACATGCTGCGAGTGCCCGATATTGAAACACTGAAAAAAAAGTTCATGAGCCTTTTCTAGACAGTATAGATAATTTGGAGTAATTATCCAACCGATATTTACCAACACTATGGTTTCTACCATGAGATTACACCCACTTCCTCTTCCATTTAATGGGGCCACACAAGCTTCCATTGGGAGAAGGAGTAGCTCCCTCCAAACTTAACCAACCATCCAATTCATGTTCTTCCATAAAATATGTATCCAGTATATCTATATATAATGTTTGACTCTGTATGAATACCTAAGATTACGTATCTGGCCATAGACCCATCTCAACACTTTAGGCTTTCAATTTCTCATTCGATACCACCTCCTATGATAAATGAAAAAACTTGTTGAAGTGTTTGGAATATTGAGTCATTGTATGATCACCTTTCTTGATTTTAAGAAACTATGTAGTCATTAAAAACATAATTAATTCTAGAAATAATTATTTCATGAAAATTACCTTGATGTATTTCTATTCCAAGAACATAATATTCCTTGTATGAACTATTGATTCCCACTACCTTCTGTTATGACCTTGAATCATAAAGTATTCACATTTCATCTTAATAGAGTCAGGTGCCTCCAATAACTCAAAAGGATACTTGAATTTATTCGACCAATCCCTTACCTCCTGAGAATAATTGGTTCCCTATAAAGATGGTTCCTTTAGATGAATAAATACATGGTAACAATATTTACTATCTTCCCTTCAATGCACAACATCTATCTCTTGAATGGGAATAGTTGTGTCCATCTAAAATAGATCATGGACCTCGTGCACAGAAAATTATAGTAGGTTTTGATCAACTTGAGGGTTTAGTTTTCATAGTTCATTGGTAGCTCCCTCATGGGATCTGTTCAAATGTCTCTTGGGGGCATGATACTACATGTCATCAACAGATAATAAGCGAAACATCAATCAAGAGACTTTAGATCATTAACTCTATCAATCAGAATTCAACTGGAAAAAAAATTATTGAATCAATTATTAGAAAAAAGTATAGGATTAGATTAAAAAACTCCTTAAAGACACCTTTTCCCATTTTCTCAAGGTAACATAAGGATTATTACATTGGGAGCTAATGATGAACTCACTTGTAACCTACACTTTAAGTGTAACAATACATTATTTGGTTTATCAAGACATCCCGAACTATATACTAATAGCAAAGAACAGGCATGAATATCATTGATACCAATTTTTCATGAACCGACTCAATTAACCTACAAAAAGGTATTTAAACTAATCCTGACATGGCTCGAAGGGAATTCCTGGTCACTATTCATTGCCAACTAGTTATAGGGAATTAATACAAACCATATGGAATGATTTCACCATGAGGATGAAACATTAAAAAAATACTATAAAAAACGATAATCGGTCAGTATGCCAAACACTCCACATCGGAGAAAACCAAATGTAACCAAATACAAGTAACAAAAATAGGAATGTCAATCCTATTCATTAGATGAGACCATCCAACCATGAACCCATAAACTTCATGTAATAAGTAGATCACACATTTCCCCAATCACTACCAACCCTTGAGGTCCACTAATCAATAACATCCACCAGCTATGAGAGGTTCTTTCCCTTTTTCTAGACACGAGATATGAAAATATACAAACACGTGAAGGAAAAGGTAGGTTGTAACCAACAACTCCAATTAGGATCTCACTTAGAATTTCATCAGAAATCTATAACCAATAAATAAAATATGCTCAATTTAAAGAAAAACATGGCATGGAAATAATTTATCAATTTTTAAAAATCATTAATTACAAAACATTTCAATGGCCAGTATAAAAAATGTAAAAAAGTGCATTTCCATAAAATAGGCCACAAACAAGCATCGTTGTTAAAACATCCATGAATACACTATTTTTATAGAATATAAATAAAAAACTTATTTCATAAGCATTGTCATGTAATCATTATTTTCAAGTATTGAGCCATGGTTAGAATACTTGGGGATAAGTCATCTTGATTCAAGAGGTTTAGCATAATATTGACGAAATACAGGACATTGGGTGAACATATCCCTAGGGCTCAGGCCTAGGGGATAGGAATCTATCCCAAAGAATGAACTACCTTCCTTCAATTAGTTTTAGTATCTTTTTCATCATCAAATCATTATTATTCAACAAATTTTACCTATCATGCATATCCTCTTATAAACTAACTACTCACTCAATATCTTCAAGGTAATCTAGCATACATGGGGATATCATTCATTTCAAACAATCTCAAATAATTTAAAAACATAATTTCAATCAACACCAAATTCAATATTCAAAACATGACATTTTATATCCAAAAAAGCATCAAATTGTTTTAAAAAATATTATAAATATCAAATCAAATCAATTAATTCAAAATCATAATTCATTTCTTTTCTTTTCATCTCATTAAAATCATGATTAAAACCGTTATTTCAATTCAAGATCATTTTTTTGGAAATAATGACATTATTTTGAAAATCCATTTTCAATGGATTTCATCTCACACCCACTTCCATTTCAAAATCATTTATCAAGAGACTCAGATCAAGATTTAGAGATCAATTGAAATTCCAATTCAAATAGATAAGGATGAATAGTTTAAATTGATAGATATTTACTTAGGAAACCACCTAACCCAACCCTAGATTACCAACCCTCAACCTGGAATCCACAAGGATGGTTGAAGGATATAACAATCAAGGTATAATCATAGTTCCAAAAACAACTAAACATTGAGATCCTTCAATGAAATTAGGATCCACTACTCTTAATGAAGGTGATAGAGTAAGAAATCAGAATTCAGAAATAAAGAGATTAAACTTACTATAAGGATTCAAAAACAACCATTGAAACTTCGATCTGAGAAGTGAATAAGTTGGAGGAGCTAAAATTACCTATATAGAGCCTCCAAAATCAATAGGGTCGAGTTAGGTTCAATTAAGAGTTTATAAATTAAAATGAGATCTAGGGAATTTAATTAAGAAATTAATAGAATTTAATTCCCATCACATGTTTTGGTTGCACTCTTTGAAAACCCTTGTTCCTCTTATTGTGCTACTAAAAGAATTTGTATGGTCTGGCGGCATGGTTCAAAAAAATGTGCACCAACCATGTTCCCTATCCTAGGCCACTAGAAAGAGTTTAATGGTTTATCTGCATTATTTGATAAATTGTAAACCAAACTTTCTTTCTCCATTGTCCTAAACCACATGGTTTAGAGGTTAGGCCACATAGGTTAAACTAACAGTGCACCTAATACTACGCCTTCCTCAAAAACTAAAACATAAGGTACTTGATTTCTTTGGATGACCCACATGGTTTGCACTAATTGTGCTCCAACCATGTATAGGTCCAGAATCCTTGAAAAAACTCTAAAAGTCACCCAAAACAACCTGAGATAAGCACTAAATAAGAGATGGAAAAATTAAGGGATGGAAGTACCTGAAATACAGTAACATGATGTTACACTTCCACTTAAATGACCATCTAGTGTTCCCTCATCAACCTCTCACACTACATGGTTATGGAGAACTAAAATAGGGTTGATCCAAGGGGGTTAGGTTCTTTTATCTCTGGACTTATTCATTTAATTTAAGTCATTATTTTTTTCTAATTCAAGGGAGTGAGCAATGTGGGAGTTGAGTGATGGTTTTCTCTCTTAGATTCAAGTTACATGAATCCTTATTTTTTACAGTATTAAATCAATTTTAACATACCTTCATATATTTTTCTATGTATATAGATAATTTGAGCACCACGTGTTTTGAATGACACATGACATTAGGTTAGGATTTGGGTTAGATTATGAACTAGGGATATGTGTATTGTATTCAAACAAGGATAAAATGTTTTGTTAACACACTCTTAGAGGATTTTGAGTGTGCTCTCCACTTCCAATTTAAAGAGTGGATGAAGGTTAGATGATATGTATATAATTATATCATTGAAGTGTAATGAAATATAATATAATTAATGATAACCATGAAGCAAATCTCAACCTTCGGACCAATCATTTATCCTTCTAAAGATTTTATTATTTTTTTATTTCATTTCTTTTCGTAGTTTTATTTTATATCATTCAATTTACTTTATCCAATTCATAACACGCAAAACACAATTCATTGTTATTATCTTCATTTTAGGTAGGCTAGAATAAAATCCCTAAAACAAAAAAACAGTCAAAACTCCCACTATGAATGATTAATTGAGTTACAACTTCTAGGTACAACCAAGGTTAGCCACTACGATACTCCTTTAAGATAAAAATATTAATGAGGACCTTACAGCAGGCTCAATGTTTGTGAGATTCAAGGGTATCTCCTATCTTGATAAATAGCCAAATCCAACCATTGGAAAGGGTAGGTCATGAAATAAAAACAAAAATAATTATATATGATTCATAAAAATATGGAATGTTTTATTTTTTGAAGGATAAGAATAATGTTATGATCTTTTTATATTTATTTAAAATATACCCTTTATTCACACCATTTATCCCAACATCTTTAAAATAAAAAAATAATTAAATATTAGAAACAAAAATATGACAAAATTTTATTTGTTAAATAATTTAGTTTTTGAATCCTGTCAAATTATACTATGATTTTTGATACTCAAATACTCACAAATTCTTGTACTCGAGAGACAAATTATTATTGATCTCATACCATGGTCTGTGAGATATCCAAGTATTATATCAAGGATCTAATATACAAATTATTTGTTATAGAATAATTAAATATGAAAATGGGAAGAAGAAATTAAAAACCTAAAATCATATAAATAAATGAAAAAATTATACATACTTTCTATACATGGATAATTTAACAAGGTTAGACCTAGATTTTTAGAGTTTAGGAATCTTCTGAGAAGGAATAAATATATAGACTGGTACTTGTTGTCCCAATTAAACACAGAACTGAATATAATCTTAAGAAGTGGCTAAGAGATCTCTTGTTTCTTCACCCAACACATGGGTGGAAACAATGGTAAAATGAGATAATAATCCAATTATTATGGTGTGTTGGATAAAATCACGTGTGAGGTTAGAAATAAATTTAAGGAAAAAGATCCAAATATTGAAACATGGAGATTAAGAAAATGAAAATTGTGAATGATGTAATAGAAAGATAAAATTAAATGTGTTAATATTGAAGAGGATAAAAAATGTGAGCAGAGTAATATCTAATTTCTTTCTTTTTTTTATTTTCAAATTACTAAAAATATGAATATTTTAAATATTGTAAAATTTTTATATGTGGAAAAAATGTATCTTATTTGTTTTCATCTTAAATTTATTCAATCCATCTTATTTCATTTTGGTTAAATGAACTACTTGTGATGAATAAAATTTTAAAGTTTGAATAATTAGTTATATGGGTTATTTTAAATAATTAATAAAAATAATCAATTCTAAAGGTTTGCAAATAAATAAAAAATATTTTTTAATTGGTAAGTAAGAAAAAGACATAAACAAGGATAATGTCTGAAGGAATAATAAAATGAAAAAAATGTTTTTTCTATCACATCATCTAAATATTTGATACCAACCGATGCAAGATTCCAGAGGTTTAGATGATTACAGTATAAGAACATTCCTTTAATTTTCTAGGTAATTCTATTGGATAAGGCATAATCTTCTTTAAATTAATGAACATGTTTGATTTTAATGACTAACCCACTACTTTCATCCTATCTGATTCTTACTAGATGAATCTTCATATGTGGGTTTCCTAATAAGGTTTTTGAAAAATCCTTGTTGAAGGCATGCAATAGTAGCTAATAGAGACTCATTATAATATGATTACAAAGAATCCCCTTAAGAATATGTTTCTAAAATAAAAATTATACATAATAATAATATCCTAACTACCAAATTCAAATGTCATAATAAATCTTCAACACTGATGAAAACAAATTAGAAATTCAAGATCATTATTCTCATCCACAAGGTTCAATAGTAGGATAAATGGACAAGGAAACCATAAGTTGAATAATCATCTAGGAAATTTACAAAGGTGTATTGAGGAATGAAATTTTCATTTTAATGGCGTGGATTGAAAAAAAGAAAAATTGAACCACTATACTTATAGAATAAACTCTGACCAAGATAAAATTAAATCCCATTAATAGAAACCAGCAAAAAATAAAATCTACTAACTGAAATATTTTGAAAAAAAATCAGAATAAAACCATGAAATTGTAGAATATGAGAATGAGGAAGAGATTTTTGGAATCCCAAATAAACACATTGCAGCCCTATGGGTCATGGTTGTTGGGTGTAGGGTCCTTTTCCCAAATCACAAACTTTAGGGGTGTTGGGAATCATATATAAACCCCATCCATCAAACCTGCCATCATAAGGCCTTTTTAGAAGGTTGATGGTAGTGATCCACTCTTGTGGGAAGTGAACCCTACTAAAGAACAAACTCATGATGTAGTGAACCATGGTGGAAAATATTGTGATATAGGGTCATATAGACAAAATGTAGATCCTACTATTGGTATTAGATCATATAGGTAAGCCTCTAATTCATAGAAAGATTACTGGGGGAGATTTTTGGAATCCTGATTGAACACAGTGTATCCCTATGGGTTAAGGTTATTGGGTGGAGGGGTAATATCCCACATCAGACACTGGAGGATTTTTTGGCATCATATATAAGCCCTAGGAATGTTACTCCCATCGCAAGTTCTTTTCAGAAGGGTATGGCATTGATCCACCCTAGAGGGAAGTGAGCCCTACTGAAGAACAAACCCATAACGTAAGACAATATTATGATGCAGGTTCCTAAAGCAAAATTTTAAATATTATTGGGATGGGGTACAGATATGAAAAAAAGTAGGAAAAAGGATATTAATTGTAGAAAACTTTGGGCCATTTCTTGACTTGTGCATGTCATCCTTGCATAGGTTTCATACTAATATTCTCTATATCATGGAAATTTTATCGTATGTCTCTAAAGAGTTAAGCCTATATCAATTTGTTTTCTTAAAAGAACAGCTAATAGAGGAAATATTAGTCTCAATGTGGGAGCACATGATATAGATGTGTGATGGAAGGAGGAATCCATGTGTTGCACCTACGGGTCCCATGGATGTGTCGAATGTGGTAGGGTTATAGACAATGATGAAAGTGGAGCTAATTTTGATGGGGAAGAAAAATATTTCAAAATTATGCTACTTTCTTGGGGTAAAACAAATATCCTAGATTCATGGACCCTCTCACCTCTTATGGGGTTTGATGAGAAAATGAAAGGTTCTGAAACTCCATCTAATGTTTTATATTTTAATTTTTTGTTATACATAAATTATATATACATCCTAATAAATAAGATCCATGATTTGAAAACAACATATGCATCCTCATTAATAAAATCTAGATTTAAAAATATTATATATAATGAATAATATTTCAGTAGAAAATAAATAACAAATTAGTGATAATTTCTATTAATAAAAAATTATATATGCATTTGAAAGGGTAAAATGTGAAATTCTATGAAATGGAGTGCTTCATTGCAAAACTTACTTCTCCATTGAGTTTAGGATATGGATATTTAATTTAAGTGATAATTTTATGTTAATTCTTGATAGTCAAAATTGCATCCATATTTTAATAACTATATATATATAAGTTCTATATGGTTCAAGATGTGGATTAAGAGAAATATATGTGAGAAATTGTGTTAATTTCAACTTCTCTCTAGGTTTTAGAAGCCATATTGTATGATTTAAGATGAATAAACTTCATTTTTTTAATCCTCAGTCTAAGATGTACGTACTACATAAATTTAGAGATGATCGGTTTATATTAACATTGAAGGGTGATGGAGACGTTTTGGTCAATAGAAAATATAAGCATTGGATGTATATGAGTAATGAGATGGATTCATCCTTCATTATATTTTTAATTCCAAAAAATAGAATCATTGTATTATCATATAATCCAATATAATATAGAAAATACAATATTATTATTGGTGGTGGTGGTGTTATTATCACATAATGCATTATTATACCCCTAGATAAATTTATACTTTTAAGTTACCATAGATAATGAAATGTCAAGAAAACTAAAAAAATCCCAACCAAATGTCTTGGTGAGAGAGATAGGAGTCACCCATGAAAACTACATATTTTTATTTTCTAGTGATCTTACATTTTAAGTGGGTTGAGGGGGGTCTCATATATATATATATATATATATATATTATAAAAATAATATTATTTTATTTTATTTTATTTTATATATTAATTTTTTTTGTTACATAATGTGTTTGCAAGGGTTAGTGTTTGATCCAAATATGAGAATGACAGAATGATCAACTAGGGGTTAATTGTAGAATTTAGAAAATGTTAATGGTTTATCATTATTAAAAATTAATATATAGTGATATTAAATTATAGATTTCAACAATATATTTTTATAACTGTTCATATATAATTGATCCTATGTTTACTCTTCACTTCTATAAAATGTAGAGAGAGATGACACACACTAAAATGGAATTCTTAACTATTTATGGAGAGTAAAAACTCTTTATAGTTTTTTTTAATCCCTAGAGGATCATCCCACAACTATAAATTTTAACCCTCAAAGAAACAACCAAACTAGCTAAAATTTGAAGTGGAGGAAGAACCATCCATGCCTTTATTTATATTAATCCACAACCAAAATACCATTTCCTTTTACTGGGTCCCCCAATAGTGTGTGGTACCAACCATTTTAACTTGACACTTATGAATTTCTTGTTTGATACTGATGTATCAAAATATTTTCTTGCTTCTCATGTAGTTAAAAAATTGGGTTTACACATGTAAATGGTGTCTCCCATAATGAGTATCAAGACACCCCTCAAATAATCGGATTGTAGACGATTTAAGTGACCAACATGTTTCATTACCATTAATATAGTACAGTTTCTTTGTGAGTTTATAGTATTAGAGATGGATGTTTTTTATCTAATAATTGTAATGGATTGGCTATTGGAATTTAAAACCCATATTGACTGCTATGCTCTAAAAGTGATGTTCACATCCCTAGATAGATCACTTCATTTATTCATGGGGGTTGAGATATAAATTCAGGTAGGGTGAGAAGTTTAGTCTCAGTGGATGGAACCATCTCAGGTTATTTAGTAGTAATGACCTTGGGTATTACTAATGAAATAAGAAATTTTACTCTTCCTACCATAGTATATTGATACTGTTATGAATTTTTGAATAATTTCTATTGGTTACCACCTGATCGAGAGATAAAATTTTCTATCGTTCTACTCCCAAGATAAAACCCTCTTTTACTATCATCATATACAATGGATCGGATAGAGTTGTGAGGAAAGAAGGTATAGATGGAGGATTTAAGAAGTAAATGATTCATTATACCTAACACATTTCATTAAACTATACCAGTTTCATTCATAAATAAGTGGATAGTTTTCTCTATTTCTATATTTATTATTATAAATTTAGTTAGGTTATGATAAAAAATCAATATCCACTTCCTAGAATCGATGATCTTCTTGATCAATTAAATGTCTCTATGTGGTCCTCCGAGATTAATATACACTCAATATATCATTGACACTATGTTATAAGAGAGGTTATTCTGAAGACATCATTTTGAAGTTGACATGTCCAATACGAATTTGATTTCATGCCCTTTGGTTAGACGAATCCACTTGCAGTCTTAATGTAATTGATAAACCTTATATTCCATAACTCCTTGATTATTTTTTTGTGGTGTTTGTTGATGGTATTCTGGTTTGTTATCCAAGAATAATTTACCACAAGTATGACTTAGAAATTGTATTTAGCACATTTTGTGATCATCAACTATAAGATATGTTTTCTAAGGATGAATTCCAGATTCACTAAGCCCATTTCCTTGGGAATTTCATTTCTTAAAAGGGAATATCAGTTGATCTTGTAGATATTTAAGCATCCATATTTTAAAATCCACCCAATAATGTTTTATAGATTTGATGTTTTCCAGTATTGGTAGGATATTATTGATGACTTGTCTAGGATTTCATCAGACCTGCTTCTTCCATGATTGATATGATGATGGAGGTTGTTACAATCATATGTAATGATGAATATCAAAATTGATTTCAAGAGCTTAAATCTCATCTCAACTCAGCACCCATCTAATCATTCTAGAACTAGGTCAAGGTTATGTGGTATATTATGATGTTTTTTGGATTAGGTCTAAGTTGTGCTCTCATATAGGTATATCATGTTGTGAACTATGGTTTGTGGTAGTTTATAATAAATGAGACGCATTATTTGACACATGACCTGAAATTATCTATAGTGTTTCATGCCTAAATGTTCTGGAATCACTATCTCTTTGTAGAAAGGTCCATAATATTCATTGATCACAATAGTTTGAAATATATATTCTCTCATTAATACTTGATCTTGAGGAAATTAACATGGATGGAATATATCTAAATGATTGACTTCTAACTTGGTGTATATACAAGGGAAATGGAATTCTGTAGTGGATGTTTTGAGTTGGAATACAAATAATGAAGTTTTCGGGGAAGTTCATGACTAGTGACAACTGATGAGTTTCACTACTTACATGCACCTAGATTTTTCTGGGAAAAGTGAGAGTGTAGTTTTACTACCATTTAATCATATTCCTAACTCATGGGTTTTATAAAAGAGGATCATATATGAGATCCCAATTGAACCACTATTAGGTAAAAACTAAATGGTGGGGAGACTTATGACAATTTTACATAGGATGTAAACTCTTCATTATATTTTCATAATAGAGTTGTAGTACCTCGTTCATTCCAAGGATCCCTTATTTCGAAATATCTCCATTAAAAATTGTCTATTCGTATTGGTATATAGAAAATGTACATGGTGATGAAAACACACATATGATTGTTAGGTATGAAATGCAATATTTTCTATTGCATTTTAAATTTTCTGACCTATTAGTTGGTAAAGGATGAGTATCGATGACTAGATTTTATTCTAAAGTCTATTTCTATAGCTCTATGGGTGTATGTTCTGATTTCCATGGACTTTTTCATCGATCTACTAAGAAAGGTTTAGAAGCATGATTTTAATTGGGTGATTCTGGATCGAGTCACCAAGTCAGCACACTTCCTCCAAATAAGGAAGTCCAACAGGGTATAGGATTTTTAAAAGTCGTATATTTGAGAAGTGGTCAAGTTACATGGACTACTATCCATGTGGATATAGCACAAATTACTAGTAGTGTTTTCTAGATTAAAAATTAAATATTTTAATTCATTAATCACATAAGTTTCAAACACACATTGATGTGGATTCTCAGTCTCAATGGTATTTTCAAACCTTAAATGGTTTTTAATGTTTAGATGAACATTGGAAAAAAAACATCTATGTCCTATGAAACTAAAACTACAATGATATATAAGACTTCTAAACCATGTATTCCTCATATAAAAAGGAAATGATATATTACCCTTCATGTTCTAAGTATACATCCTTGCATAAGAAGTAAAATAATTTATTATCTATATATGCACATCAAGCATATGAAATATATATTTCAAATAATCATTACATGTATATAAACTTATAGTCCAATGCTACTTTCAATATTTAATTAATGGTTACAAGTACACGTATATACCATGGTCAGGATCAGAACATCCTGATATGAGTATACTAAAGAAAGTAAATTCTTTTTATCCATATCCCTAGAGTTAAGTTATAAATGGGAATTAAAATTGACAATGTATTGTGTGAAGTAAGAATCTAGAAAGAAACATTAAACGGTCACATGATAGACCAAACCTAGCATCTCACACCTTAGGTGAAAAATTAAGATATCATGCATCAAATGTTTTCCATGATAATTCGACTGTAGGATGAACCAAATTATCATTATCCTTAATTATCTCAAAATTATTACATCAAATATGTTTTTTACATTTAATCATATTTGAAATGGTTTGGGAGCCTAGGAATCAATGGAAAGTGACTCATTACCTTCTATTCTATATTAGGTGGTCTTTCATATACATTTGAATTAAATTAATATTACCACATTCTTTACAATCATTTAGGTTTTCGGTTTCATTTTAAAATAATCTTCAATATTTTGTGTAATGATGAATTTTATTTGTTTAAAATCCAATTTTACATATTAACATTCAAGCCATATAATGTTTTGATGGAATATCTACATCATCAGGAATTCCTTAAAAAAGTTAATAAGATAATTGATGCCAAAATTAAAGAATCCATACATGGTTTCCCCATGATGGAGTCACATTAAAAATTTAGACTTTTTCATTTTACCAAATGGAAAATATATAAGAGTCATTGCATCATCCATAAATTTTTGCACTCTCTCAACATAATCATTTTCATTAGTATAATAATGTGTGCCTGTAACATTAGCTTATTTAATTGGCATTCATTCTTTCTCATGATTATAAATAAATAAAAACTAGTCAAAAATAAATTTCTACATTCCACTCTTTTTATTTTTATCATGAACAGTCTGTGATTGCTTTTTCCCTCTATTATGATACCAGAAATAATAGTTTATATAATAAAAAAACTTTTTTATATGGTAGATAAGTATTTTATGGGTCATCCAAGGTCTTTTTACATAATTATAACAATTCAAACATATAATTACTCAATATGATGCTTTATTAAATGAAAAAACTAAAAAATAAAGCCTATTTTGAAACTCTATTGAGATTTGGTCAGTATTGTAGACCAACTTATATCCATTCTATTAAAAAATAATCTTTTTATTAAAATAAATATAGTATACAATAATTAAAAAATTCATGACAACCATGAATATTTTGAATATATATTAGGAAAGAAAAATAATTCCACAACCAAATAAATATGTTTTATCATGGACTCTTTTTTAAAGAAGAACATGTTTCCAAACAATATAAAAATTCCCGTATTTGATACATATGATATGTTTAGGGAAAAAAATTATAATAACAGTACTGAATAATTCAATATCACGTGTATATGGAACATATCCAATAAAATAATCCAAATACAAATTTTAATATGAAATTCATCAAAACATACAACTAACTGAACAAAGTATAAGAGATGGAATATGCTATAATTGATGCATATAGGTAGAAAATCAGACAAAGTATAAGACATGGAATATGAAGCAACTAATATGTACTATTATCACACCAATAAAATAACAAGTATTGGATAAATAAATAAGTAATACATTCAAAAAGAAAAAATATATGTTCCACATACAAATAAGTTTTTAATGTTTTAAAACAATTTTGAGGAAAACATCTATTCATGAAAATTGATAGTATCCAAGGAAAACTGGTTTTTAAATATTAAACCAATTAAACATACTAACTATTGAATTTATACAAAATATGATTACCTCTTAATATATACAAAGGGGCCACAAGTATAGGTTAGAATAGGGAAATGTTATTGAATTCTTACAAAATAATAAAAACCCTAAGAGGATAAATTTTCAATAGATAATATCCTTTTCAATTCAAGTGTAGTTCAAGAACTAATACATACCTGACCACTTTACTAAAGAGAGTGAAACAAGGGCATTTATTAATAATGTTCGACTTCAAAAAAACATGTGATAAATTTTCAAAATAAATACAACTAGTGTTTTTAAAAATTAATTCTATTTGAAAGATTAGTTTTTTACTCATGATGTGTTCAAAGTAAATAAAACTAATATAAATATAGTTAATGATTATATTAAAAACCTAATTCATTTTTATATACTGTATTAATAATTGCATACCATAATTAAAAATTCATAACATCCTTTCTTAGCCTAAAACTGAAATATAAAAAACATGTTTCATGTATTATCCAATTGAAAAAGTTCTATAACCATAAATAATATAAATCAATTCCATTATTTATAAAACATAACTACTTATAAATTTTGTTAATAATACTAAACATGAAAAAATTTAATATCACATGTCTGTAGAACATGTCTAGTAAGATAATACAAATACCAATTTTAATAATAATTTCATCAAATTGTAATAATATCTAAACAAAAAAATCATAAGAGATGTAATATTATATTATTGATGTATACCAGTTGTGATCTAAACAAAGTATATATAGTTCACTGAGTTTTTGAGAAGGTTGAAATTTCCCTAACCTATTTCAATTTCTCAGTTTTTTCATCGAACCGACATTTTTCTTGATCATCAAAACATAATTATGATAGTTTCATTGATCCAATTTGTTATTTTTATATTGGTTTATGGTTCATAAAGTTCCTATGGGTTTCAAGTTCTTTTAATGCATCGAATGTTGAAAACCAAGCTTTCCATAGTTCGTTATCATAGGAATAATGTTCGGAAAAATCATTCAGACTCCTAGTAGAAACCATGCGGACCTCCTTCACTTGGAATAGTTTTAAAAACTGTACAGGAGGGTGTTCCCGGATGTGTTGAACCTCTAAAACTTTTTAACAGATGTTTCGCGAACGATTTGTAAAATCGTGCACCTAACCCATGTGAGGTTTGGTTCTTAGATAGTGGGTGTTACACTATTTGGGAATAGTTATCCAAATCATGCGGCCAAACCAGGTGAGGAATTTAAAGAGTTGAAATTACCTTTTACCCTCCTCCCTTATTTCTTCTTTTCCTCCCTTTTCATATCCTCTTCACTACTCACTATAAATAGATCCTCTCTTTTTCTACCTACCCTATTCTTTGATCCAAATCCTCCATATAATATCAATTTTTATCATCATTAGTCTCATTGGAACTGCATCGATAGGGCCTTAAATCAGAAATCTTCTTTTACTCTTCGCTACTATTATAATGTGAGGTAGATCAATGTGATCTGTTTACCCTATTTTTAGAGTGTTTGTCTAAAATTTCAATTTATTCCAAATAAAATCAAGTTATAGGCATATATTGGATGAAAAAACATCTACCAATGTGAGGTATTTGGTGCTTAGTTTTCTCATTAATTTTTCTTGTGTTTAGCGGGTTCACTCTATATGCAACATGAGGGTTGACCAATTGGGACCCTAAATAATTAAATGATTTTTTTTAACTTAATGAATTTATTCCATAAAATTCCATTGGGTAAGACCTATAACCTTTAAACATGGTCAAGACTGGTAAGGGTCTTAGACCATCTTGGGTTGTTTTGGTCCAGTTTATGAATTAAATTAAATTTTATTGTTAATATTGATTTTCATGCTTCTATGGGAACATGATAAGCATAGATATAGGATTGAGGTGGTGATGAACACTTGGGTTGAGGTTACCTGGTCATTAGATTAGGCTTATTCTAGATACTTGAGGTGATGTTGATCACCAGGATAGGCGATAAGGTCATCAGATTGAGTCGACGAGGTATTTAAGCTATGTGAATGGTATTTTTGATATGAGGTGGTGTTGACCATCAGGTTAAGAGACAAGGTCTTAGGGGAATGAGGTTCTTGGATGATGTGGATTAGTTAAATTGTTGGTGATTGTCGCTTGCCATGTTGGATGATTCCTTTTCAGACTTATGTTCAGACAAATAAGACTCAGATGATGAGGTGGTTTTGACCTCTCATTTGGGTAGAGGCCTCTAATAGTTTATAATTAGGATGATGTTGACCATCAAAGAGGTTGAGGTGCTTGTTTTATAAATCAATGATGATGGTGATGATCCATCAGTTTATGGTGATGATATCATTAGTTGGGGGTTGAGGCTCACCATATTACTAAGGTCGTTGGGCATGGATTATTTGGAATAATGGATATTGTAATTCCTCATGATGTCAAATATTAATATGACGGTGTTTGTTATTTATAGGATTTACATTTTTGTGCCTTGTGTATTGGGATTTGAGCTGATGAGGATTTATAATCACAGGTTCAAGGGACTAGGTACATGTTTGGGCATGCCTTCAAGATGCCGGTTATTTGATTATGACATTAGAGGTGTCGATTGGCATGAGGAGTTGGTGATACTATAACAGGAGGTGCCTGAGGGCTCTCTAGATTACTACTCTTCATAAGATGCCTTGGTCTATATGCTAAGCATTAAATCCACTAAAGTTATATATATGCAGAAATTTCATTGTATGTAATATATATAATTGGATTCTTGTGGGATATTGGTGATGATAGAAGAAGGTGATTTCTTCCATGTGGCTATTGAGCCCAAGGGAGGTAGGTTGTTTATATGATAAAAATGTGTTGTTTGTTTAAATTTTGAACACCTGCTTTATCATGGATATAAAATATACACACATTCGTGGTGGAATATATAGATTTATTTTCATTCCCTACATGAGATCTTTGGTATGCATGTAGACTTTATTCTTTTCAATTATTTAAGGGACTAAGATCGGGAGCTAGAAATTAGTGATTATGTCATACTACATGTCACGGGATATATAGAAAGGGGCCTTGGAGGTACTTGCATAAGCTTGAGTTTTATTTTTATGTTTTGTTTGTTTTATTATGATTAATATATTTATATACTGAGTTTAGTCATGGGATACCCTCCATGCTTACTATTTTTTATTACTTCACTTGTATTCATGCTTAAACAAATGGTATGATTGGATTCATTGTTCATTGTTGTTGTTGTTTGTTTACTCTTCCACAATTTCTTGTTATTGCTTTTGATGTGCATTGTTTTCCTTCAATTATTGTATGTACATAGACCATTGTTAGTATCACCATATGAGGGTATAATCTCTCCACTGTCACCTCTTTACACCCTCTCAATAAGTCTGAATCCTTTGGAGTATAGGGAGATGTGCCTAAGGCCTAGTGTTAATATGTCCCAAAACACTGTTTGAAAGTGGATCCTAGGTTGGGGTGCTAAAAAATCTATCTAAGGTGTTTCTTTTACCTCTTTTTACGTCATAATATTTTGGATATGGTAGACCAGATACTAGGATGTGGTTATAACTAGGTTTATTGCTCATTTTAAGGTGTCTTCATCCCCATAGACTAAGCTTCCAAGGGTGGGAAATTGATGTTATGCTATGAGATTTTACTTTTGATATAATTTCAACCTTGATTGGTTCCTTTGGGTGTCGTTATTATCTATTATTATATGTCATCCTTATGTTGGTATGTCAAGGGAGGAGATATGGACATTTTTTCTAGTATGGAAAGGGTGGATTATTTTGCCTTCTTGATAGGCACATAGGGTGAATAATGTGTCTGTGTGTGTTCCTATCATTAATTTATTGTAATTTAAAATAGGAACCTGTATTTTTCTAAGAGGGGTGGGGTTGTTTAATGAGTCAACAATGGAAGATAAATATTATTTTCCTCCATAGCATCTAATTGGTGGCATTATACTCAGCGAACCTAGGCATATGGTTATAAGGAAATCTTTTTCCAATTATATGTGTTGTTATATGTGTATGGGAATGAACCTAATGAGAATAAGTAGTTATAATGATAATGGTGAGTTGATTAAAACTTCAACAAGGAAAGTTAAATAGTTTTTTCCTATTTAGCCTCTCTTTAGTGGAATTCTACTCAACTACCTTGGATTATATTTAATGTCTGACCCTATTATGGGAAAGTGATGGACCATGATGTTAGACTATATTTGATGCTTGAAACTAATTTGGGTAGGTAGCGGGGATGTGTATAGGTTACATGTGATTCTTGACTCTAATATGGGTTGGTAAGGGGGCATGAGGCCAGATGTCATGTGACAAGGTTGTGAGGGGGGAGTGTAAGGGTGGTGAGGTTATGATGCTTGTTATATCTTTACCTGTATGCATTATATTTATATCGTTATGGGTGTCTGACCATCATGATTTTTATTCAGTAAGATACCACCTAGAGGGATTATAGTGGACCGTTTGAAGGGTATTGATATGGTGTTGCCTGAGAATGCATAGGTTGAGGCCCTTGAGGGTCGGGATAAGACCATGGAGGGTCGGTCTAATCATGAGCCACATGTACAATCATAGGTACAGGCTCAAGTAATGGAAATTCAATTTTAGGATAAGGAATTATTAGGGCCATGTCATGATGATCATCTCAGGGTGATCTTGGTACATTTCATCCAAGGGATAATGAGGGGATCTCAGGGAGCGGACCATTCTATGGTGTGATTGTCACACAAGTTCTAGTCATAGCACAAAACATTATTCCAGGTTGAGGGTGGACCATAAGAAACTAAGAACTCAACAAAGTTGGTTCATTACATCTTTGACAAGATTGATACAATCCCAGGTTGGAGAGTGAATCTGTAAACATACATGCTTTGGAGACCAGCAAACCATTGGTGGGATGTATAATTTCAGGTAGGCAAAAAAGAAGAACTAGATTGGAAGTACATTGAGGCTTGGTTATTTGATCCTTTCTTACTAAAGACATTGGGGGAAGAGAGATCTTGGGAGTTATTAAGCCTAAAATAGGGAGACATGTCCCTCATGGACTATATAGCTACTTTGACAAACTTGTCTCATTTTGTACATGGTATGATGGGATATTACACCTTGAGAATGATGTGTTTCGAGGATTATTTATTGAACTCCATTTATGTGTTCGTAAAAATACGTAGGTTATCATCATTCTCAGAGGTAGTCAATAAGGTTTTGATAGATGAGGTAAATTTGAGGCATTGTTCATACATGAGTTGGGTAATAGTGTCAGGTGATGTTATTGGTGTTGATTTAGGTAGTAGGAAGCAGGGTCAAGAGGAATCTCAATAAGGAAGTTAGGTAAGAGATTCGAGCAGACCACCGAGGGGTGACCCTTCGATGGTGTCCTTCTTGTGTGGTTAACCGGTACATGTGCGGACAGAGCGTGATCAAGAACCGAAATATTTCTAAAAATGTGTACATGTTGGGAATTTTGAGTGTTTCTATAGTAAAGCTTCTTGAATAGTCCGGATCTATAGATTGGGCAGACTCGGGAATCTGAGGCCAGACTGGGAGTAGTGTCAGGAGTTATAAGTTAGGATTCAGCTACACACATAGGTAATGGAAGAGACTATGGGACCCAATAGTGGGTTCAAAAAAATTTAGTTTCATAAGATACATATAGAGGACAGGCCTCAGGTAGTCGGGCTTCAGGATAGGTTCACATAGTGGAGCTACAAAGTGTAGAGAAGGACAAGGAGATGACTACGGTTAGAAGTATTCCAAGGGCATGACCGGGTTTCCTTTTTATTTTTTCATGGAATTTTTTGTAAGTATGTATGGTTTGGGTACATAAGGTTCATTGGTTGTTTTTTTAGTAACTAGATATTTATTATTAAGTTTTAATTATCTTGGATGAGTGATATATATATATATATGAGGTGTGTGGAACTAGTATTTATTATGGGAATCGATAGAAGAGCAGCTAGAATGAGATGCATGGGAATCAGGAAATTTTTTGTAGGAATGAATATTTATATATGATACGGAAAATTATGAGACTCTATGGAGATGCATGATTTTGAGAATCTATTGAGATGTGGGGCCTCATAGGTGTCATGTGAGATATTGGAATGAGGCGGGAATTTAATGAGATGTGGGACATGATTAGTGTCAGATGTGGCATGAGTACGGTTTGATAACCAAATGAGGTGTGGGATTGAGATCCCTCATTGGAGGACTTTTCAGTTAGGTTATGGTTTGTGGACCATTTTTTTATTCACTTTTTGGGTTGGGAAGTGACTATATAGTTAACTTCTACGGTGGTGACCTCCTTGAGGGATGTTCACCTATGACATGATGACTAGGGTTGACCTGTATAAATCAAACGAGATGGGAATATTTTGTACCTTCTCTAAGTAAGTTCAGATAGATTGGTGATGAGCTATGTTAAGGTGTGAAGATTTTAGCATTATGTGTTTTTTGACAGGTTGGAATTTCCCCAACCTATTTGAAATTTTCCATTAGGTGGTCAAACAAATAATTTTCTCCATCTTTAGAAATTAATTTCAAGATTCCATGTGACCAATGGATTTTTTTAATATATTTTATGGTATTCCAAGTTCCTTAAGGTTTTTAGTGAATTTTTCATGTATTCGAGGCTGAAAATACAACTTTTCAATGTGTGATTTTAGTGGTGCACTATTTGTACAAACTGTGCAATCTCTTAGGAGAAATTGTAAGATCCTCCTTATTTATTGGGAATAGTTTGAAAACCCATGTAGGAGGGAGTGCATGACTATGAAGCACCTCTATAACTTCTAACAGAGGGCAACCACAAGGTTTGTGCACAGTTTGGAAGACCCAACACCAAGCCTGTTTGAGGTGTGGTGCCTAGAGAGTGGGTTCTACATGGTTGGAGAAAAGTTAACCAAACCATGGGGGTTATTTAAAATGGGAAAATTACCTTTTTTTTCTCCTCCATTATTTATTATTTTCCTCCCTTTTCTCCTCCTCTTCACCACATACAGTAGGGAGATCGTCCCTTTTTCTTCCTCCATTGGGCTTTGAGCCAAATCCTTCATCTGATCTCTGTTTTGATCATTGTGGGTCTCATTAAAACCAAATCGGTAAGGATTTATATCCAATAGCTTATTTTTCTATTTTCTCACACCATAAAGTGCACTAAATCTATGTGATCCATAATACACTATTTTTTGGGTGTTCATTTGAAATGATGATTTATTCTAAATTGCCTCATGTTTGAGGCTAATATCAGATGAGAGAATATATTCCAGTGTGAGGTAGGTGGTTCCCATCTTTCTCTTTGTTTTTTCTCATGTTTTGGGGGGTTCTCTCAATATGTTCCATGTGGTTTAACTGAGCAAGACCCTAAATAATTAAATTACCATTTTTAATATACTAAATTGGTTCCATGGGATTTCATTGTGTATTCCCTATACCTTTTACAAAAAGTCAAGTCGTGAAATGGGATGGAACAATCTTGGGCAGTTTAGGTTGGGTGTATAAATTAAATTAAATTAATTTGTTTTTATTTATTTTCTTGGATTTATGAAAATATGGGAGGCATAAATTGAGGATTGAGGTGGTGATGACCACATTGGTTGAGGCGTCTTAGTCATCCTGTAGGGTTTGGCTCGGATACTTGAGGTGATTTCAATCACAATGTTGGATGAAACGATCATCGTATTGATGTGATGAGGTGATAAAACACAATTTTATTGAATATTTTATTGAAAATAAATTATATAATTTCCTCACATTATATAAACTATGTTCATTTATGGAATATTTGAGATTAGATCATTCATTTGAAAATTTGATGAAAAATCCAGTTATACCCTTTAAAAATTAACTGTAGTATTTCAAACATTAATTATTTTTTTGAATTAATTGAACTTAATATTTTGTAACTATGTTCGTGACATAATTTTATACAACTTTAATTTAGGACATTGGAGCTAAATCGTGCATTTGGTTGGTGCAAGTGGGCCATGAAGTTAAAGTTGAGATGGACTCACCATATTGGATAGGGGTTCTTTATTTGGGTCATAACTTCTTCATCCCTACTTGGATTGGGCCCAAATATTGAGAGGAGATCTAGGACCCATTTTCTCACGAATCTTAATTCTGGAAGGATAGATAATTCCCACGTTTTGGTGATCAAATGGGTGGTGCAAATTGGTATAAAGTTTTTGGCTGATATTCCCCATTCACACTTGAAATGACTTTAAACCTAACCTCCCCTCCACTCTATAAATTAGTGTTTTTCTCATTTGGAGGGGTTTTTTCGTGAATTAAGAGATTCAAGGTAGAGGATAATTGGTTTCATGAGAATTCTCCAACCATTGTAAGAGGGGTAGCTCTTGAACCAAGGATCCCCTCATCGAAGCCTTCTATTATTCTTCATGTTGTAATGTTTTCAATTGTGTAATAAACTTCTTTGTTATTCTTTTATTTCTTCTATTTTATTATATTTTGTTCAATTATCTTCTTTTTTACTCATCCTATTTGGGTTGGAATCAATAGTGTAGAAGATATTGGGTTCTACCCTTTCAATCCTTTGCTCATGCAAAATGTATCCACGATAACCACACCGCCCATGGAAGAGTAGTTCTGTTAGTGATTGATCTATCTTCTACCATATTTATTTAATTATTTTGAATCATTAAGATACTGTAATTAACTTAATGTGATTCATGAGTTGAGTTTTTAAACTATAATAAACTAGGAAATAAATTGAAAATTAACACAAAAACACATGAGGTCGAGTATTGTGTAAATTGTGAGAGCACAAACTTAATCGGTAAAACAAGGCCACATGGGATAAATTTATAGAGTTAAAATATAATCCCTCAACTCAATTCATCATAATTTTATATAATGGACATGTGAATTAGTTTACCAATGACCATAAGCTATCCTTAGAACATCAATCAATGCAGGGTGTTGCGATTGCATGTTCTGAAGATATCTTAGGGCTTTATTCACTTCATATTTGTGGTAAAGTTAGTTTTCATAGGGTTCAGGGGTTAAAAAATTAGGGGATCATAATTAATTGGATATTAATTTAAATTACAATTATTAATAATTAAATGAAGAGGTATAGTTAGATCTATTACTTCTTTTAAATATTGTCTAAAAACATCTTCTTGTTGTGTCTTTTTAATCGAACATCATTTCAAAAATAAAAACTAAAATATTATACAATCTTCTTCCAACATAATTAATTTAGTTTCATGAATGGTAAAAACCCCCCACATAATTTCAAGTAGTGTTATTATTCCCTTTTATTTTATTTTTAAAATACCTTTAATAAGTTATAAAATTTACTTCCTCCATTGAGAGACGACCTTGGTCAGCCACTCTACTGCACCCAAGTACCCCAAAAACCATTAATCATTTGAGGGAACCCATGAAAGAACATTTAAAATTGGAATCATTTTTGGGGAGGCAAGTAATTATTTTATCCTTTTAGAGGTATTTATTTTATTTTACATTTTATTCTCTTCTTCTCTTCTTTCTTCCTTCTTTACCCAATCTGATTTTTTCTTCTTCTTTTGTTTTCTTCTTCTTCTTTTTGGACCATCACCTCAAACTTCTCATATTTTATTTTATTATGGTCCTATTTTCTTATTTTAATTTTTTTTTTGTTAAGTTAACTAATAATGAGGATCTATTAGATATTTACCCTGAGATTGAATGCATCCTTAGGGCTCGAATCAAACATTCTCAGTCTACGGGAAGTTTCAACATTCAACCAGTAGGAGAATTACTCCACTCCAAGATCATTGAAATTAGAAAAACTTGTAATTCAAAACTAAAACAAGAACCATTGGTTGAAAATAATGGGAATGAACCTAATAGAACCATTCAAGAATTTGATACACCTGATATTAATAATCAACCAAATTACAGTGCATACCCAAATCTCGAATCTGATTTGGAACTGAAATCTGGGATAATTCACCTGCTTCCAAAATTTTGTGGAGTATCTGGTGAGGATCCCAATAAACACATTAATGAATTTAATGTGTTTTTATCAACCCTTAAACCAAGAAATGTATCTGAAGATCAAATCAAACTAATATCATTCTCATTCTCACTTGATGGAGCTGTGAAAGATTGGATGTATTATTTACAAACTGAATATGTAACTTGTTGGAACGAATTGAATTTTATTTTCTTACAGAGATATTTTCTAGATTCAAGTACCACATATATTCATAATGTGATCTCGTGGATCAACCAATCCCAAGGGTAGTCAATGCATGAGTACTGAGAGCGATTCAAGAAGTTGTTTGCAAGCTTCCCATATCACCAAATTAGTGAGAAACTCCTCATCCAATACTTTTATGAAGGACTCACACCTATGGAGAGGATCATGGTGGATGTACTGGATGGAGGATCATTGGTGGAAAAAACAACATCAACTGCACATGTTTTGATTGAAAAGATGGCCCAAAACTCCCAACAATTTGGCGATCGAGGTACACCGCTTGTCAGGAGAGTACATCAGGTAAGTCCTTCTTCTCTTGAGAGTCATTTGATTGATAACATGTTAGAATGATTGACCACTATAGTGATGAAAATTACTTTGGCTCAAAATAAATATCAACACACTCCTTCAAGGCCTTGAGGAATTTGCACTAAGATAAGCCACCCATCTGACTGTTTCCCCCAACTCCAAGAAATAGAATATTGTGTAGAAGTGTTTCCTATGAGACCATATCAGAAGCAATAACAACCATATACCCAAAATAATTTTGATTAATTTGATCCAACATACAACCAAGGGTGTAAGGATCAATATGACATGAGTTATGGCTCTAGACAACAAAAAAGGACCCCTTTTAAATAAAACTTCCAACAGCATCCACCCTACCAATAGGGTTTCCAACAACCCCAAAGGTGATTTGAATATCAAACATCAACCAGTCAACAAAAAGGGAATCTCCAAACCAAGGTAGATTCTAACACTAATTATCTTTTGAAAGAAATTGTTCTTAATCAAAAAAATGATCTGAATAGTCAAGGTTCGGAACTGTGGGAGTTAAAGACTCAAATGATCCAGATTGACACTACCCTCCATTAATTAGTAAGTAAGAATTATGGAAATATACCTTCCCAGCCTACTCCAAATCTGAAGTGGATTGTTAGTGCCATCACATTGAGAAGTGGGAAGCAAACAGCTGATATTTCTAAACCTATCGTTCTACCGAGATTCACCTCAAATCTGTAGAAGCCCCATTCAAAACAAACTGATGAGAAACCCAAGGAGAAAGATAAAGGTAAGAAAAAGATTGATTATATTCCTCCTAAACACCTTCCATTTTCAAACAGAGTTAAACAAACCAAAAATATGGCTGAAGAGGCGATGAAAAAAATAATTTATAGATACATTCAAGCGTGTGGAGATCAACATCCCTTTACTTGAATCTATTAATCAAATCCCAAGGTATGCCAAATTTTTAAAAGAACTTTGTACCAATCAAAGAGGGATCAAGGGAAATGAGAGGATCAATCTTGGAAGGAATGTGCCAGCACTTATTACACCAACTCTAGAGATGTCAACAAAGTGAAAGGATCCATGGACATTCATAATCCCATGCACCTTAGGGGAGTTTCACTTTTCTGATGATCTTGGTATTTTAGGTGCTTCCATAAATGTGATGCCTCACTCTATATTCACTTCTTTATAGATTTGTGAGTTGAAACCGATGAGAGTAGTGGTGTATTTGGAAAATAGAGCTACAACATATTCATTGGGAGTCCTTGAGTATGTACTTGTCTGGGTAAGAGACATAATCTTTCCAGTAGATTTCTATGTGCTTAACATGGAGGATGATCAAATAAGTTTACATTCTCCCATTATCGTAGGTAGACCCTTATTCAAAATTGCAAACATAAATCAAAAATGTAAATGAGTGTACACTTTCCATGGATTTTGGAGAGGGAGTTGTGATATTTAATGTTATGGACTCCATGAAGTACACATCATAGGACCATTCTGCATTTGTTATCTCCCATTTGAACCACCAATTATAAACCTCATTGAATTGGATTGTCCTATGCTTAGGGAGATTATGAGTATTGGTTCTAGTATGATGTCTAAGAGCACTTCCACAACAATTTTAAATGAGCGAGACTCTCTTAGATTTAATTTTGAAATGGATTCATATTCTGATTTTTATCAATTGAACTCTGATTATGACATGGTTGTTGAGTATGCTGATGGATTTGATGTTTTATTCTCTAATTGTGATGATTTCTATTCTAATACTAAAGCTATTTGTGAAAATATTTTAGTTCCTTCAATGTCTCCATCCATACACCACCCCCTACATTGGAACTCTAGAAATTACCACCAAATCTCAAATACTAATACTTGTAGAGTGGTGAGAAGTTTCCTATTATCATTGATAACAATCTCCATTTTGAACATGAATAAAAACTTTTGAATATTTTGAGGGAGAACATCAGGGAAATTGGGTGGATCTTGGCTGACATATCAGGTATTATCCCCTCCATTTTCATGCATAGTATTCTTTTGGTGCATGGGGATAAACCGGTTAGGCAACCACAATGTAGACTAAATCCAACTCTTTTGGAAGTTGTTAAAAAAGATGTCGAAAAATTGCTTGAGGTAGGTATAATCTTTCCAATTTTAGATTCTCAGTTGGTAAGTCCAATTCAGGTTGTGCCTTATAAAAGTGGTGTTACAGTTGTTAAAATTAAGAAAGATGAGTTAGTTCCAATGAGGGTACAAAACAGCTGGCATGTGTGTATTCATTATAGGAAACTAAATCGGTCCACCCGCAAGGACCACTTTACCCTCCCATTTATTGATCAAATTCTTGAGAGACTAGCTGGGAATACACATTATTGTCTCTTGGATGGACTTTATAGATATTTTCAGGTTCCTTTTTTCCCCGGAGGATTAGAAAAATACAACATTCACCTGTCCATTCGGTACGTTTACCTATCAAAGGATACCATTTGGACATTGCAGTACCCTAGGTACCTTTTTGAGATACATGGTGATTATTTTTTCTAATTTAATTATTACCTACATGGAGATATTTATGGATGATTATATAGTGTATGGATCCTCATTTGATGAATGTCTAAGTAGTTTGGGAAAGGTGTTGAATCATTGTATTGAGAAGAATCTGGTCCTGAACTATGAAAAGTGTCATTTCATGGTAGAGCATGGAATTGTCTTAGGGAATGTAGTGTCAAAACATGGGACTGAGGTTGATAGATTTAAGGTAGATATCATTTCATCCTTACCATATCCTTCATGTGTGTGTGAGGTTAGATCTTTCCTAGGTAATCCAAGATTTTATCGGCACTTTATCAAATGTTTTAGTATGATTGCTCTTCCTATGTCACGATTACTTCAAAAGGATTATGATTTTGTGTTTTATGATTCTTACAGGACTTCCTTTGATGAGATAAAGAAGTGTTTGGCCACTCTACCAATCATACAACCCCCACAGTGGGAGATTCCTTTTGAGCCTATCTGTGATGCCTCCAACTTCACGGTTGGAGCTATCTTATCTCAGAGGGTGGAGGTACATTCACATGTGATTTCCTATGATAAGGGGGTATTGGATTCATCCCAATAAAACTACACAACCATGGAAAATTAGTTTCTTTCCATCGTATTTGTTAAGATAAATTCGGTTCATATTTATTGGTCTCTAAAGTAGTTTTTTTTCTAACCATGCAGCTTTGAGGTACCTCTTGAAGAAGAGAGATGAAAATCCCATACTTTTATGATGGATTCCCCTTATTTAATAATTTTATATTGAGATAAAATACAAGAAGGGGTCGAAAAACATTGTGGAAGACCACATGAGTAGGCTTACTCACACACTAGAGGATGACACATTGGACCAGGTACCACTTCGGTACACTTTCCCTGATGATTATATTTATTCCTTCTCAGGTACACATACTTGGATTGTAGATTTATTTAACTAACTTGTTGCCTCTAAAATCCTGTTAAATTTAAAGAAACATCAAGTCCAAAAATTAAAGAGTGAGTCAATAATTTATGCTTGGGAAGATCCATACCTATGGTGCATGTGTAATAACCAAGTTATTAGGAGGTGTATTTGTGATCATGAGTTTGAGTCTGTTCTACAATTATGGCATAAAATTGATTGTGGTGGACACTTTGGACCCTAATGGGAAGATAAGAAAGTTCTATACTTTATATTATATTGGCCTAGCTTATTTCATGATGCTCATGTATATTGTAAGTTGTTCTCACGTTTCCAACACACAGGAAACATTTCTAGGAGACATGTGATGCCTCAACAACCCATATTATTCTATGAAATTTTTGATGTGTGGGGCATTGATTTTATGGTTCCTTTTCCTAGTTCCATTGATTATTTGTATATTTTGGTTGATGTTCATTATGTGAGCGAATGGGTGGAGGCTAAGGCCACCAGGACTGATGATTCTCATGTTGTTGTGGACTTTTTCAAAAAATAGATTTTTTGTAGGTTTGGAGTACCAAAGGTCATCATTAGTGACCAAGGGACACACTTCTGCAGTTAGAATCTTGCTTACCTTATTCAGAAGTATGGGGTGACACACAAAACATCAACACCATACTACCCCCAAACAAATGGCCAGGATGAGGTTTCAAATCGTGAGTTGAAACAAATTTTGGAGAAAACTGTGTAGCCAAATAGCAAAGATTGGAGCAAGCACTTGGATGATACATTGTGGGCTTATAGTATAGCATAAAATACACCCATTTTCATGTCCCCATTTTGGATTGTTTTTGGGAAAGCGTGTCATCTCCCTATGGAAGTTGAGCATCAGTCTTATTGGGCTATAAAGAAATGCAACATGGATTTGGACCAAGATGGAATCTAAAGGAAGATACAAATTCAATATCATGAGGAGATTAGATTTTCTTCATATAATTACTCATGTCTCTATAAGGAGAGATCAAAATAATATCACAAAAAAATGATCCAAAAAAGAGAATTTCAAGTTGGAAAGAAAGTCTTTCTCAATAGTTCACAACTGAAGCTGATGCCTGGTATGTTGCATTCCATATAGATAGGTACTTATCTTGTGACCAATGTTTTTATTTATGGTGCATTGGAGATCACAAAAGAGGACATGGGAAGGAGCTTTTCAGTCAATGGGAAATTGTTTAAGAAATACATTCAGGGACTTCCTACAGATGTAGTGGATTTCATCACACTGCATAACCCCATAATCACATAAGCATATCAGGCTATTCCTAACCCTGTCACTAATTTATTCTTTGTCCTGTTTAAAATTACACATGTCATGTGCATATATCATCTCATGTTTTCATATTGAGGACAATGAAATATTTTAAGTGTGGGGGAGTAAACCTTTTAGTTTAGTAATTTCAATTATTTTCTAGTTTTTGAATGATTTTAAAACAAACAAATTGTGTGCTTTTAAAATTTTGTGTGTTTATTTTTTAATTTTTTCTATCTTTTTGAAACTTTTGAGCTGAAATGATCCTCATCGCCATTTTAAAATCCATATCAATAAGTAAAAAAATTATCCCTTGAAACTAAGCTTAAATGAATGCTAAAAATGACTTTGTTTCAAGTTCAAATATTTAGTAATTTCATGAAAATTACTCGGAATTTTGAATCCCATTCCACATCTCACTATCTTTATATTTGAAACCACTTTCCTTTGAGGCTTCTAAACCATTATTTTCATATTATTTACATTTACCTCATTTCTGGAGTGATCCAAAGCATGCTTAATTTAACCATAATTTTATTTATTCCTATCAAAACATGAGGTTTTTTGGTACTTATGTTTCAAATGATTAAGGAATTTGTTTGGTATTAAATCCCCTATTTCAAAGAATCCTTTTTTATAATGGTATAACTTGAACATTTAATCCTTTTAGCCCTTAAAATATATGAACAACCTGATTTGGTTAGCCCCATTACAAGATAATTTTCCCTATCCAACCAACTGTTGAATTGAAATCATATAATCTAGTTGAACTTAAGTGTGGAGAAGTTATCTTTTGTTGTACTACCACATTTTTTGATACTTTGGGAGAAAAATTAAATTTTGAATAGATTTGTTTGCTGCTGAAAAAAATCATCATGTTGGATGTTGTTCCTTTTCTGGAGCATTCATGATACGTGAAGTTGTGCCTTTCTAGATCTTCAAATAGAGGGAGAAAGTTGTGCCTATCTGGAGCTTTCAAGAAAATCATGTTTGAGAAGATTGAAATTTTTACTACTGAAATGTTTAATGATGTGCATGTTCCGTTATTTTTCATGATTATGAACATGAATCAATGATATGGAGATTTGTGAGGAAACCATATTTAATTTAAAATTATATTAATTCCATTTTTCTTCAAAAAGAGTCAAGCCCTCCTCATTCATCCTCATAATTTTTCACAACTAAATCCTACCAACCGAAAGCCAGAGAATAAAACTGAAAATTCCTCATATTAAACATATGTCCTTGACTCACATAGAGTGGTGATGTAAGAATTTATCAAGGCTATTCTGACCCTTTTATGAGTTTTGATGAGAAAGACATTGCTAAAAAATTGACATTTGTGTGATAAGATAAAATTAAAGTGAGGTAAGAGTTTTGTGCATAGGAGGATAAATGAAGTGGAAATATATTGAATGATATAAATGGAGAACTTGAAATAATAGTTATTTATGAGCCATGATAACTTTTGTTTCTTGTTTTATAATTTTTGGATCTCAAGGATATGTGTTTTAAATATTTTTTTGATTTGATATTGATGTTTACTTGTCATAATTTTTCAGAATACATGATATGATGTTTTTTTTAGGAGTGAAAAAGGGTAAGTGTGGGGGAGTTGATAAAACTCAAATTTATTAAATATTTTATTGATAATAAATGATATAATTTCCTCACATTATGGTAACTAGGTTCATTTATGGAATATTTGGGATTAGATCATTTATTTGAAAATTTGATGAAAATTCCAGTTTTACCCTTTAACAATTAACTGTATTATTTCGAACATAAATAATTTTATTTGAATTAATTGAACTAATTATTTTTTAAATGTGTTCCTGAAATAATTTTCTACAACTTTCATTCAAGACACTGGAGGTAAATTGTGCATTTGTATTGTAAAAATGGGCCATGAAGTCAAAGTTATGCTGGACTCACTAGATTGAAAATGGGTTCTGTATCTGGGCCATAATGTCTTCATACATTCTTTTATTAGGACCAAATATTTAGAGGAGCTCTACGATTCATTTTTTCACTAATAATCCTTCTGGAAGGACAGCTGATTCATGCATTTTTGAGGTCAAATGGGCGATAAAATTTGGAATAAAATATTTGGTCGAGAATCCCCATTCACACTTGAAACCACATTAAACCTAGCCTCCCATCCACTATATAAATTCGTTTTTTTCTCATTTTAATGGGTTGGGAAGGGAATTAATATATTGAAGGTATATTAGAATTGGTTTCACCCAAATTCTCCAACCATTGTAAGAGGGGTAGCTCTTGAAGCAAGTATCCCCTCATCGAAGCCTTCTTCTCTTCTTCATGTTGTAATGTTTTAATATGTGTAATAAACTTCTTCATTCTTATTTTATTTTTCTATTTTCTTATGTTTTGTTCAATTTTCTTCTTCTTTACTCATCATATTTTGGTTGTAATCAAGAGTGGAGATGATATTAGGTTCTACCCTTTCAATCCTTTTCTCATGCAAAACTTCTCCACAATGACCACACCGCCCATGGAAGAGTAGTTCTTTGAGAGAATGATCTATCTTCTAACCTCTTAATTTTATTATTTTGAATCATTGATCTACTGTAATTCACTTAATATTATCCATTAATTGAGTTTTTAAATTATAAGAAACTAAGAAATTAATTGAATAATTAACACAAAAACACCTGAGGTCGAGTAATGTGTAAATTGTGAGAGCGCAAACTTAATTGGTAAAACAATACCACATGGGATAAATGTATAGAGTTAAAATATAATACCTAAGCTCAATTCATCATTATTTTCCTCAATGGATAGATACCATTGACCATATGTTATCCTTAGAACATCAATCAAAGTATGGTGCTATGATTGCATGTTCCAAAGATAGCCTAGGGCTTAATTCTCTTCATATTTTTGGTAAAGTTAATTATATTAGGGATCATGGGTTAACAAAATAGGGAATCATAATTAAGTGGATTTTAATTTAAATTATAATGATTAATAATTAAATTAATATGTATAGTTCGATCAATTATTTCTTTTAAATATTATCTAAAAACATCTTCTTGTTGTGTCTTTTTAATTGAACATCATTTCAAAAATAAAAACAAAAATATTATATAATATTCTTCCAGAAAACATCTTCTAGTTTCATGAATGGTAAAAAAACCCACATCCATTCAAGTAGTGTTATTATTCCCTTATATATTATTTTTAAAATACCTCTAATAAGTTGTCAAATTTACTTTCTCCTTTGAGAGACTACCTTGGTCATCCACTCTGTTGCAGCCAAGTACCCCAAAAAACCATTAATCATATGAGGGCACCCACAGAAGCACCTTTCATGAGGTCATCAAAATACAGACACGGTTTGTGTGATATGGGATGGTTTTGACCATCAAGATGAGAAAAATGGTTGTTGGGGCATGAGATTCTAGGATGGCGTGGCTTGGGTAAATTTTTTGTGATTATTTCTCACCATGTTGGATGACATGCCATTAGAGTTGTCTACAAACATATAGGACTCAGATGATGAGGTGTAATTGAACACTTTTATGTGTAGGGGCCTTCATTAGTTGCAACTTAGGATGGTTTTAAACCTCAAATAGGATGGAGGTTCTTACTATAGAAATCCACAGGGAAGGTTTGGAGGTATCGGTTGATGGTGATGAGACCGTCGGTTGCGAGCAAGGCTCACCATATTACTAATGCCATTGGGCCAGGATTATTTTGGGGATGAATATCGATGTTCCTCACGACATCAAATATTGATATGAAAATGTTTATTATTTGGAGGAAAAATATCACTATGCCATGGATGTAGGGCTTTGAGCTAATGGGGATTTATGAGATGTGGTCTGAGGGACCAAGTACTTGTTTTGTAATGTCTTCAGGATAATAGTTATTTGATTGTGGCATGGGAGGTGTTGGTGGTATTGAGGTGTCGGTGATACTTTTACATGCAGTGTCTGAGGGATCTTCATCTTGCTAATCATTAGGGGATGTTGTAGGATTTATTTGAAGGATCCTCACCACAAAAAATATATATATTTAAATATATGTCATTGTATATCATATATATATATCTAGGGGAATGTGGGATATTGACGATGGATGAAGCAAGTGATTTTTTCTTTTCGGATGTTGATCACAAGGGAAGTACTTTATTTATATGATATGCATGTGCAATTTATTTATATTTAGTGCACATGCATTATCATGGATGTAATCCTAGAACACGTTGGTTGTGGCCTACAAATAATTATTCTCAAACCCTAAATGGTCCCTTCAGGATGCATATAGACTTTATTCTAGCATGGTATGGATAGAAAGGGTCCTTTCAGGTTATTGCATCATCTAGGATTTCCTTTTTTTTATTTCTATTGTTTCATCATGATTATTGTATGGGTGACCCTTTTGGATTTCTATTTGGTATGACCTGACTTGTTTGTGTGGTTCTTCAATTTTTATGATCGGATATATTATTTATTATTGTTGTTGTCTATTTATTATTCCTCTATTTATTTATATTTCTTAATTTGTGTATGGTATTACTTCCTTTTTGTATATACATAGACCATTATTTTTATCACTGTCATAGGGTATACTCATCCCACTATCACCTCTTTAAACCCTCACTTCTAGTTAGAACTCTTTCGCATATGAGGAGGCCCGCCTAATTCCTAGTGGTACATTGGCCTAGAGCACTGTCTAAATAGCATCCGGGTCGGCACGCTAGTGTATAATACATAGAATAGGAAAAAACTAATACATGAAATACCACAGTCAAATCATGATTGTTGGATTAAGCAATAAAAATGATATTTTAAAATAAATTATATATTTTCCTCATCTAAATAAGTCTTCAATGTTTTAAAACATAATTTATGAAAACAACTATTTAGAAAAATATTTATTATCCATGGAAAAAGTTTTTTTACACATTGAACCCTTTAAACATAATAAATGTTTAATTTATTTAAAATATGGTTACCTTGTAAGACTTACCAAAGGACCCAAGTACGGGTTATAATGGAGAAATGTGAATGAATTTTTAAAAAATAATAAAAACATTAAGAGGATATATTTTCAACAAATAATATCTAACAAAATTCAAGTGTGGTTCAAGAACTAACCCATACCTAAATTACATAATCCCTTTATATATATCACAAAAAAATAATTTTATAACATAACTCATTCACACATGATTTTAAAACAATATCATCTCTCCTAAGAATAATTAACAACCAATATACATTACAAAATTATAACATCCTTTTGAAAAAAAGATTATATAACAATTACATTTTCTATAATCAACTAATAAAACACCCAATAGGCATAAAAACAACATGACGAATTTAAACCATTTTTTTCAAACCATTATGTTTAAATTACATCCAATACATTACATTTATAAACCCAATATTCACTTAGACCATGTTTATTAAAAAAATCACTTACCCAAAAATCATCATTCTTAAAAAACAATTGAAAATGTATTTATGAAAGTAAAAATTTTAACATAAGACATTATACTACATTATACCTCTTCTTGAAACTCAGTTTTCCATTTAATCATACCTGCTAAAAAAATTTATTCAAACTATTAAACTCACAATCAAAATGCTTAGGAAAATAAAATTATGGTCATTCGGTATTAAAACAATCCATAAATATAATTTTTTTAATTTAACTTCCTTTCTCATAATATATTTATAATGAATAACATGCTTATTCAAAAAATTCACAGGAGATTATATTGAAATTAATCATACCAATATTTTTATCATTTATTAACTCAAATAAAAATATTAAATGATTAATTTTATACCCCCTAATAAATTAAGAAAAAAATATTAAAATGATTTATTACATAATTACCAAATATATATTACACAAAAAATAATAATTTTACATTAGATTTAGACACATTAAGCAAGTAACAAAATATTTTAAAAAATTCATCAACTATGATCACATTTATTATGCAATACTAAAAAAATATAATCTAAATGAATCTTAGTTCAATTAATTGGGAATAATATTTACCTAACAAGATCTCATTTGTTCTTTGATACCTAGATAAATATTAAACAGATACCCATTATAATATATGATTTAGCTATAACTCGCCCATTTGATGTTGAAGAATAATTGAATTAACAAACGAATGAAGAGGGGATATTCTGCTAGGGAGAATGAGTTGAGGTTGGGTAGGTAATGTTTCATTAGGGATCATGGGGGAGGAAATGCCATACACTCCTTTTTTTTTGATTTTATACCAATGATTTTAAAAAACCTTTGGTATAGAAAACCTTATGCTAATTGGATTTTAAAACCATTAACATATAATATTGATTTTGACACCATACCAAATGTTTGTTTAAAAAATTGGTATAGGTACCTATATAACCATGGTTAAATAAAATTATGGGTATTGAGGTGTTGTTAAAGCTCAAATTTCTTATAGTTTTCTGATCCACCAACACTTGATAGTCAATAAATCATCTGTATATTTTTAGAAAAAAAATTTCTAGAACATTTGGAATATGTTTAAGAATATTATCATAGAATTTCTAGGTTCTTATTGTAGTGGGGAACTACTATAACCTATTGGTGTGAAAATAATAAAATTACATTATCACATTGATGTTATAAAAAATCATCACGTGATACATAATTTATTAATATTCTACTAATTTAAGGTACAATGTAGGTTGCTTCTAGAGCACCAACTCTGAAAAAATTCAGTCTGGGACATGAAATGTGGTTTATGTGAGTTTGAATTACTATTCTTACTCATAAACTGACAAGTGAAGAATATATAAAATTCATAAAAAAATATTAATTTTACTCATGTGATATCGATAAAAGAAACTTATGCATATTATATAATTGATTATTGAATCATTAATATTCCAAAATATACATTGATAATAACCATTTATAGTTAGATAGTGAAAAAACATAAATCTACCAGTTCTCCTAAAATAAAAACATCAAAATTATTAATACAAATTCTAACATTTAAAACTTATATTATATTATTACCACAAAAAGACTTACACTTTATGAATGTTTGAAGTGTGGATTTAGAATATAAGTCTTAACGTCCTAACCTGTAATTATTGAATTTGTTGGGTCCTTAATTAAATTTGAATACATTTCATGTTAATTACAAAAAAATATATTTCCACATTTATATATTAGATAAATATATATTTCATAGTGATAAATTTCCATTGGGTGATAATAAGATAAATAAAGAGTTTATTTGTTTGATTTATACAGAAATGTCCCTTTAACTAATTTATGGGAGCTCTCATGACATCCAAAATCATAATTTATTTTATAATTTCCTTTGATCAACTAATTAGATGTTCCCCACTCAGAATGGTTTCATATAAAATTATTGAATCTTTTTCTAAAAAAATCTATCTTTATAGTATGAAATATGATTGAAAACAATCATCAAAGTGTGATTATAAGTTTTTTTAAAAAAATAACATTGTCTATATTTTAAAATATTTATGTTTCAATTCATTTAAAAATAAAATATATGGATCTAGACTGTAAAAGCACACTATTAAATTTAAAAATATTTATGTATTATTTATAAAATGTTCCATATAATAATTTAGAAACTAAATTTTAAAATAATAATATAATGAATAAATGGAATCCAAAATTTTAAAAATAATTCATATCACAATATATAATTTTCCATATTATCAATCTTTGGATTCTTATCAAATCACTCCATGAATTTTAATACAAAAATAGTCACAAAATTTCTTCTTTTGAGGGACATAACTTCTCTAAAATTACAAAATACAGTCTAAGAGAGGTTCTATCATTATATCAAGGATCTCACATACTAATAATACCTCAATATTAGTTGAAAATGAAGAAAAAATTAAGAAGTTAAACATTAGATATCATTTGAACTCAAGGAATGATTACATATACTATGTTAATACCTGGATAAATTAAACCAAGTGGGATCCCTAGAATCCAAAATTCAATCATAAAATACATACTCAATATATAAGAATTAAAAAATATGTGGTGAATTTAAACTTTATAAATTTGCATGCATCTATTAATTTTCAATGAAAAATTAAAACACAATTAGTGAATATGATTAATAAAATTAATAATTTAAAATTGAAAGGAAAGAAAAAGAGATAGTAAAGTGAAAAAATTGGGTTTTCATTGATAAATATATCATTTTTTTTAATCGCACTTTTCATTACTGCTTCGAAATTTTCAGTATAACGCACTTATTTTTTTTTAAACCAAGAGCCACAACCATGGAGCCTTGTGTGATTTTCCACACATCATCTCCAAATGTTATACATAATCCCCCATCATCCAAATAACCTACCAAAATAATGTTATTAAAAAAATCATAGTATGTGATGAATGCCATTTAATTTGAGCATACATTCATTATTCATTCTGGTTTTCACATCTCATTTTTCAAAAAACATGAGTACTTATCCATTCATAAGGTAATCCTTGTTTAATATTATGGAAACATATTTTACCATGAAACACTTCCTAGAAAATGAGTAAAACAAATCCCTTAAGTTATGAATCTGTGACCCCAAAAAAAATATTCATGACTAATAAAAATAGTATTGTCTTCTAAAGCTATGGAGTTTGTAGATAAACTGGAACCATATTTTCAGAATTGACTTATCTATCCTGACTTTACTTCCATAAAAGTATTTAATTTACACAGTACCAGTATGCATAATCAATAGGGTCATCCAATTTCCTAGTCTCCTTTATTTATCCACCTTCACCCTTCTTCTGTCTTTTCCTTTGATCGCAGCATACCATGTCTGCCAAATTTAAATTAGTTTTGGTATAATATGATCCTTTATTCATACAAATCTCTTCATTTATAATAATATCCCTTATCTCCTCAAACCCCAAGTCAGCCTTACCATTTAAATAAATCACCATGGTAATAATCACATCCCATGATAATAGATGCAATGACAAAATGATCAACACTAAAAATAACCCTATTAACATTATTCCCACTAATTCTAACTAGATCCAAATCACATTGAATTCACCGACATGATATTTCACCAACCTTCCTTTTGACATCTTCATATTGAAAAGTATTTTCATCAAAGATACCTTGTTCATTGTGGTCAGCATATCATACATACTTTCTATCCTGGACATTAATTCTATAGTGGTCTTCACCTCCTAGATATTGAAGGCCATATTTTGACCCAGATAGAGGTGTCTATTGGTCGGTCCGGGTTAGGTATGGTCAAATTTTTCACTCAAAGAAATAAAAATATCTCTATTTGGGTCAGGTTGGGTTAGGTTATAGAATTTTTTTGAAATGGATTAACCCAACCTGACCCGAGGTTGGTCTGGTGGGGTTTTATGGGGTTTGTCAGATCAGATAAAGAAAATATTTATGAATGAATACCAAAAAAAAGATATAAAAGATAAATTTAAATTATAACTAAACTAATTGAGAACATTTAAAATCTACCAAATACTGAGAGAATAGAAATCCCCATTAAGATCAATTCAAAATTGAAAAAAAAATAAAAAACTGATGAAATAGATCATCACATGGAGCAAACATTCCATTTATATTATCTAATGAAACATAACTTGTAATTTCTAAATAAATTATTCCTCACCTATAAAATGACCTATGAGTTGTATCAGAAAACGAAAAACATAAATTAAAACCAACATGCATCTAAAAAAATTCAATAATCATTTATCTTAGCTAAAAATTTCAAATAAAAAATTCAATTAATATCTATTGAATTTATTTGAACATTAAAGGTATTTTATTTAACATTTTATAGTTCAATCAACAAACAAAACATTATAGGTAACTATTAAATTCAATAAAAATTACCCATAATGTTCCAGACATTTCATTCATCTAAGACGTGATAAGAGGGAAGAAGAGTGCCTAACCCCTAAAGGAAATAAATTAGGTATTGGTTGGGTTGGTTAAGTTGGTTTGGTTTATTATTTTTCCAAACTGTGACCCCATCCAACCTAATCCCTACCTCACCCAAATTAACTTGACCCATCCATATGTCATGCATAACTCAACTCTACTGGGTTTAGTCTAGTTTTTACACTCCTAGGGACAACATCCTCTAAATCAAACATAGTTAATTATGTTTTATTCCTTCACAATCCACATTTCCATTTATTATAACTAGATCCTTATGAATAGAATATTCAATTCTCTCTTGAGAAGATAATACTCTACATGAATCCATAGAAATATGAAATATGATCGGTAAAACATGCCTAGTCGAACCTTTACCTCTTCCAACATCATCCTTCTAAATTAGAACTCACATTGAAATGAAAATGGATAATGTTTTAGAATCAAAATTCTTGGGAGTCACCAATTGGGTTACGAAAATGAGCTGTACAATAATCTCTAATATCACTAGTTATGCCAAAAACCCTTGACCTGAAATCACATCTAGAACATCAAATGTGAAACAATGTTTACAAAATATCCAAAATAATCGACACATGGATCAGTGTTTCCAAAATTATAAGCTTCACACCCCAACCACACAATGATTCATCACTCAAAAAACCCTCAGCTCACTCGCAAAGCAGAAAAAAAAGGAAAATAGAAAGTGAACACTCATAAAAGAACACAAGGAATATTTTTGGTTCATAAAAATTTTTACTCCATGTAAATACTATAACATTAAAATAATATAAGAATAAGGTAAATAACTTATTGAGTTACAAGTTCCCAATATTGAAAACTAACTATGAGAAATCAGAAAACACACTTTATAATCAATCTAAAAAATAATTACAACCATCCAACATCAAGAAAGTGGACTAAGTCCATCTATTTATAAATGATCTCTGTAGTATCACTTTCAAATAATCTAGTTTCACCACCTTATGATCTTTGTATTCATCCAATTCTCAATTAAGGAAATGCCAACATCCTACTGACAGACCGACTCTATCAACATCTTCTAGTGAACAATGTAGAGTCTGGAACTCATCCACCTTCACTTATGAACATTTCCACCTAAAATGGTTCCACTATTGTTGATTGGTTATAAACTCATGGTTTTTATATCACTACCTCTATTGGTTTTGAATTCTGATCCCAAAATTTCAATTTCTGTAATCTCAAAACCTTATTCAAAAAATAGTTTTCATCGATCCAATCCTAGAAGTCTTCACCAAATCCACATTTTCCAGCTAATTTCAGAATTTCTTAGGCCCACTTACAGTTCTCACCAGAACCACCAAATGAATAAGTCCCAACATAATGATGAAAATCCAAGTAATTGTAGCCCAAATTTTGATTGATTCTATATATTTCATGTATTTTTATACACTTAAGCCCCACCTATGGTGGAACCTCCAAGAACACCAAATTTACACTATGACTTAATGTAGATAATTTGAGTAATTGATTATTCCCAAACTATTTCTATTTTGATTATTTAGTGATTGTGATGATGGTTATCCACATGGATAAATATAGAGGTGGTGTTGAACCTTCTTGGTAAAATATTCCGTTTATTATAATAATTTCAAGGATTTCAAATATATTTTAAATTGAAAAATGGTGATGTGGGGATTTTTTTATTACGAGTCTACCTAGACACCGTGTTGGTGGATGAATTTTATTATTTTAATCTATCCTTTTCCAAATTCATGTGTTTTTATTATACTTCATTCTTCTCTTTTTCACTTTTATTCCCCATAAATCACGTTGTGTTATTCCCTTGTCAGCCTCCCACACTAAATGTTTTGGAGAACTAAAATAGGGTTGATCCAAGGGAAATTTTATTGTAACTGGAGTCTCAATCACTTAATATTGGTCATTATTTTGTTGTAATTCAAGTATGATAGTGAGCAATGTAGGGGTTGAGTGATGGTTGTCTCTATTTGCTTCAAATTACATGAATCCTTATTTCTTAAAATATAAAATCTATTTTAAAAACCTATTTACTATATCACTCAGTTTATGTATTATTCAATCGCCACAAGTTTTGAATGAAACATGGTATGTGGTCATGATTTATGTCAGATTATGCACTCAAGATAGGTGTATTATATGCTCAATCTCTAAAAAATAAAATAGTTTTTAAAACACTTTGGGGGGTTATTGAGGATGCTTTCCATTCCCATGTCAAATAGTGAAAGATAATTATTGTAATGGTATATAATAAAATCATTTAATTAGAATGAAATATAATTAATTATAAATGAACAAGAGACTAAACTCATCTTTTGGATTGATCATTTGTCCTTCTAAATCATGTTATCTTTTTTCTTTATTTTCTTTTCTCTATTTTATTTTATCTTATTACATTTACATTATTCAATTCATAACACACAAAACCACTTTCCTCTATTCTTGTAGTCATTTTAATTAAAATAGAAAAAATCAAAAAAAGGTACAACTATTATGAACAACGACTAATTGAGTGACCATGTCCAAAGACAACCTAGGTAGTCCACTACGCTGCTTCATAGGGATAAAAATATTGATGATGAATTCACAATAAAATTAGTATTAGGGAGCTTCAAGGGTCACTCTTATATTAATAACTAGCCTAAAAAGGTAATTTGTGGGGGTGGGTAATGAAATCAATATAAAAATATTTATATGTGATTCCTAAAAATAAGTCAGGATATATTTTTTGAAGGACATGGGGAATTTTATAATCTTTTTATATTTACTTAAAGAATACTCTATATTCACTCTATTTAGGATAACATCATTAAAATAAAAAATTAATGAACTATAGGAAATGAAAATTTATCAACATTACATTTGTTAAATCATTGAGTTTCTAAATCATATATAATTATTGAATAAATTTTGATACTCAAATAGTCATAATTTTCTATATTTTAGAGACAACTTATCATTGATCCTATAATATGGGACATGATAGATCCAGGTATATTATGAGGGATATCATATATAAATAATTCATTCATGATTATTTGAACATGGAAATGAAGGAAAGAAATTAAACATAAAATATTATATAAAACAATGAAAAATTACACATACTTTCAATACTTAGATAATTAAAAAAACTTAGATCCATGTTTCATTAAGATAGTACATCATCTAAGAAAGCATAAATATATTTTTTGGTAATTGTGGTCTTAATAAAACACCCAAGTGAATATAAGATTAATATATACAAAGATAGATCAAGGAATAATTTTTAATAGTTTTATTTCATTTAATATATATAACTCATCTCTTGGTTGACCATGGATGTATTTTATTGTTTAATTTCTCACCATTTGGGTAATATCATGATCTTATAAAACCCAAAACATGGGTGTAAACAATGGTGAAATTAGAAAATAATTTCATGATTATTGTGTGTTGGTTAAAATCATAGGTGAGGTTTGCAATAGAATTTAGACAAAATATCCAAATATTGAAATGTAGATATTAAGAAAATAAAGATGGTTAATGATGTAATATAAAGAGAAAGTTGGATGTGATAATAACGAAGATTATAAAATAATGTGAGGGGAATAATATCCAAATATTTTCTTATTTTCTTTTCTAAACACCCAATACATAAATATGGTCAATATTGTAAAACATTATATGTGTAAAGAAAATGTATCTTTTGATTTTTTATTTTAATTTTTTTCATTCATCTTATTTCATTTTGATGAAAGGAATTTCTTGTGGTGAATAAAATTTTAAAGTTTTCATAATTGGTTATATGGAACATTTTTAAACAATTCATAAAAATAATAAATTCTTAATGTTTTCAAAGAAATAAAAAAAATATTTTTTAATTGGTATGTAAAAAAATTAAGAAATAAACAAGGTTAAAGTATAATGAACTACTAATATGAAAGTATGGTGTTTCTATCATGTCAACCAAATATTTGATACCAACCAATGCATGATGAAAGGGGTATAAATGGTTAATGTATTTGGCTAGGTCGGGCCTAAATAAATTAGGTTTATTTATTCTCATATTTAATGTGGATTTAAAAATTTGAGTTATGTCCCATTTACATTATAAATAGTTTGACTTGTGGGGTGAACCGCACTTAATTATTATTAAAAATAAAAAATAAAATATATATTTTCAATAAATATTAAACATTAAATAGATAATTTTAAATACATAGATGGAAATTTATGCATATATTTCTCAAAAATTAAAAATATATAATTACAAAAAGATTTATATAAAATGAAAATAAAACTTATTTACCTATGTGCCAACATAAATTAGTTTAGTTTTGTCTACTTAAATGCATTCCATTTCTCACCAATCATTTCTTCCTTTAAGAAAATGACATTTTTTGTTGTTTCATCTTTCCTTATAAGATATACCTACTTCAAAGGGGAAAATATACTTTAATCATCCCTATTAAAGGGATACCTAATATTCACAACATATAACAAGGAGGTGTAGAAAATATTTGATTTTTGAATATAAATAGTCAATCAATACTACATAAGAGTGACATAATATTTTGACACCATGCCCAAAGATGAACACAATAACCGATATAAACTATGGATTGTTTAGGTTGATACATGAATTGAGATGTTTTTTATTTTGAAACACTGATCTAACTCATAAATTGATAACAAAATAATTCATTAATTTAATAAAAATAATAAAAATATTACTGAAATAATAGACAAAAAATAAACTATGAATATTTTCTAATGGATTCTTGAATATTTAACGTTTTGAAATATACAACGACAATTAGCATTTATAGTTCATTATTCAATAATGTACCATGACAAAGAGTGGTAAAAATATGGAAAAGCTTCTACAAGTGTCCTCAGCATCCACCAACACTATAGATCTTCAAAACCTCCATGAAAACATGCTTTGAGTTCTAGACTTTTCCACATTATAAACAAGTTAATGGGTTTTTTATAGACACTATAGAAGATTTGGAAAAAGTATGAAATAAATATTCACCAACACTATGGTTTCCCCCATGATATTCATCCCATTTCCTATTCTCTTTAATGGGAAAACATAAGCTTCTACTGGGATTAAGAAGAACTCCCACCAAACCCAACTTAACAAAAAAAAGTCTAGTTCTGCCATCAAATCTGTATCCAAGATTTCCAAATATGAGGTTAGATTTAGTAATAAAACCTACAATCATATATCTATTCAAATACCAATATCAAACCTATTGTATTTTAGTTTCTCATTTGATACCACCTTTTATGTGAAATGTATAAGATTGATGAAGCATTTGGTATGTTTAGATAGATTTCAATCACCTTTATTGAGTTTAATGAAATCTATAGAGTTAGATAACACCATCAATTCTAGATATAATTGTTCTTTGAAAAGTACCCTAATTCATTTCTATTATAATAACACATTCTTCATAATCTAAACTGTCAAGTCTCACCACCTTCTTCTAAGACCTTATATCTTAAAGGAATCTCATTTCACCTTAATAGATTTTGGTACCTCCATGAACTCAAATAGATACTCAAATTTCTTCAACCAATAATTGGACTTTTGAGGGTCATTGGTACCCAGTAAATATAGTGGATTTAGATAAAGAATGACCAAGGAACAACATTTACTATCTTTCCCTCAAGGTACAACCTCCATTGCCTGAATAAGAACTGGTGCAGCCATATGGCCCAAATCTTAGACCACATGAAAAACATCATACAAAAGGTTCTAATCACTTGGAGGGTTCTCTTTCTATGGTTCATATTATTATCCCTCATGGGGCCTATTCGAACATCTTCTTGGGGAATGGTACTACCCATCATCAACAAATAACAAGGGAAACATCAATCATGATACTTGATATCATCGCCTCTGTCAATAAAAATCCAATTGGAAAAAAAATTATTCAATGAAAGCTTTGTAAAAAGTAAGGGATTATATCAAAAAACTAATAAAAGAAACTTATTCCAAATATCCAATGTTAACATAAGGCCTTTTACTATTAGATCTATTTAGACACTCACTTGTAACCTAACTCGTAAGTCCTCACAATATGTTCTCATGTTTACCAAGAGATCCCAAACTATACAATGACATCAAAGAAGTGTAAAGAATGCCTTTAATTCCAATTGTTAATGAACCGACTCAAATAACCTGCCTAAATGGTATCTAAACCAATATTAACATGGATTTAAGGGAATTCTAGATCCTCATGCACTGGAAACTAGTTATAGGGAATTAATACAAACTAGAGGAAATGATTTCACCATAAGGATGACTCATCAAGACAAATAAAAAAATAAAAATGGTAATCAGTCTATATTAAAAACACTCCAAAAGGGATAAACCATGAGTAACTAAATACATGTTTCAAAAATAGTAATGTAAACCTAGGTAATTAGAATATATCATCAAAACATCAACCCATAAACTCCACGTAACAAGTGGATCACATGTTCCACCAATCACTGCCAACTCTAAAGGTTCAATAATCAAGAACATCCACAATGATGACTGGTTCTTTCCCTTTTCCTAGAATCTGTATAAGAAAATATACAAACACATGAAAGAAAAGCTATAATGTGAGTTAATAATCACATTATAATTTCACCAATAATTTCATTGGGAATCTATAAACAATAACCCAAATATTATCATTTTAAAGTAAAACAATGCATGGAATTAATTTCTCAATTTGTATCAAAACATGATTTTAAAAACATTTCAGTGGATAGTATAAATAATGTAAAAAAGTTTATTTCCATAAAAATTTGGCACAAACAAGAATCCTTGTCAAAACAGTCATAAATAAACTATTTTACTAGAATAGTCATAAATATCATATTTCATTATCATTGGAATGTAATCATCATTTTTAAAAATATCACCATGGTTATAATCCTTGGGGATTATTTATATTGAGTCATTATATTCTGACCATTGTCGATGAAATACTACCCCTATGGCGACCATATACCTCGGGCTTGGGCCTAAAGGGGATAGGAATTCATCCCAAATAATGAACTACATTCCCTCAAGTTGTTTTAGTGTCATTATCATTATAAAATCATTTGTAGGTGATGTGATTTACCTATCATGCATATTCTCCTATTAACCAACCAAGTGAATAAAACATACAAGGGGTTATCATTCAATTCAAACAATCTCAAATCATTTCAAAACATCATTTCAATCAACCCCAAGTTCAAAATTCAAAACATGCCTTTTCATTTAAAAAACATCAAATGTTTTTATCAAATCGTATGCTTATCAAATAAAATAATTTCATTCCAAATAATATTTTATTTCATACCTTTTCACCTCAGAAAAATCATGCTTTAATCCTTCATTTCATTTCAATATCATTTTATCAAAATAAAAACATTGTTTTCAAAATCCATTTTCAAAAAATTTAATCACCCACACCATGTCATTTAAAAATAATTTATCAAAAGACACAAATAAATCATTAAAAATCAATTGAATATATAATAATATAGATAAGATTATAGGGTTTCAATTCATAGAGATTCCATTATGAAGCCTCCTACCTCAATCCATGATCGTCAAGACCCAACATGGGATCCACAATGAGATTTTAGGGCTAGAAAAATCAAGGTAAAATCATATTTCCACAAATTAACAAAGTAAGATCTATATGCACTGAGAAAATGATGATCCACCACTCACAATTAAGGTGGGTGGGGAAGAAATGATAATTCACAACCAAAGAGATTACATTTTCTGGAAGTAATCCAATGCATTCATTGACACCTCTATCTGAGAAAAGAATAGGTTTGAGGAGAGAAATTTACCAATAGAGAGCCTCCAAAATCAATAGGGTCAAGTTAGGTTCAATTAGGAGGAGTTTATAAATTAAAATGGGGGTCTTGAGACTTTAATTAAGGAATTTGGAGAATTTATTTCCCATCACATGGTTTTTTCATACAGTTTGACAAACTATGTTCTTCTTACTAGTCTACTTGATCAAGTATCAGGTTTTGGTGGCACAGTTTGAAAAACTATGCACCTACCATATGCCCCTCCTACACCACTAGAAAGATTTTCATGGTTTATCCATATTTATTAACAAACTATGTGCTAACCTTTCATGGTCCACTATCCAAAACCACATGGTTTTGAGGTTAGGAAACATTATTTCCACTAATAGAGTTCTTAATCATGCACCCTCCTCTAAAACTCAAACACAAGGCATAATATTTTCTAGGATGATCCTCATGATTTTCACTAAACATGATCCAACCATTAGTAGGCCTAAAAAACATGAAAAAGATTCCAAGAGTCACCCGAAATAATATGAGATAAGCCCCAAATAAAAGATGCCCAAAATTAAGGGTTATAAGTACATGAAATCAAGTAATGGGAAGTTACACATCCACAGAAAGGACCTTGTGTTCTTCCCTCATCAACCTCTCACACTCTAAAATTATAGAGAACTAAAATAGGGTTGATCAAAGGTGGGGGGTACTTGGAGCCCTAGTTTTATTCTATTAATTTTGGTTATTATTTTTTCTACTTCAAAGAATCTAGATATGTGGGAGTTGAGTGATGGTTGCCTCTATTCACTTCACATTACATAAATCCTTATTTATTACTGTATTAAATCAATTTTAACATCTCTTCTTATCTTTCACTCATTATATGGATAATTCATGCACCACATGTATTTAATGACACATGGGATGTGGTTAGGGGTTGGTTTAGATTACAAACATAGGAGATGTGTATTCTATGCACAATCTCTACGGATAAAGTGTTTTGTTAACTAACATTGAGTCTTTGGAGTATGTGCACCACTTCCACTTTAAATAGTGCAATATGAATGGGGGATTGGTATAAAATCAAATCATAGAATTGTAATGAAATTAAATTTAATTAATGATAACCATTAAACTAAACTCAAACGTTGGACTGATCATTTATCCATCTAACAATTATTTTTTAATTTCTTTTCTTTTCCCTATTTTATTTTATTTTATTCAATTTAATTTATAAAATTCATAACACATGAAACCAAATTCCACTATTCTTATTTTAATTTTAATTAAGCATGAAAAAATCCCAAAAACAAAAACAAATTACAACTCCAATGATGAAAAAATGATTGAGTGACCACCTCTAGAGACAACCTAGGATATCCACTATTCTACTCATTTGAGAAAAAATATTAATGAGGACCTTATAGTAGGCTAAAAGATAGTGATATTCAAGGGTAAACCCTATCTTAATAACCATACCAAGAATGAAATTGGTGAGAATAGGCCATGAAATAAATATGAAAATAGTTATATATGATTCATAAAAAAATTCCATGTAATAGTTTTTTAAAGATTAGGAGAATGTTATGGTCTTTTATATTTATTTTAAAATAATACCATTCAATCGCACCATTTATCCCAACTTATTTAAAATAAAAAATAATGAACTAAAAGAAACCAAAATATTAAAATATTAGATTTGGTAAATCATTTATTTTCTGAATCCTATAGAATCATTCAATGATTTTTTATAATAAAAAAGTCACAAATTTCTACATTTGAGAGAAAATGTATCATTGATCTCATACTAAGGTCCAGGAGATATCCAAGTACTCTATCAAGGATATCATTTAAAAATAATTAATTAAAGATTAATTGAACATGAAAATGAAAATAATAAATCAAATGTCAACAATCATATAAAACCAAGAAGCAATTACACATAATTTCAATAGTTGGATAATTGAACAAAGTTGGATCCAAGATTAATATAGTTTGTACATAATATGAGAAGGTATAAACATATGGAAGAGTACTTGTGGTACCAATAAAACACCAAAGTGAATATATGATTAAAAAATGTTAAGAGAGGATAAGATATAATTTTTAAAAAATTTATTTCATTTGATATATAAAACGCATCTTGTAACATCCCAAGATTTTAAGACATATCTTCTCACAAATTTCTTTAAATTCTTTGATAGATAGTGTTACCCACAATGAATATTTCATATTTCATTGTATGAAACACCATGTATATCTTCTGTTTCACATATTGTTTAGTTTCATTGATAACATGTGTTACACCGAATGCTAAGTCTTATCAGACAACAATATACTATTAATGTTATTTATTTAACATAATAGTTATCACCTAGAAATTAGAATCACTAGAATGAATATTATTATCTAAATTATGAATATATGGTTTACACATTTTTTATATAATGAATCATTTGGATACTAATTAATTATAAAAGAAAAATAACAGTTGAATATAAAGGATGTGTTTCTATGAAAACCATTTTTATACCCACAAAGGCGTTTTATCTAAATAAATTTAATTAATAACTATTATAAAATTATATTAATAAATTTTATATTATATATATTTAATAAAATGTTTTTAAATTTATCTGATATTTTTTATAGGATTAAAGTAATAACAAATCCAATTGTATGCATTAAAAGTGGGTATTTTTCTAAAAGATTGTTTTGACACCTTTTAATGGAAAAAATTCATTAAAACTTAACCTTGAATATTTTAATAAATATATTTGAAAAAAACTTCTTTTTTTAATATAAATATTATAATTTAATTTGGGTGATTTTTTTTCTCTTAACTTATATATTTTGATGAATAGTAAAATACACCGAATTTTAATTGAAAATTTCTTATTCATCAAAATAGTTTTTAGTCTTAAATCATATTTTTAATTCTTATAAAAGTATAATTAGATCACTATTAAATAATTTAATCAAATTTATGTCATTGTAACAAATTTCACATTAAATTTAGATGTAAACAAATTTCAAACTTTTGAACTTTTCTCATCAAAAACCTTTTGTCTCGTCTCGTCTTCAGGATTAATTTTAAATTTATTTATTCCACTTCAGTGATTAAAATTTAGAAAAATTAATTTCTTATTTATAATAATCATAATTTATAATTTCTAGTATGGTAAACATAGTTTTTGATCATAAATATTAATTAAATAAATTACAATTAATTACAATGGTTAAGGTAAAATATGTGTTTACTTAGTGGTTAAACATTAATCTTAAGTAGAAAAATGTCATAGAAACTTTTCCAAAACCCATTAACTTGGCATTATTCGACCATATAAACACATTTATAGAATTTATTTCATTATTGGAATCACATGATGTAAGGTAGACCTCCCATTAGTGCTTAATTTTTTATATTTACAAGAATGTCACTCTATCATCACTATAAAAAGGAACTCACACTCCCTACTTCATTACACATATCAATCCATTTGGCTCATCCAAACCCTTCCAAAATAATCTACCAACATCTCTACACTCATCATAAAATCCAAAATATATGAATAAATTAATCCAAGGAATTCTTTTTATGTAAACCAAAAATAGTTACTTGAAAAAGTTGTAACGTTATTCAATGATCACTTTTTTATTTCTTTCTAAACCCATTTTGATAAATGGGTTATGAAATCATTGTTCATGTGTGTGGTACCACCTTATAAACTGATGGAATTCATTCTTCCATTACCACATTTCAATGTTGAGAATAATTATTCAATTACATATTTTATAGGATATATATGATATTTATAATTTCTTTATTCTTAGGGAATTATTATTTAACACATACCTTCATGCATTCCATTTTTTGGGAACATAATAACATCATTTTTGGGCATGTGTAAAATCGCCTCCACAAAGTAATGTAATTCATTCATGCTTTACATGAAATGTATTATGGATGGGTTTAATAAAAATAAATGATATAAAGGAAATATTTATGATATTAATGAAAAAAAATTATATATCTTTACATATAAAATATAACTTTATTCTTTTCAATTCACAAATGGAAAAGGTAATAATGTCATTCCTTGATGTGTAGACTATCGCATCTATGAAGCAATGTGATTCATTCTTTTTCATCACCGCATCAAAATAACATTAAATATAAGTTTTTATAATTAAAAAACGGTATTTATTATATAATGGTGATTCTGAAAAGATAAATATTACTTACCATCTTTCTATAGTGATCATTGAAAAATAGTAACATTACTCATGGGTACATATGACCTACTGTCTTTGTGATCATAATGTTGGTTCATTTTTTATAACCATAATTCTTGTATGTTTTTGAAATTATAATTGATGTAAAACATTTATAGTTATTTAAAGTTAATTGTTCTATATATTTTCAAATAATGACCTCATAGACCATAGTCAACATATCAATGTCGGTTTTGACACATAAGTCGAATATGGTCAAAACATCTGACATAAACATTATTGATTAATTAATTATATATATATTTTATAAGTAAAATAAAAGTAATAATAAATTTGTAAAATTGTTTGAAACAATTAAATAATTAACCAAACATTATTATTTAGTGAAATAGAGGAGTGGAATGACAAATCGTACTCAAGGTATAAGATTTTGTCTCAATTTCATTTCATTGAGTTATATTGTAATGTTATGCACCTAGTTTCTTTTTTGTTGTGTATATAATAGAATTTGACATGTTATATCATGAATTTTATTTATTTAATAATATTAAATTATTCAATTGATGTTATTATTTCACAGATATCATGTTTCAAAGGTTACTTAAGTAGTAAGGGATTTCATAACTCAATTTACATTCATTGGGTTAAAATTATTGGTCATTGATTATGTTATGCTAAGAATATGTGTAAAACTAAATCTGATTGTATTATTGTTTATTTAAAATTTAATTCTATGTATTTAATATTTTCACATATAATTATTTAATTTATTAATTCTCACTTCACTGATACGATCTTTATAAGGGTTTTACTCATCCAAATTTTGTTTCTCTGAGATATATCCCATATTCAACCCTTATTATTTGTGGTATATATACTACTCAAAAATGTATTTTATGATTCTTATCCTTAAATTTTTGGTGTTTTACATATCTTTTCTTTATTCATCTTTCAAGGGGTTACCAGTTTCAAAGTTACCAAAGCGGTAATGGATTTTTTTTACAATTTTATTTCCTTGTGACATTTGTTATGTTATAGACCAATTTTATTTTAAGAGGTTTATATTCTTCTACTTTGACATATTATATCATAAATCTCCTTATTATCATGATATTATAATTTTCATTTAATATTTTTCCATTCATGGGGATTGTGATTAAAATGTTTCAATATGGTATGGGACACTTTGGAATGATTAATGAATATTATCCACAAGAGTGATTTTAATGATCATTTTAATGGTAGTTAAATTCATCCACATAAACAAACCTTATTTTTACTTATCCTAAAATACTGGATATTTTGTATTGATACCATCCTCTTTATTTATTTGGATGGATTATGATTGTTTCAATGGTATTCTTAAGGAACCCATTTCTTTTAAATGTGTTAATCATGTTATGGAAGTTGTTTATTTTCCATGGGATAACCATGCTTTGAAGATATTTTTATGGAACCCATTTCTTTTCCATGGGTTAATCATGTTTCAATGATATTTTTTTGGAACCCATTTATTTTCCATGAGTTAGTCATTTTCTAAAGAGATTGTTATGGAACACATTTCGTTTCTATGGTTCAATATTATTTGGAAATAGATTATTATTGAACCCATTTCTTTTCAATGGGTTAATCATGTTTCAATGAGATTTTTTGGGAACCAATTTCTTTTCCATGGGTCAATCAAGTTTCAAAGTGGTTTTCATTTAATCCATTTCTTTTCCCCAGGTTAGTCATGTTTCAAAGTGATTTTTATTAAACCCATTTATTTTCCATGGGTTAATCATGTTTCGAAGACATTATTATTGAACCCTTTTTCATGGTTTAATCATGTTTCAAAGATATTTTTATTGAACCCATTTATTTTTCTTGGGTTAATCATTTTTCAAGGATATTATAATAGAACTTATTTATTTTACATGGGTAAATCAAGTCATAAAAGTGATAATGGATTTTCCAATGAGTTTTAGATGAAATCAAATCTTTTTTGTGTTATGAATTTGTAATGGTACTTGTACATTTGATGGGTGGTTATGTGATAAACCGATTATGGGTGGTTTTTTGATAAACCAATGATGGGTGGTTATGTGATAAACTAATTATCGAGGGTTCATGATATCCCTCCAATAAAATGGGTATGTAGTTCAGTCATATGACTATTCCATTTAAAAAAGTAAAATATATAAAAGTCGACCTCATGGTTATTCCATTTATAAGAATGAAAAGTATAATAATTCCCCAATATACCTTTATGTGCTTTATATGATTTTTATGGGTTTATAATTTTTCTAATGATTGAGATTGATATCACATGGGTTTTGATTATTTCTTCTGATAAATGTTTCCTTTTACATGTTTTCATATTTCATTATCCAAGTATTAATGGGTTTGAGTTCTTTTACATCTCACTTGTTCACTTTGATATCATCATCATACCCTTATGAACTCTTATACTCAATGATGAAATTCAATTTTTATTAATTATGTTTACCCTTATTGAGTATTTGATCCCACCCTTCTTCATTTCCTTCTCCTCATGTTTTAAAGAATGATGTTAAACAAGTTATATCAAGAAGGGATTTTATATGGAGGATGATGATTCATTAATCTGATAAAGAAAATATGGTTTAAGAAGGATAAGTTCTTATTTAATGTTGTGTGACTTGTTTATGTTAGATTTTTTCCTAATTCTCTAAAAATCTAAACATAGAAGGTCCACCAGTATGTGAGTGATCCATGTTTTCATTTTGATGTTTTAAAGTTTAGATGAAAAATTTGGGTCACAATTATCAGCATCAATTCCATAAATTTAAAGTAATGGATTTCATCACAGGATCTATAAATGTGGATTCTAGGTTTTTATGCATCTTTGGGTTGATCACCCAACACATGGGTAGAAACAATGGTGAAATGATAAAATAAAGTAATGATTATTATGTGTTGGCTAAAATAACTTGTGAGATTAGAAATAGATTTAAGGAAAAAGATCCAACTATTGAAATATAGATATTAAGAAAAAAATAAAAAGGTGAATGATTTAATAGAAATAGAAAATTTAATGTTCTAATTTTTAAGAGGATAAAACAATGTTAGAAGAATAATATCCGAGGTTTTTCTTATTTTCTTTTCCAATCACTCAAAATGTGAATATTCTCAATATTGTAAAATAAAACACGTGAAATGAAAATATATCTCTTAAGTTTTCACCTTCAATTTTTTCATTCATCTTATTTAATTTTGATAAAATGAATTACGTATGGTGAATGAAATTTTAAAGTATGAAAAATTAGTTATATGAGATATTTTAAATAAATCACAATAATAATCAATTTAAAGGTTTTCAATGAAATAAAAAAAATATTTTTTAATTGGTATGTAAAAATAAGACATAAACAATGTTAAAGTATGATGGATTAATAAAATGATAGGATGGATTTTCTATCACATAAACTCAATATTTGATACCAACTGATGCAAGACGCAAGGAGTGTAGATGATTAATATATTTAACTTGGTCAGTCTAAAATAAAATAGGTTCATTTATACACTCATTTTATTAGGATTTAAATAATTGAGTAAATCCTCATTCACATTATAAGTAGTTCAACTTATGAGGTGTCCCATACATAATTATTATTAAAAATAAAAAGTAAAAGTAAATTTTCAACAAATATTAATCGTTAAATATGAATCCTTAAACTGAGATAAACCTGTTACTTGAATTTAAATATGATCAGTGCTTTTCAATAATGTTTAACACTGAAGGATAATGGAGAAATGTCAGTCAATGGAAGGTCAAGGTGGTGGATACATAAGAGGAATGAGATGGATTCATCCAACTATATATTTTTAATTTGTAAAAGTAAAAAAATATTATAATATAATACAATATAATATTGAAATTATACTATTATTGTTGGTGGTGGTGATGTTATTATCATATAATACATTATTTGACCCCTGAATAAGGGTAGAAATTGAAGTTACCATTGATAGGTAAATGTCAAAAAAACTACAAAATGCCCCACTAAATAACCTAGTGAGGGAGAAAGGAGTCGCCCATGATGATTCCATATTTTTATTTGCTGTTGATCCCTCTTTTTAATTGGTTTATGGGAATCTATTATATATATATAATATAAATATTATATAATATAATACAATATATTAATGTGTGTGTTACATATTGTGTATTCAAGGGTATGTGTTTGGTTAAAATATGTGAATGATATAATGATCGATAGGGGTGAATTGACTAATTTAAAAAAAATTAATGGTTTATAATTATTATTAATTAATATGTACTGAAATTAAATTAGAGATATATACAAGATATTTTTATCGGAGTTCAGATCAAATTGATCCTATTTTTTCTCTTCACTTATCTCAAATGTAGAGAGAGATTAAACCCACTAAAATGGAATCCTTGACTTTTGATAGAGATTCACAACTCTTTACAATTTTATTTTTAATCCTTAGAGGCTTAACCCACAACATTCCATTTTAATCTTCAGAGGAACAACTTAAGTATAATCCTTTTTAAGTAGAGGAAGAACCATCAATTCCTTTATTCAAATCAAGCCACAACCAAAATTCCCTTTCCTTTTATTAGATCCCTCTGTAGTGAGAGGTGTCATCCTTCTGAACATGAATCTTATGCTTGTCTTTTTTTAAATGGTGCATCACATTGTTTTCTTTCTTATCATGTTGTTAAAAATTGGGATTAAACATGGAAATTATTTCTCACAACATGACTATCGTGACACCTCTCGAACAACGGGAGTGTAGAGGATTCAAGTTCCTAAGACGTTTCATTACAATTTATTTAGTAAAGTTTCTTTGGGATTTTAAAATCCTAGATATGGATGGTTTTTATTTAATACTTGCAATGGAATAGTTATTTTAATTTAAAACACATATTGACCACCATGCTTGATAAGTGATGTTCACATCCCTATATAGATCCCATCATGTATTCAAGGTTGATGGGATATAAATGCAGGTAGAGAGGGAATATTAGTCCCATTGGATGGAACCATCTCAGGACAGTTAGCAGCAAGGAACTTGGGTATTATTGATGAAACTAGAAATAGTACTCTTCCTACCATTGTGGATTTATACCTATATGTATTTCCAATGATTTCTATAGTTTACCACCTGATTTGGAAATCAAATTTTCTATCGACCTACTCCAAGGAGAAAACCCTATTTCTGACTGAAAATTCCCTTTTTATTTCATTTTTAAAAAGCCTCTTTAAGGAGAGCGGTAACCATACAAAATCAAGCCATCCAAAATTCAAAATTCAAAATTCAAAAGATGGAGAGGAACACAGAACCCAAGAACTCATGTTTCATGTGCTAAACCGCATCCATATCTGACAAACCAAATTCACATCTCCATCATCGCCATCAAATCATCAACAGATCCCTATAATCATTATCACTCTTGGAAACACCACTATTGTCGTCGCCACCCCATTATCACTGGCTGGAACAAACAAAACACAGAAGACCTGATCAAACGAAACAACATCATCGACTCTAAAAACCCTCGTCGTCTTTGTGAGCCAACACTGATAACTATATGCCCTTCATTAACATCATAAGAACAACTACAAACATAAGGTTAAACTAATCCAGGACACACCAGACGAACAACCAACAACCGAAAAAACATCCCAAAACCTTATTGTTACCATCTCTCTAAATCCAACTAGGATTGGAGCATAAGAATATAAGGTTAGGGTATAGTAGGAGTAGTTGAGGGAGAAGGTTGTTAGCAACATCAGAAACCTCCTTCATCGTCGTCGCTGAAATCACCCCACACAGCAGTTAACAGAGAAACACCATCTTGAAATTTCCAATGTTGATAAGGTTGAAGCGCATCCTAGAATGAAGACATCAAAGGAATATTGTTACATTCACATGGAATGATGACTTTTAAAGACCCGTAAAAATCAAGGGAAATTTTTTCTTAATTTTCTTTGGAATTTTACAAGAGCGCGGTTTCTGACAGCACCTGATTCCGAGGCCCGGAGTGCCCGGAATCAATTTCCGAAGTTTGGCTCGGGTACGTTCAGTGAACGAACGAGCGGGAATTTCTAACTTTTGATCCGGTGCTCGGAATTGAAATACGAGGACACCGATGAACTCGCAACGTCGATATTCGCTTAAGGAGACCTTTTCCGAAGTTGCGTTTATTTCGGGTTGAAAGTTAGTTTTTGGGTTTTTAGATTAAGTTAAATAAAATTTGTGAAATACAAAATTTTATTTAAACTTGTGGGTTAACTTCTCTCAAAGGAAGTTAGGGGTGGGACCCACACCCACTTAACCTCCTTTGAGAGGATTAAGTGTGGTGGGGTCCACACGAACCCTAAACTTTTCAAGTTCCCTAACTCCCCTCTCTCCCTCTTAAAGGCTTGTCAACTTAACTTTTATTTAATTATACAACTCATGTATAATAAATAAGTGAGTTTAATTTTGGAGTTATCTATTTTCAATTTCAAACCTTTGAAATTCTTTGTTAGGATTGTGAATAAAATAAGCTCTTATCCTAATTTTGTTGGGTTAGAACTCTTTAGCCATCTTGTGAGGATTTGAGAGCTTTTCTTTCTTCTTCAACTCTGACGAAGAACGCTCAAGCTTGACGAAGAACGCTCAAACTCCGACGAAGAACGCCGCTCCTCTCTTCTTCGTCTTCTGTGTCAACGAGAGGGAACGTCGCTTCCTCCTCGGACTCCCTTCGTCGACATAAGAAGATTCGCCAACGACATACCTCTTCGTCGTCGGATTTGACGAACGATTACCGTGACGCCAACCTCCGCGACGTTGTCTTCCGCGGGACGTTGACAAATCGTCGAACCTATACCCAAGGTAGGGGTTGTTGATTTTTGTTTAATTATTTATTCTTGTTCGTGGTTCTAGCATGATTAACGAGAGGATATTTAAGTTGTGTTATCATTTAACGTGAGGGGGCCGGACCGCATGAACACGGCCGAACCCCCTCCATCGTTCTTGTTGATTTACCTTGCGGGTGGAAACAAGGTGGCGTGGTGCTGTCGCACCACGCGGATAATCGTGCGATTATATTGCGCGGCGCCGTCGCGCCGCGCCGTTGAAGAATCATCAAGAACGCGACGCCGTCGCGCCGCGTCAAGGGGAATCGAAGGCGCGGCGGAGGGGTGCGGTGCTGTCGCACCGCGCCGGACGACGAACACCACGGCTGGTTCCGGGCCGCGGCGAGACGGGAAGACCGGCGGCAGCCGCGCCGCCGGCGCCGGAGATCGGGAAGAGCCGCGGCTACGGCCGTGGCGGTGAAGAAGAAGGCGGCCGGCCGCGCCGGCCGCCGGTTTGGATAGGAGGCAGGACCCGCGGGTCTCGCGTGAGACAAGAAACGACCGGCCTTAGGCCGGCCGAGATCCAAAAAAGGGGGGTTATGCCCCCCGCGTCTGGCACATGCGCGGCACCTGGCCGCGCCGCCGCCGGCCGGGCCGGGTCGGACCCGGTTCGGGCCGACCCAGGGGGGGTCGGGCCGGGTCGGCCCAGACCCGGACCCCCCGTTTTCGAATCGATTTCGTTCAAATGCTCATAACTTGAGCTTCGGGCCTCCGAATGACGCGCCGTCAGCGGCAACGTGATCCTTGGATCGAGACGGTCGTTTCGGTATACTATACTCAAGGTGCACCTTCCTTTTCGGGAGCCTACGTGGTTAAAACTCCGTAGTTAAGCGTGCTTGGCCTAGAGTAGTGATCAGGATGGGTGACCTCCTGGGAAGTTTCCCAGGGTGGGTGTGAGACGGAAAGGCCAATAATTAACAGACCGGGCGTCCGATTGACGCGCCGTCTGTTTCGTTGAATTCCTCTAAATGAGACGGATCTTTTGGCATACTTCGCCCGAGGTTTGGATGCATGTGGAGTACGGTCGGGTTGGTTTTGCCTTAAAAACCAACCGGGCCCCTGGGACGAAAAAGCCAATAACTCTCAGACCGGGCGTCCGATCGACGCGCCGTCTGTTGCGTTGAGTCCCTGTTGACGATACGGAACCTTTGGATACATCAACTCTGGACTTTGTGACAGTTGATGTATCAGCCTCTCGACTCGTGGAGCGGACCCTCCAAACGAGCTTGCTGTGTGCGGGAACCCTAGTGCTGGCTGTGACTGCTACTGCTACTGCTACTGCTACTACTGCTATTGTGACTACGACGACGAAGGTACAGAGATCCTGTGTGGATTCGACGACGACGACTACAGCACTCAGCGATCCTACGTGGATCAGTGCTACAGGTCCTGTGTGGGCCCGATCCTGTGTGGGTCCGATCCTGTGTGGGTCCTTGCGCTCAGCGGTCCTGTGTGAACCAGCGCCTACAGGTCCTGTGTGGGCCCGATCCTGTGTGGGTCTTTTGCGGGGGTTAGTTACCTAATGATCCTTCGTGGGTCTGATGACTTAGATGGATCAGAGATCATCTTTATCGTCCTTTGAAGATGTATACATGTGTGAGCTGAATCCTGTTGCTTTCCTGTGTGGATTGTGTTGTGTTATCCTGTGTGGATTACGTTTACTTTCCTGTGTGGAATACGTTTACTTTCCTGTGTGGATTTCGTTTTGCTTTCCTGTGTGGAATACGTTTACTTTCCTGTGTGGATTTCGTTTTGCTTTCCAGTGTGGAATACGTTTACTTTTCTGTGTGGACTGAGTTGTACTTGGGCTCGGAGGTTGGAGCGTATTTGAAATTGATGACTTAGGTATATGTATGGGCATATACCTAAGCAGTGTCGGTTGTTACTTCGTGATTGTACCTTTCTTTGTGGTTTATCCTTTGTGGATTTTGAGAGACCTTCAGGGGTCTCAGGGTCCCTCCTGAGTAGCTTATACTCACCCCTGCATGGGCTTTGCCCACACTACGTTGTGTTGGTTGCAGACGACGGACAGCGTTGATCTTAGCTGAGGATTGTAGAGCAGGACGGTACCTGGAGGTGGACCACTGGGCGGAACGTGCTTGGAGCGGACGGCGGGACCCGTGGAGCAGTGGAGCTATCTGTACCCACCCTTCAGGTGGGATTTCCAGTGGACAGCTCGGTGTAGCGGCTTTTACTTTACAGTTGTTGTTTTCCCTTTCGAGTTGTACTTTACTTTCAGTTTGGGTTTGTATACTGGCCCATTTACTTTTCCGCACTTTCAGTTGTACTCTGCTTTTGCTTAGTGTTTACTTTCCTCTTGCTTACTCTGTGGTGTTTGTTTACTTTACAAAGGCAATGCCTTCCCTTTTTACCGGGATTTACGCCTTGGTGCTAGTCGCCAGCCCCTGGCCTATGGAAGGCGGGCTTGGGGTAGTCACGGCACGGACCCCGAGGGCGGGTCGTGACAAATTGGTATCAAAGGAGTTCGGTTCTACCGTGAACTCTGATCTTTTCTATGTGAAGCAATAATGTTTAGCATATTGAGTGTGGTTATCAGTCCAGGGAGTCCAGTGTTGGTGCGGCGGCCGACATATCCGTACACCAGGACCCTGACTTCTGATTTCCGACTTAATGCACGAAAACATTGATTGCGTGTATGTTTCAAAGTTTTCTTTGTGATTTCCTTGTGTCAGCTCACCAGGTATACTGTTTGACCGTGGCGCACCTGTTTCCTATTCAGGATGGCCCCACGACGGCAGCCAGCTAGGGTTCCGAGAGTCGAGCGTGACGACAGCCCACCGAGCGACGAGGCTTCGGTGCAGGGCCCTTTATCAGCAGTGGCACCGGCGATAGCTCTACCCGCCGAGCCCCCGATGCTTCCAGCACCAGCCGCTGACGATGCACGTCGCCTTAGCGCACTGTATGAGTTTCAGCGCCAGCGACCGCCCAGGTTTCGCGGGGAGACGGATCCCCAGGCAGCAGAGGACTGGCTGGAGGCAGTGGTACGAGTGTTTAGGCTAGTGAGGAAACCAGCAGACCTCATGGTGATCCTCGCTGCGAGCCTACTACACGCAGCAGTAGGACGATGGTGGAGCTTGATGCTCCAGGTGCACGATGAGGCATCTCTACTTTGGACGGACTTTGAGAGCCTTTTCCGCTCGGAGTTCGTCTCAGCCACCCTTCGTGCGGTACGTATCCAGGAGCTTCTTCAGCTGCGGCAGGGCAGCATGACGGTCACTCAGTACTCGGCGAGATTTACCGATCTCTCGCGCTACTCGACCGACATGGTACGGGACCCATTCTTCTGGGCCCGGACCTTCGAGCAGGGTTTGAGACACGAGATCAGGGCATCGCTGATCTCCCTCAGCATACCGACTCAGACAGGAGTACTAGAGCGGGCCCTTCTGATCGAGAGCTTCCTTGCTGAGTCTACACCAGCGCAGCGACCCACCGCAGGGCGACACGTGGCATAGTCATTTGCAGCAGGCAGTCAACGGATGACTCAGGGGTCCAGACAGATCAGACCTTCGGGCAGACGACCTCAGGACACTGGCTCAGCAGTGCGGGGCAAACAGCGCGGAGCCAGTCTTTCGAGTGGAAGACAGTGCTATGCATGCGGCGGGCAAGGTCACATGGCTCGGGACTGCCCGACCCGTCATGCAGAGGAGCAGCAGACGGTTGAGGAACCACCTAGGCAGAGGCAGAGGGTCGACCGTGGCGGTCCGCAGGGAGGAGGCGGACGAGGCAGAGGAGCTGGCCGAGCAGTAGGTGGTGGGCAACGTTTTGAGGCTCTACCACCACCACCACCAGGAGGTCCACCCCGACCTCAGGGGAGAGCACAGCTTCAGGCAGCTGAAGCTTACGATCATGGAGCTCCGGAAGCGGGTGGACTAGTGCGGGACTAGCTCCAGGCATAGAGGCCTTGGCCCATAATGCCTCTAGCTTCGTAGTTTGTGTTTCCTTGTGACCTTGTTCTTTAAGTTGAAGTAATAAAAGACACTTGCCTTGGTGACTTTTGTTTTCTTGTCTTTTGTTTGTTTTTACTAAGAGGTGTCGGTTAAAAACTATTGACTTGACCCTCACTTTCGAGATTCGTACTGGAGGAAACTCAGTGACCACACACTGATGCCGACAGTGTGACTCAACCTTTGGAGGCGAGAGTAACGGTTGGATCTCTTGGTAGCAGCGTCGAGGCCTTACGACGTCATCCATGCCATGAATTAACTAATCATGACGGGATTGACTGTTTTAGGCAAGGAACGTGGTTCATCCAGGGGATGAGACCGGATTTCACTTTTCGTCAAAGGAGAAATCTTTGCAGCTAGCCTCTTTGCCGATATCCTTCGTGGATAGTGATGGAGCAGCCTTCCTCCAGTCTCTCACAGTCACCCCTCCTCTACTACAACAGGTCAGAGAGGCACATCATGAGGACACTGACTGTGAGACACGGCGTGCACAGATATCCTCGGGACAGACACCTGATGGTTTCTCCCTTGGAGCAGAGCACGGCATCCTTTTCAGAGGACGTACCAAGGTACCAGTCGCTTTGCGAGAAGGAGGTGCTGATAGAGTTTTACACTTCTCCTTTGGCGGTACATCCTGGAGTGGCGAAGATGTACCAGGATCTCAGACGACAGCACTGGTGGCCGGGCATGAAAAAGGCAGTAGCAGAGTTCGTTTCTCGATGCCTCACCTGCCAGTAGGTGAAGGCAGAGCATCAGGTACCAGCAGGCTTGGTACAGCCCTCGGAGGTCCCGGTGGAGATAGAGGATCGACAGGAGCGGGTCCTGCGTGGGCGATCGATTCCTCTTGTGCGCATCAGATGGCAGCACGGGAATCTCCAGGAGAGCACATGGGAGCGAGAGGCTCAGATGCGTGCTCAGTACCCTCATTTGTTTCCCTAGTTTTTGATGTATCTTTACGGGGACGTAAAGACCTGAGGTGGGGGTAATGTAAAGACCCGTAAAATTCAAGGGAAAGTTTTTCTTAATTTTCTTTGGAATTTTACAAGAGCGCAGTTTCTGACGGCACCTGATTCCGAGGCCCGGAGTGCCCGGAATCAATTTCCGAAGTTTGGCTCGGGTACGTTCAGTGAACGAACGAGCGGTAATTTCTAACTTTTGATCCGGTGCTCGGAATTGAAATCCGAGGACACCGATGAACTCGCAACGTCGATATTCTCTTAAGGAGACCTTTTCTGAAGTTGCGTTTATTTCGGGTTGAAAGTTAGTTTTTGGGTTTTTAGATTAAGTTGAATAAAATTTGTGAAATACAAAATTTTATTTAAACTTGTGGGTTAACTTCTCTAAAAGGAAGTTAGGGGTGGGACCCACACCCACTTAACCTCCTTTGAGAGGATTAAGTGTGGTGGGGCCCACATGAACCCTAAACTTTTCAAGTTCCCTAACTCCCCTCTCTCCCTCTTAAAGGCTTGTCAACTTAACTTTTATTTAATTATACAACTCATGTATAATAAATAAGTGAGTTTAATTTTGGAGTTATCTATTTTGAATTTCAAACCTTTGAAATTCTTTGTTAGGATTGTGAATAAAATAAGCTCTTATCCTAATTTTGTTGGGTTAGAACTCTTTAGCCATCTTGTGAGGATTTGAGAGCTTTTCTTTCTTCTTCAACTCTGACGAAGAACGCTCAAGCTTGACGAAGAACGCTCAAACTCCGACGAAGAACGCCGCTCCTCTCTTCTTCGTCTTCGGTGTCAACGAGAGGGAACGCCGCTTCCTCCTCGGACTCCCTTCGTCGACATAAGAAGATTCGCCAACGACGTACCTCTTCGTCGTCGGATTTGACGAACGATTACCGTGACGCCAACCTCCGCGACGTTGTCTTCCGCGGGACGTTGACAAATCGTCGAACCTATACCCAAGGTAGGGGTTGTTGATTTTTGTTTAATTATTTATTCTTGTTCGTGGTTCTAGAATGATTAACGAGAGGATATTTAAGTTGTGTTATCATTTAACGTGAGGGGGCCGGACCGCATGAACACGGCCGAACCCCCTCCATCGTTCTTGTTGATTTACCTTGCGGGTGGAAACAAGGTGGCGTGGTGTCGTCGCACCACGCGGATAATCGTGCGATTATATTGCGCGGCGCCGTCGCGCCGCGCCGTTGAAGAATCATCAAGAACGCGACGCCATCGCGCCGCGTCAAGGGGAATCGAAGGCGCGGCGGAGGGGTGCGGTGCCGTCGCACCGCGCCGAACGACGAACACCGCGGCCAGTTCCGGGCCGCGGCGAGACGGGAAGACCGGCGGCAGCCGCGCCGCCGGCGCCGGAGATCGGGAAGAGCCGCGGCTACGGCCGCGGCGGTGAAGAAGAAGGCGGCCGGCCGCGCCGGCCGCCGGTTTGGATAGGAGGCGGGACCCGCGGGTCCCGCGTGAGAGAAGAAACGGCCGGCCGAGATCCAAAAAAAGGGGGGGTTATGCCCCCCGCGTGCGGCACATGCGCGGCACCTGGCCGCGCCGCCGCCGGCCGGCCGGGCCGGGTCGGACCCGGTTCGGGTCGACCCGGTTCGGGCCGACCCAGGGGGGGGTCGGACCGGGTCGGCCCGGACCCGGACCCCCCGTTTTCGAATCGATTTCGTTCAAATGCTCATAACTTGAGCTTCGGGCCTCCGAACGACGCGCCGTCAGCGGCAACGCGATCCTTGGATCGAGACGGTCGTTTCGGTATACTATACTCAAGGTGCACCTTCCTTTTCGGGAGCCTACGTGGTTAAAACTCCATAGTTAAGCGTGCTTGGCCTAGAGTAGTGATCAGGATGGGTGACCTCCTGGGAAGTTTCCCAGGGTGGGTGTGAGACGGAAAGGCCAATAATTAACAGACCGGGCGTCCGATTGACGCGCCGTCTGTTTCGTTGAATTCCTCTAAATGAGACGGATCTTTTGGCATACTTCGCCCGAGGTTTGGATGCATGTGGAGTACGGTCGGGTTGGTTTTGCCTTAAAAACCAATCGGGCCCCTGGGACGAAAAAGCCAATAACTCTCAGACCGGGCGTCTGATCGACGCGCCGTCTGTTGCGTTGAGTCCCTGTTGACGATACGGAACCTTTGGATACATCAACTCTGGACTTAGTGACAGTTGATGTATCAGCCTCTCGGCTCGTGGAGCGGACCCTCCAAACGAGCTTGCTGTGTGCGGGAACCCTAGTGCTGGCTGCGACTGCTACTGCTACTGCTACTGCTACTACTGCTACTGTGACTACGACGACGACAGTACAGAGATCCTGTGTGGATTCGACGACGACGACTACAGCACTCAGCGATCCTACGTGGATCAGTGCTACAGGTCCTGTGTGGGCCCGATCCTGTGTGGGTCCGATCCTGTGTGGGTCCTTGCGCTCAGCGGTCCTGTGTGAACCAGCGCCTACAGGTCCTGTGTGGGCCCGATCCTGTGTGGGTCTTTTGCGGGGGTTAGTTACCTAATGATCCTTCGTGGGTCTGATGACTTAGATGGATCAGAGATCATCTTTATCGTCCTTTGAAGATGTATACCTGTGTGAGCTGAATCCTGTTGCTTTCCTGTGTGGATTGTGTTGTGCTATCCTGTGTGGATTACGTTTACTTTCCTGTGTGGAATACGTTTACTTTCCTGTGTGGATTTCGTTTTGCTTTCCTGTGTGGAATACGTTTACTTTCCTGTGTGGATTTCGTTTTGCTTTCCTGTGTGGAATACGTTTACTTTCCTGTGTGGACTGAGTTGTACTTGGGCTCGGAGGTTGGAGCGTATTTGAAATTGATGACTTAGGTATATGTATGGGCATATACCTAAGCAGTGTCGGTTGTTACTTCGTGATTGTACCTTTCTTTGTGGTTTATCCTTTGTGGATTTTGAGAGACCTTCAGGGGTCTCAGGGTCCCTACTGAGTAGCTTATACTCACCCCTGCACGGGCTTTGCCCGCACTACATTGTGTTGGTTGCAGACGACGGACAGCGTTGATCTTAGCTGAGGATTGCAGAGCAGGACGGTACCTGGAGGTGGACCACTGGGCGGAACGTGCTTGGAGCGGACGGCGGGACCCGTGGAGCAGTGGAGCTATCTGTACCCACCCTTCAGGTGGGATTTCCAGTGGACAGCTCGGTGTAGCGGCTTTTACTTTACAGTTGTTGTTTTCCCTTTCGAGTTATACTTTACTTTCAGTTTGGGTTTGTATACTGGCCCATTTACTTTTCCGCACTTTTAGTTGTACTCTGCTTTTGCTTAGTGTTTACTTTCCGCTTGCTTACTCTGTGGTGTTTGTTTACTTTAAAAAGGCAATGCCTTCCCTTTTTACCGGGATTTACGCCTTGGTGCTAGTTGCCAGCCCCTGGCCTATGGAAGGCGGGCTTTGGGTAGTCACGGCACGGACCCCGAGGGCGGGTCATGACATGACTGTTGGAAATTATTTCTAGATCATATAGATCATCTTACCTCAGCACACATCATAATAATTCCAGAACAAGGTCAGGGATATGTGGTATATTGTGATGTGTCTGAATCCAGTCTCAATTCTATTATCATATAGGGAGATCATGTTTTTACCTATGGTTTGTTTCAGTTGTGAATGCATGAGAAGAATTATCAGACATATGAACCTGAATTAGCTAAAGTGTTTCATGCCTTACAGTATTATAATCACTCTCTTGGGAGAAATGATCATAGTCTCTATTTATCATAAGATTTTAAAATATATCTCTCTCAATGATACTTGAACTACAAGAATTGATGATGATTGGATTATCTCTAAATATTAGACTTTAAATTGGTGTATATATTCAGGAAAGGAAATTTTTTATTATATGCTTTGATTTGGAATTTATCTAATAATGTTTTCATGGAAGCTCATGACTTGTGGCAACTGATGAGTGTCACAAATGAAAAGCACCCATATTATGCCGAACAATATGAGAATGTAGTTTTATTCCTAGTTAATCTTATTCTTGACTTGTTGATTTTATAAAATAGGCTCAGATATTAGATCCTGATTGCACCACCATTAAGTCAAACATAAGTGGTGGGAGACATATGAGGTTTTTACATTGGATTTAAATTATTTTTTCCTGTTTTCATAATCGAGTTTCAGTCCCTTTTCGTCATATCATAATTTAAAATGTACCATTGATTCGAGTATTCATAAAATGTACATGTTTATGAAAAATCATTTCCAGTGGAGAGTTATGAAACAAAATATTTCATATTGCATTATGAAGTGTCTAAACTATCAGTAAGTAAAGGTTTAGCATCTTGGTCTAGCTTGTATGTTTCTGTTTTTTTCTATTTCTGTATATAAGTGGGATCATATTTCCATGGAATTTTTCACTAGTCTACTGAGGAATATTCAGAATCATGATGTTATTTACTTTATTGTGGATAAAATCACTGAATTGTAACACTTACTCCCTATTATAGGGACTAACATGGTAGAGGATTTGAAAAGGTTATATATTTGAGAAGTGGTCAAGTTGCATGGAGTTCTTTCCCCATGGATATAGCCCAAATTTCTAGTAGTGTTTTCTGGATAAAAAAATTACATCTTTTAATTCATAAAGGATGTCAGTTCCAGAAACCCATTGAGGTGGCTTCTTAGTATCAATGGTATTTTCAAACCTTTGATGATTTTTTATGTATGGATGATACATTGGAAAGAATCATCGATGTACTATGAAACCGAAACTACATAGAAATATAAGCCTTCTAGATCATGTACTCTTCATACAAATAGGACAAGATAGTTTACCCTTCATTTCCTAACAAGAAATCATTTCATAAGAATGAAAATAATTTATTTTTTGTATAATAAAAACACAAATAGGACATATTTATTTCAAAGAAGCATTATATGTGTGGACACGTACAATCCAAAGCTTATTAAATTCTTTTATTAAAGGATACAACTAAATTTCAATATCATTATTAGGATTAAAAGGTCCATATATGAGTATACTCAAGAAAGTAAATGGTTTTTATACACATCCATGGACGAAGGTTATAAATTTTAATTAAAAGTAACCACATATTGTGTGAAGCAAGAATCTGACCCAAAAAATGAAAATTGTCACGTGATATACCAAACCTGGCATTCTGCACCTGAGGTGAAAAATCAGGATATCATGTATCAAATTTTTTCCATGCTAATCTATTAGTGGGATAAACCAAATTATCATTATTCTTAATTATCTCAACATAATTATAAGAAAAAATTATTGATATTTAATAAGATGTGAAAAGATTTGGGAGACTAGGAATCAATAGAAAGTGTCACATTACCTTGTTGGCATATGAGTAAGGGTTCAATCTGCATTTGGATTAAATTGTGATTACCACATTCTTTAAAATCATTAAGGTTCATGGATTCCTCTAAAAATAAGTTGCAATATTTTGGTGAAGCATTATTTTATTAGTTGAAAATAAAATTTGACCTATTAACATCCAAGACAAATATTGATTTTATGTAATATATAATTCATCATAAAGTCTATAAAAAGATAATAAGATAATTTATGCTTGTATTAAAAATTCCATACATGGTTTTCCCATGATGCAGTCTCCTTAAAAATTCCATCTTTTTCATTTTACCACATAGAAAACATATAGGAGTCCTCACATCATCCATCAATTTTTTCACTCTCTCTACATCATCATTTTAATTAGTTGAATCATTTGTACTTGTATAATTGTCTTCATTAATTAGAATAAATTATTTCTCATGATGATAAATAAATAAAAACTAGTCAAATATAAAATTCTCCATTCCACTCCTTTTATTTCGATCACAAATAGTCTGGGATTTCTTTTTCTATTCATTGTGATACCAGACATAATAGTTTATCTAGAAACCAAATTTTTTTATATGGTATCTAATTTATTTTGAAGTAAACCAAGGTCTACTGAAAATATTATAAAAATTCAAAGATACAATCCCTCAATCTGAAGCATTATTAAATGAAAAATCTAAAAAGTCAAACTTATTTTGAAACTCGGTTTAGATTTGATTAGTATAATACATCCAACTTCTATACATTCTATAAAAAATATACCTTTTATTAAAATCAACATAATATACCATAATTAGAAAATTCATGACAATGATGAATCTTTTAAATACATATTATGATATAAAAATAATTCCACAACAAAATACATAAGTTTTATCATGGGAAATTTTTTAAATAACAAGATAGTTCCAAACAATATGAAAATTCCCATACTTGATACATATGATTTTATCATGGAAAAAATTTATAATAATAGCATGACATAATTCAATAACAAGTTTCTATGGAACATATCCAATAAAATAATCCATGTTCCAATTTTAATGTGAAAATCATCAAAGAACACAAGTATATAACCTAAAAAATCATAAGAGATGGAATATTCTATAATTGATACATACTGGTAGGAACATAGAAAAAGTATAATAAATGGAATATGAAACAACTAATACAAACTTTTAGCACACCAATCAAATAACAAGTCCTAGATAAAGTTACAAGAAATACATTTAACTAGAAAAAATATATGTTCCTCATCCAAATAAGTTTTTAGTGTTTTAAAACATAATTTTGGAAAACATATATTTAGGAAAATAGATAGTATCTAGGGAAAAATATTTTTATATATTTATCCCTTCTAACATAATTACTATTTCATTTATACAAAATACAGTTACCTCTTAATACATACTAAAGTACCCCAAGAATAGGTTAGAATAGAGAAATATGATTGAATTATTAAAATGTAATGAGAACACCAAGATGATATGTTTTAAAAAAATAGCTTATTCAATTCAATTGTTCTTCAAGAACTAACCTATAGTTGAACACTTTAATAATGATAGTTCAACATGTATATTTTAATATGTTTGGTTTCAAAAAAATCTTACATAATAAATTTCCAAAAAAAATTAAAACTAGTGTTTATATAATTAAATTTTGGTTCAAAAATAAATTTTATACTCAACATGTGTTCAAATTAAATAAAAAATTATATAAATATAGTTAATTGTTACATTAAAAACTTAATTCATGCTTACATAATGTATTAATAATTTCATACCATAAATGAAAATTCTTACCTTCTTTTCCTGATCAACATTCAAAAAAACATGTTTAACACTTTATCAAAGTAACCCAGTGGAATAATCATAAAGAAAATAAATAAATTCCCCTTTTTATATAACATAACAACTTAGAAATTTATTTAATAAGACTATGCATAACATAATTCAATATCACATGTCTTTATAACATGTATAATAAAATAATAAAAATACCAATTTTAATATGAAATTCATCAAATCATACTAGTACTCAGCCAAAAAAATCATAAGAGATGAAATATACTATAATCTATGCATACAAGTAGTCATAAAAACAAAGTATATGTTATGTATTGAGTTTTTGAGTGGGCTGAAATTTCCCCAACTTGTTTGAATTTTTTAGTTTTCTTGTCGGACCAACATTTATCTTGATTATCAAAAATTAATTCTTATATTTCATTTTACCCAATTCATTTAGATTTATTTTAGTTCCCAATAAGTCTCTTGGGGTTTTGAGGGTTTTCTAGGTGCATGAGAGGCTGAGAACCTATAAGGACTCAACCTTAAGCATTACATAATCTTGAATTATGTTAAGAATTAACATTGAGGATTTTTTCAGGTTTAGAGTTTTAGAGAATTAGGCTATAACTATTATATAACAACTTCAATATTACATATCGACACTACTTCTCAGTGTCCATTTTTTATAAAATAGAAAATACTCTTAAAAAGAAACATGTCCATTTCCATGTTTTAGACATCATGACTTTTCCTTGATCCCATACTTCACCCTATTCATCTTTAAGTCATGTGGAAATCATTTCAAAAACATGGTATGAGCATAAAAAACTCAGTAAGGATTATAAAATAAGGAAGGAAAACATTAGCCCATCAATAAATACAAATCAATGAAATCATACTTTTAAATCATAACATGCCTTACGAAATCATAAGATTTATGAATAACCCACAAAAATCATAAATCATAAAGGTAACTTATGGAATTCATTACATACTTACATTGTAGCTATCACAGCTAAATAGGGAGTCACATTTGGAATACCCATCATATTATATTCCCTAAATCTCTTAGGAGAAACATTAACGTTTACCTCTGTCACGTTACCCAGTGCAGTGGAGAGCTATCTCGGGCTCACTCGCCCTAGGTTTATCACAGAACCACCCATAAACGTAAACAATGAACAATAACCATAATATAATAATAACACATAACACAAGTACAAAGGAAAAATAAAATTTCCACATTCTAATCACAATATTTCAAATCATGATATTGAAATAAAAAATTCTTTATCAAACCATTTTCAAAACAAATTAAAACATTTAATAATGAGATTTTGGAATCAAAGTTTCTCATACCACATTGAAGCTTCTAAATGAATTAAAATTTGAAAACATTAATGTCCATATAAATAAATCCTAAAAACCATTTTTAAAACATGGACATTGATCAGAAATATTTAGAAGAATAAATATTTAAAACATTTAAAATGTTATTTTAGTTAAAGGGTTTTTAACAAAATAAGAGACGCTTGAATAAAAATAAATGAGGAATAAAATTTAATCAGAAAATTATCATATCATTATAATAACGTTATTCATGATATAATATTCAAAATGATGGTATATACACCATATAAGAGTCAAATGGTTCATAACAACAATGAAGTCCCAATGGAGTGTAAATTGAGATGAACTCCCTTATAAAAACTGTATCCATAGATTAAGGATAAATAAATTACATAATACTGTGTAAAAATTATAAATACACTCAATATTATTGGATATTAAGTGTAAATCAATCAAACTAAATTCACACATGTTATTTTTAAGACAAAACAAATGACTTGGATGTTTAACTCAATGAATGGGAATTGCGTTAAAATTACTCTTATCAAGTTCATATTGATGACCTGAGAATTTATAAATGGAGTGAAAATGTGTATCAAAAGTATATCCACACACAAGGGGAGTGAAAATTACATCATAAATAAATAAACAGTTATTCCATGGATAATCATAGCATTAAATAATTAAGAATTAGAAGATTAACCGAAGGAATGGAAATTGGGTTCAAAAGTTCCCTTACTGATTTCGTAACTTATGAAACATGCACCACATGAAATAAGAATCATACAATGAAGATTTAAATACCAATATATTAAATTATATTACACAAATAATACAATATTGGTTAGTACATACACCACACAAAAGGAAATAGTGGCAAATATTGCATGAATCTCATGGGAATAAAAGGTGAGATGAAACCCCCTTAGCATGTTGTAATCAATCGAGTCGTAGGACCAAAAGTTAATAAAAACCAAATTAATCACAAAATACCATGAATATAAATATATTAATGATAATATATATCAAATGTAAGTACATAATAAACCACATGAAATAAATAAGGGGTGAAGAATGTAAATCTCACAGAATTAAAAGTGAGATAAGAAACCCCTTACCTCGTGTCTGACTTGACTTGTTTGTTCCTTGTTCTTCCTGAATAATAAACTTAAGTTAATTTACACAAGATTAAGAACCTTTTTCATGTTTATTATTCCTTTTATATCACTTATTACCATGTTATAAACATTATGTAATCATTTAAGTTAATAATGGTTGTTTTGTCAATATTTGGTACTTGAATCAAAAATGAACACCTTATTTTTACAAGTTGTCCATGAGGTCAAGAGTCCATTATCTCCAGACTGATATTAATGATTTAGATATAATATATATCATATATATCGAGTATATATATGTATTTATAACAGTAAATAACATTTGGAGATAAGAAATGAAATGCACCGTTCATGGAGACGGTAGGTCGTACGTACGCATGAACGCTACTTTCATTTCTATTTCATATTTTAATTGAATGAAGACTTAATGATACATAGTTATATTATAATTATAGTATAATATCATATATAATATCAATAAATCTATCCTTTATATGTCCCTCGTATGGTATGAATGTGTCTTATCACTTTGAGGGGGCGGTAGTCCGCACTTCCTCAAATGAAATTATCGTGTTTACCCATAATGGAAACCACAAAGGTATGAAATAAATTAAAATCAATAAATAAGAATAAATAAAACATAAACATAATATATATGTATATATATCATATATAAATACAGTTCCATCATAATGGCCACCATGAGAGGTGGTAGGAGATATTCAAACAATCATCGTTTCGTGAGGCAGTAGTTCGCCATCCACAGAAACAATATGTTCTTTACCCATTAGATAAAGGTGTGTGTAAGTGTAGTTAGAATACTTCTCATAACAAAAACCTAGTACATTAATGATACTAGTGTTGTTATAATATAAAGGAATAAAAATATTTTAGGGGGTTGGAGATATAAAATAAAACAAAAGGAATTAAGAGAAGATGTTGCCTTTAAATTGGGTATCTCCTTTTGGTTTGAACCAAAAGGTTTACTTGAAGTGCCTTATGCCTAAGGTAAGGATTATAGGAGAAATAGAGGGATCTTGAGAGCTTATTTTGTCAGGGTTTGGACAAGACAAGGGGCTCTAGAGGTGTGTGTAATGGTTTATAAGTGGGGGATTTTTATAAGGGGTAGGAGGGGCTCTTTAGGAAAGTGTGAAAATTTTATCTTATTATATAATGATTTACAGTTTCTAAAAGTTCAAAACAAATTAAAGTCTAATATAAGATGACTCATGGTTGAAATAAAATCATCCAATAAGAATTGGATAGGTTTTAGATATTGTTTTAATCTTTATAATATTATTTATTTGAATCATTTATTAATGAGGTAAACGATGTATCATTATTGTGTTATAAATAATTTTATTTATCTGATGTCTAAAAATTATTAAGAAAACAACATGACATAGGAAATATTTTTGGATTTTAAAATAATAATTATAGTCAAATAGATAACTTATATAACCCCATGAAAAAATTAATTTACTAAAAGATATTTTTTTATGTCATTTTTTCCTTTACTTTAAGTTAATTAAAATAAAGTGTCATTATCACTCTTAAGGGTCTCCATGTGGCCTCCAAAAAGACCCAAGGATTCCCATGGTCGGACAAGACTCATCCAATAAGGTTAGGACATATGTTAAGGTACTTTTTTATTATTATAATATTCTTTTTAACTTGAATTACCCTGTTTACCTTTAACCGCGGTAAATAAAAGCCAAAAGTTACTATTCACAAAAAAAATATTTTTATCTTATTGAACCTCATTTTTACTTAATAATAACAACCATGTATGTAGGATTTTCGAAATTTAATTCACAGAAGTGGTAAAATTTCATTTAATTGAAAATGTCATCTTTTTGACAATTACTCGGTGTTTTCATTATTCAACAAAATTTGATGTTTTTCAGAAAAAAAAAACCCAAAATTCAGCATAAGATATATTTGATATTACAAATTAAAAAAAAGATTTATATTTTACTTAATTCAATACATAAAAGTTTCATTAATTAATTTAAAATTAATTCCCATAGTCAAAACAAAAAATGTGTTTTTAAGTAATAAAAACTATCAAAATATTGACACTTGTTTATGTACAATTTCAAAGTGAAATTACTTCCAATGACCAACATTGGATTAAATCATAAAAATATAATCTAATTACACTTTAAAACCAATTAAAAAGGTAATATAACCATGTAAATAAATTATATTAAAAGGAAGTTTTCAATTAAAAAACAGTATTTTTCACTATTCATAAAAAATGAATTTTATCAGAAAAATACCAAAAATTTACCCAAATTAAACTTCGATGTCCTGATTCTAAAGAAGAATTTTATTTTGTCAAATAGAACATATAAAAGTGACCAAAACTATATTTTAATAGGGTTATCCATTAAAAGGTGGTAAATCGACCTTTTAATAAATATTAGAATATTTATGCTTAAAATCATATTATTTCTTATTTTAAGACGCTAAATTTTTATTGGATAAATGTAAAAACATTTGAAAAATGTGTATAATCAAATTTTAGTTAGTTATATTTATTCCCACCATTACAACGGCTAGGCGTTAACCACCATTTAAAATAATAATATTATATTATTAGTGTGCAACGTAAGATTTCAAGAAACTCGTTGTTGCATATTAGGTACGCCATCGAACATAGAAACCCCTTTTAAAGTAAAATTAATATTTAATTCACAAAATATTAATTCTAATAAAAATTATTATTTCTTTATTTACCTGGGATGTTACAGAACCCAACTTTTTGGAGTGCACTGTCAGAGGTGCATGGTTTTGAAAAACTATGTAGCCTCCCAGGAAAAATTTTGTGACCATACTTCTTTACTACTCATAGTTTCAAAAACCATGTAGGAGGGAGTGCATATCCCTGAAACCCCTCTATAACTTTTAACAAAGGGTTCACGCATGGTTTTCACATGGTTTATCAAACTATGAGCCTAGATTTTGTGATGTGTGGTGCCTAGATAGTGGATTCTATAAGGCTGGAACACGGTTAGCCAAACTGTGTGGGTCATTAAAATAGGGAAAATTTCCTTTTTTTCCTCTGTTATTTCTTATTTTCCTCTATTTTCTCCTCCACTTCACTTAACGTAGTTAGGAGCTCCTCCCTTTTCCTTACTCCTCTAGGATTTAAGACAAATCCTCCATCTGAGATCCATTTTAATAGTCATTGGTCTCATTTAAACCATTTCGATAAGTCCTTAAATCCACTATCTTCTTTTTCTTTTTTCTCCTGCTATATGGTGTGCTAATTTTTTGTCATCTATTTTACCCTATTCTCAGGGAGTTTGTCTAAAATGAGGATTTATTCAAAATAAGCATCAATTAGAGTATGATATTAGACAATCGAACATCTACCAATGTAAGGTAGGTTGTTCCTGGATTTCTCATTAATTTTGATCATGTTTTAGGGGTATCATCTATATGCACCATGTGGGTTTATTGATAGGGACCTTAAATAATTAAATTCTTGTTTTTATATTAATGAATTGATTTCATGGGTTGTCAATGGGTATGACCTAGACCTTTTACACATGGTCAATATGGGTAAAGGGAATGGACCATCTTGGGTAGTTTGGGTCAAGAATATGAGTTAAATTAAATTAAATTCATTATATTTATCTTCTAGGTTCCATGGAAACTTGATGAGGATAGCTTGAGGATTGGGGTGCTGATGACCAGCTTGTTTGAGGTGACTCAGTTTTTAGGTTGGGATTGACCTAGAAACTTGAGGTGGTGTTGATCACCATGATGTGAAATATGGTCATCAAATTGTGGCGATGAGGTCATCGGATTGTTGGAAGGGTCCTTTTAATATGGGATGATGTTGACTATCAGGTTGAGTAACGTGGTCTTTGGGGAATGAGGTGCCAGGATGATATGGATTAGGTAAATTGTTGGTGATTTCCCCACATAGTATTGGCTAACACATTTTTGGACTTATCTACACACATATATGACTCAGATGATTATGTGGTTTTTACCACTCATGCTGGTAGAGGCCTCACATAGATATATATTAGGATGGTGTTGACCATCAGAGAGGTTGGAGGTGCTTATCATTGAAATCCAAGAGGACTGTGATTAACCATCAGTTGATGGTGGTGATACTATTATTTGGGGTCTAAGGCTCTCCATATTTTTGAGGACCTTGGGCCAAGATTACTTGGGAGGATGGATATCATTGTTCCTCCAGACATCAACTATTCATTCGATGGTGTTTATTATTTTGAGGACAGAAATCATTATGACTTGTACGTCGGGCTTCGAGTCGATTGAGATTTATAAGATGAGGTTCGAGAGACCAGGTACTTGTTTGGGTGTCGCTTGAATATGTCTGTTATTTGATAATGACATGGGAGGTGTCGGTTGGCATGATGAAGAGGCAATACTTCTATAGGAGGTGACTGAGGGCTCTCTAGCTTAATACTCTTCAAGGGATGCCTTGGGATTTATGCTAAGGATCCTCTTCACTATAGTTATATATATATATACCAAAATTTTATTGTATGCCGTATATATAACTGGGGTCATGTGGGATACTAGCGATGGATAAAGTGGGTAATTTATACCTTGTATCTAGTGAGCATCAGTGAAGTAGGTTATTTATACGATATACATTTGTTGTTGATTTATATTTATAATATCTTTATTATCATGGATGTAAAAGAGAGGCACATTGGTAGTGGCCTGTTGAAATTTATTCTCACACGCAACACATGCCCTTTAGTAAGTGTGTATACTTTATGATTTTTTGATCGGGTAAGGGATTGAGCTCAGGAGCTGAACCTTAGTGATAATGTTGTAGTGCCTAGCATGGGATAGATGGAAAGGGGACTTGGAGGTTCTTTCATTATATGGAGTTTCCTTTTTTTATGTTTCATTTGTTTCGGCATGATTAATATATGTATATACTATGGTGAGCCATGGGTGACACTCCATGCTTATGGTTTTATATGACCTGAATTGTATGCATGCTTCTATAGATTTCGTGATTGGATTTATTAGTCATTGCTGATGTTGTCTATTTATTCTTCTAATATTCCCTTTTTTTTTATTATATTGTGTATGGTCTTCCTTATATCATAATATGTACATAGTCCATTACTATTATCACCATATGAGGGTATATTATCCCCATAATCACCTCTTTACACCCTCACCACTAGTCGGCAGCCATTGGTGTATAGGGTGGCATGCCTAAAGCCCAGTGGTACTCCAACCCAGTGCACCATTTAAAGTAGAATCTGGGTCAGGGAACTAAAAATGGTATCAATGGTGTTTATTTTACATTTTTTTCATCCTATTATTTAGGATATGGTAGAACGGAGAATAGGATATAGTCATAACTGGTTTTAGAGATAATGTTTGGGTGACCATAGCCCCATGTGCGGGGAGCATACAAATATTCCAAGAGTGGTAAATTGATGTTATATCATGTGATTTTATATTTGATATGATTTCCACCTTAGTGGTGTACTTGAGTGGGATTATTATCAATTATGATATGTGATCCTTGGCTCGGTATGACAGGGGAGGAGATATGGACCCTTGGCCAAGTATAGGAAGGGATGATTATTTATGCTTTCTTGATAGGCACATATGATGATATATATATGTTTGGGTGTGAGTGTGTGTGTGACTATGATTAATATCTTGTAATTTTCATTTGGAACCTAGACTGTTCTAAGAGGGATTGGGTTATTTAAAGAGTCAATAAATAATGTTAAACAATTTTTTCCATATCAGTCTCTCTTTGGTTGAATTCTAATCATCCATCCCATAATTGTGGTTTCAATGAAATATCTATGTGATCTTATGTGTTGTGGTATATATATGGGCCTAACCCTGATTAGGTTAATTAGGGATGAAGATAGATTTTCAGTTGTTTAAAATTTCAACAAGGGTAGATAAACAGTGTTTTTCTACATATGCTCTCTTTGGTGGTATTATACATAGCTACCTTGAATTATATATGATGCCTAACCCTATTATGAGAAGGTGAGGGGACATGAGGCTGAATTATGTTTGACTCCTGACACTGGTGTGGGTAGTAAGGGGGTTATTAGGTAGGGTTAAATATGATACATGGTTTAATATGGTTGGGTAAGTGTCCATGAGGCTGCATGTCATGTGACATGGTTGTGATAGGGGAGTGTAAGGGGGTGAGGTTTCATTTCTTGTTAAAACTTTCCATGTCTTAATTATATTTATATTGTTATAAATTTTTGACTATAATGATTAGTATTTAGTGGGATGTCAACTAGATGGATTCTGGTGGAGAGTTAGGATGCTGGAGATATGGTTTCACTTAAACATGCATGTGTTATGGCATGTTTGAGGGTCAAGATGAGACCCTGGAGGGTCGACCTGATCATGAGCTGCAGGTACAAGAAAAGGTATAGTATCATGAATTAGTGGGATAGACATAGGATATGGAATATTCAATGCCTTTTCTTGATGAGTATCTTAGGGTGAGAATGGTACATGTCCTCTTGGGGATTGATAGGGGAGCTTTGTGTTATGAGCCTTCTATGGAATATTTGACACATGAGTTCTTGGGAAATCACCCACCCATATTCTACGGTGAAGGTGAACCAGAGGTAGATAAGAAATGAATTGATTTGGTCCATAACATCATTGACCATCTTGACACACCCCCATACTAGAGGGTGAAGCTATAATCATACAATATCAGGTGACTGACAAAGAACTAGTGTAATGTATAGCCTCATGTAAGTGGACATGAGGGACTGTCTTGGAAGATCTTTGAGGCCATTTTCTTCAAGAATTTCTTCCCATATATGTTTATGGAAGAGATAGTTCAGAAGATATTGAGCCTATAATAGGGACACATGTTCTTCATGGACTATGTATCTAATTTCAAAGACTTGTCCCATTTTTTCACCTGCTATGGCGGGAGATGAAACCTCAATAGTGAGGTATTTCAAGGATGGTTTACAACACACCATTCGGGTATTGGTAAATATCTTCATGTTATCCTCATTATTGGAGGAAGTCAGTCAAGCATTAATAGATGAGTAAATTTAGCTGGTTATTCATACTCAAGCATGGTGATGGAATCAGGTGATGTTAGCAGAGATGCTTCAAGTAGTAGGAAGCGGGGTTGAGAAGAATATCAATAGGTTAGTTAGGCTAGATATTCAACAGACCACTAAGGAGTGGGCCTTCAATGGTGTACTTATATTGTGGGAATTTTCTTAAATGTGTGGATCCATAATGATTAGGCACTAAATGAGTGATGAGCGTGAAATGAGGTTGGTAATCTAGAGTGGTTTTGCGAGAAGCCTTCTCAAATAGTTGGGAGCCAGGGACTAAGGTCGAATCAAGGGTCATAGGTTGGACTGAGAGTGGTTCGAAGAGATGGTAAATTCACTACTGGAAAATAGGTCTATACCCACGGTTTTGCAAAAAACCGTGGGTATAGGTATATTATATGAACCTATACCCACGGTTCTCCAAAATCGTGGGTATAGGGGTATTTTCTGAAGACCTATACCAATGGTTCTTCAAAACCGTGGGTATTGGGGGTTTTTTTGAAGACCTATACCCATGGTTCTGGAGAACCGCGGGTATAACTTATGGTGGGGTAATGAAAATTAGGTGGGACACAAAAATAATTTGGTGGGAAGATATTTTTCATGGTTTAGTTTAATATAATTATATCAATATAAATTTATATACTTAGAATTTGTTTAGCTCGGTTGGTTACAAGTGGATCCGCGATAATGAGACGCCGGTTCAAATCCCACATGCTACATTTTTTGAATTTAAATACCTGATGGGGATTATATTAATATATATACGTATATGTATATATAAATAACAATTAAAATCGTATCTCGGTTGGTCAGTTGATGGTGCACGACCATGAGGCTCTGCTTGAGATGCGGGTTCGAATACTGTTACCTGTGTTTTTTGATTTTAAGTACCCCACGTGGATTAAATTAAATTATATACTTTGATGTATGAATATATAGAAAAATGAAATCACAGCTCGTTTGGACCCTTGGTGTTGCACAGCCGTGAGGTGCAGCGGGATTGCGGGTTCGAATCCCGCCTGCTGCGAAATTTTTGAATTTAAATACCCCACGGTTTGAAAACCATGGGGTCTGTTGTGTGCCACGTTGGAACAGCCGTGGTGCACAATTTGGCTCCCCTATACCGACGTCATTCCAGCCCACGGTTCCCTAAACCGTGGGTATAGGTCGTTTTTTCAGTAGTTATGGTATTTAGTTTCACAAGGTGGTCATAGAAGAGAAAGTGGGACCCAGTAATGAGTTCAGTATATTGTAACTGGAAAAGCTCCACCACAAGGCCATATCTCATGTACTCAAGATTTGGTCCATGTACATGCAATGGAGCTACAAGGTGTAAAGAAGTTCAGGGAGTTGACTATGGTGAGAGGTGCACCATGGGAATGACTGGATTTCATTTATATTTTGGCATGGACATTTTTATGAATGTTCAGTTTTTGTGAACAAGGTGCATGAGTTGTTTTTAGACTAACCAAATACTAGATAGTAAGTTTTCATTGGCTCAGATGTGATATATATATATATATATATATATATATATATGATGTGTGTGGAACTAGGATTTATTATGGGAATTGATGGATGTGTGGATTCTATAAGATGTTTAGGCATAGAGACACTCTATGTGGGAATGAATATTTAAATATGATATGGTATATTGTGAGAATCTATGAAGATGAAAGATTTTGAGCATCTTTTGAGGCATGGGACCTCATATGTGTTAAGTGATACCTAGGAATGAGGCAAACATCTGATGAGATGTGAGACATGATTTGTGTTAGATATGGAATGAGTATGATTTGAGAACCTAATAAGGTGAATAAGTGATGATGTGTCATGGGATAACTTTTTAATCCAAGTATGGTTGGTGGAACATCAATTTATTTGTGTATTGGGATGGGAAGTGACCTGGAAAGAAACTCCTTATGTGGGGATCACCTTGAGGGAAGAAGACATGTGACTTGATGACCATATTAGACCAAAATAATTCAAAAGATATCGGTATGTTAAGTACAATCTCCGCCTAAGGCCTGATAGTTTGGGGATTAGCTATGTTAAGGTGGGGATACGGTAATGCCTTGAGTTTCTTAGTGGGTCGGAATTTCCCAACCAGTTTGAATTTTTCAATTTGGTGGTGGAACCAACAATTTTAATGATCTTAAAAACTTAATTTTGAGAGTTCATTTGAACAAAGTATTTAAATTTAGATGTTTTTTAAGTCCTTAAATGGTAATTGGTGTTTCAAGGGAGTTTCTTGTGCCTCGGAGGCCAAAAAACCAACTTTTCATAGTGCTCTCTAAGAGGTGCACAATTTAGAAAAACACTATGACCTCCTAGGAGAAACCATGTAGACCTTCTTCATCACTAGGAATGGTTTTAAAAATCATGTAGGAGTGGGTGCACGACCATGTAGAACCTTTATAACTCATAAAAGAGGGATCATGCACTGTTTTTAATTAGTTTTGAAAAAGTGTGCACCTAGCTCGTGCGAGGTGTGGTGCCTAGATATTGGGTGTTGGATGGTTGGCACATAGTTTTCCTAAATGTGTGGGTTATTTAAAGAGGTGAAAATATATTTTTTACCCCTCCCCTATCTCTTCTCTTACTCACTTTTCTCCTCTTCACCACATGTAGCAGGGAGATCCTCCTTTTTTTGTCCTCCTATAGTCTTTGAGCCAAATCCTCTATCTGAGCTCTATTTTGATCAATACAGTTCTCATTGGAAATGCACTGGTAAGGCCTTTTATTCACTAGATTATTTTTTCTTTTTCTTTGACCATATAGTTCACTAAATCCTTATGATCCGTTTTACCCTATTTTTCAAGAGTTTGTCTAAAATGAGGATTTATTCCCAATCAACTCAAGTTAGAGGCTGATATTGAATGAGAAAACATCTACAAGTGCAAGGTAGGTGGTACCTAGATTTATCTATGAATTTTATCATTTTTGGAAGTGCTCTCTATATGTTCCTTGTGGGTTGAGCGATTGGGACTTTAAATAATTAAATTTTTGTTTTTAAATTAATGAACTGATGTCAGGGGATGTTGTTGGGTATGCCCATGATCGTTTACACATGGTTATCTTGGGTAAGGGGATTATAACGTCTTGGTCAGTTTAGGTTAGACGTATGAATTAAATTAAATTAAATTATTTAGATTTATTTTATTGGTCATATGGGAACTTTATGGGGATATACCAAGGATTGAGGTGATAATGACCACTTGGTTTCATGCAAATCAGTCATCAGGTTGGCCTTGGCCGGGATACTTTAGGTGATGTTGATCACCGGGTTGGGCGGCATGGTCATTGGATTGAGGAAATGAGGATGTCAAGATGTGTTCATGGTCTTTATGATATGGGATGGTGTTGATCATTAGGTCCAGTGACATGGTGATAGGGGAATGTGGTTTCGGGATGTTGTGTCTTAGGAAAAAAAATTGATCACTACTAATCGTGTTAAACAACGCACCATTAGAGTCGCATGCACATAGATAGGATATATATGATTAGGTGGTGTTGACCAATAATTTTTGTAGAGGACTCCATTAGTTTCATATTAGGATGGTGTTGACAATTAGAGATTTTGAATGTTATTATTCTATAAATCTATGGGGATGGTGAGGATCCATCAGTTGATGGTGATGAGAATTCCAATTAGAGGTTGAGGCTCTCTATATTATTAAGTTTTTTGGGCCAGGATTATTTGGTTGGATGGATACCAAACTTCCTTGGGATGTCAACTATTGAGACCACATTTTTTATCATATAGAGGGAAGACATCACTATTCCTCGGATGTTAGGCTTCAAGCTAATGAGGATTTATGAGATGAGGTCTAAGGTAAAAATTACTTTTTTGGGTGTGCCTTCCGAATACCGGTTATTTTAATATGAAGTGGGAGGTTTCGATTGGAATGAGGTGTCGATTATACATTTACAGGAGTTACCTCAGGGCTCTCCAGATTTATATTTGTTAGGGGATTCCTTGATATTCATACTAAGGATCCTCGACAATATTGTTATATATATACATATATGTCATTATATTTCATATATATATAACTGGGGGCACATAGGATACCAATAATGGAAGAAGAAAGTGATTGCTTTTTTGTGGCTATTGAGCACAAGGGAAGCATGTTATTTATATGATATGAACATGTTGTTTATTTATATTTAGAGCACATGTATTATCATGGATGTAAGATAGGAACATATTGGTGGTGGACTACAAATATTTATTCTCACACCCTACTTGGGCCCTTTGATATGCGTATAGACATTATTCTTTTTGTGATCAAGTAAGGGACCGAGCTCGAGAGTTAGACCTTAGTAGTTGTATTGTACTACCTATCATGGGATGGATGGAAAGGGACCTTGGAGGTTCATGCATTAGCTGGGGTTTCCTTTTTGTGTTTCATTTTTTTCATGATTATTATATATATTTATTTATATATATATATATACTGAGGTTGTCCATGGAAGACCCCCATTCTTACTATTTTGTATGACTTGACTTGTATTCATGCTTCTACAAATTGTATGGTTGTTTTTATTATTCAATGTTATTATTGTATGTTTATTCTTATGCTATTTCTTTTTATTTATTTTGTTTTGTATGTTCTTATTTATGATTTTTCATATACATAGACCATTATTATTACCACCATCTAACGGTATAGTCTCCCTACTATCACCTCCTTACACCCTCGCTACTAGTCGGCGGCCTTTGGCTTATGAGGAGGTATGCCTAATTCCTAGTGGTACTCTGGACTATAGCATAATTTAAAGTGGTATCTCGGTTGGGGAGTTATAATATAAGACATGAAATAGGAAAAAAATGATCCATAATATCAGTACACCAATCAAAGTAGGAGTCTTGGATTCAGAAGAAATCATTGCATTTTAATAGAAAAAATATATGTTCCTCATCCAAATAATGTTTAAATGTTTTAAAACATGATTTAGTAAAGAATATATTTAAGAAAATAGACATTATCCAAGTAAAATTAGTTTTCACACATTGAAACATATTAACATAATAAATATTTCATTTATTTGAAAGACATTTACCATTTAATACATACTAAAAGATCCATGTATATGTTAGAAAGGAGAAATGTAATTGAATTCTTAAAAAAAATAAAAACTTTAGGAGGATATATTTTCAGAAAATAATAACTTATACAATTAAAGTTTGTTATAATAACTTTCCTAAACATAAATTACATAATCCCTTGATATATATTACATAAAAATAATTTTAAAACATAACTTAATTTAAGTATGATTTTAAAACAATAACATCACTTATAAACATTATTAACACCAAATATACGTTATAAAATTATAAAATACTTTTGAAAACATGATTCTATAACAATTCCATTTTCTATAATCAAATCATATAACACCCAATAGGCATAAAAACAACATGAATCATTTGATCCATTCTTTTCAAACCATCATGTTAAAATTACATCTAAATTTTTACATTTATAAACCCAATATTCACTTTGAACACATTTTTTAAGAAAAAAATCACTTTCCCACACATAATCATGCTTAAAAACAAGTAAAAATGTTAACATAAACCATTATACTACATTATATGTCTTCCTCAAACTCAATTTTCCATTTAATCATACATACTAAAAAATATTATTCATGCCATTAAACTTACTATCGTAATGATTAAGAAGATAAAATTATGGTCAATTGGTATTGAAAAAATCCATAATATCATTTTTTTTGTATTTAACTTACTTTCACATAATATCTTTACAATTACAAATATTATTTTTAAAATATTTCACACAAAATTAGATTAATATAAATTATTCCAATACTTTGATCCTTCATTAATTAAAATAAAAATATAAAATGAATAATTTTATAAAACCCTAATATATTAACAAACCAAATAATTATTACAATTATTAATTACATAATTCCCATATATATATAACACAAAAAATAATTTTAAATTGGATTTAGGTAAAGGTAGTAAGTAACTAAATATTTTAAAAAATACAACAAATTCAATCACATATATTATGAAATACAAGAAAGAGTATAATCTAAACAAAGTATAGTTCAATTAATTTAGAATAATGATGACCTAACAAGATCTATTTTGTTCTTTGATACCTAGATAAAAAAGAAATGGATGCTCATCAGGATAGAGGATGGACCAAAAACTCACCTATTTGATGTTGAATAATAATTGAATTAACAAACGAATGAATGGGGGGTATTCTCCTAGGGAGAATGAGGGGAGGATGTGTAGGTAAGGGTAAATTAGGGATAACAGGGGAGGGGAGGTCATGAACTACATTTTTGTGACTTTATACAAATGATTTTAAAAAATGGTATAGAAAACCATATGCTAACTAAATTTTAAAACTATTGGTATAGGATATTAATTTTGACACTGTACCAATGGTTTGTCTAAACAGTTAGTATTGGGACCCCTATACCCATGGTTAGATAAAACTATGGGTATAGAGGGGTGGGTATAGACCATATTTATATTAGTGTTATTAGACTCCAACACTAGATAGTGAATACATAATGTGAATATTTTTATGAAAATGTTTTCTATAACATATGACATTTGTTTAAGAATATTATCATAGCATTTCTAGGTTCCTGTTATAGTGGGGAATTATTACAACCATTTGATATGAAAAATACATTAAGTACATTTTGTAATTGATGTTATAAAAGACATCTTCAAGTGATAAGTCATTTAGTAATATTCTAGTAATAGAAAGTACAAAGTATGTTGGTTTTAGAAAACTAAGACTAAAAACATTCACTCTAGGACATGAATTGGGATGTTTGTGATTTTGAATCACTGATCTAACTCTTAAATTGATAATTGAATAATGTATACAATTTGGAAAAAAATAAAAAAATCTCATGTGATATAGATAAAACAAACTCATGTAGATTATATAATTGATTCTTGAATCATTAAGCTTCCAAAATATACAATGATAATAACCATTTATATTTCGATAATCAAAAAGAATAAATCTACCAGTTATCAAAAAATAAAAATATCAAAATTAATAATACTGATGATATCCTTCAAAACTTATAGTACATTGTTACCACACAAATATATCGACTTTATGAATGTGTAAAGTGTGTATTTAGAATATAAGTCTTAACATTGTTATCCTAACCTACCATATTTGACTTTTTTCTCATTCATTGTATTTCAATACATTTGAATATAATTGGAAAAAAATCTATTTACCCATTAATAAATAATATTAATATATATTTCATGGGGTTAAACTTTATTTGGGACTCAACATTTTAAATAAATGGTTTATTTAGTTGATTTATACAGGAAGGTTCCTTTAACTCATTAATGTGATCCCCCATGACATCCAACACCATAATTACTTTTTATGATGTCATTTGACCAATTGCTTAAAAGTTATCCACTTAAAATGGTTTCATATTAAATTATTGAAGCTTATTATTCTTAAAAAATATCATTTGAGTTTCACATATGGTTGACAATAATCATCAAAGCATGCTTATAGATTTTTAAAAAAAATAATATTGTCAATATTTTAAAATATTTATGTTTCAATTTATCTAAAAAATATATATGGATCTAGAACCCAAAAAAAACACTATTAAATTTGAAAATATTTATGTATTATTTATAAAAATGTATAATATTTTTATTTTATAAGAACAAAAATATCTATGAATTTTTATATTTATTTTTAAAAATGTTATTTTTCATATATCGGATTTAGAACATAAATTTTAAAATAATAACATAATGAATTAATGGAATCCAAAATATCGAAAACAATTCATATAATAATGTATTATTTTCCATACTATCAAGATTCTGAATCTTATCAAATCACTCAATGAATTATGATACTCAAATAGTCACAAATTTCCACATTTGAGGGACACAACTTATCATTAATTCCAAAATACATTCCATTATAGGTTCAATCATTACATCATGGATCTCAAATATTAATAATGCATTCAACATTAGTTGAACATGAATAAGAAGTAAAGAAAATAACCATTATATATCATAAAAAACAAAGGAATGATTACATATAGTAATTTAATACATGGATAAATTAAACCAAGTTGGATCCTTGGACTCCAAAATTTGATCATACAATACATACTCAACATATAAGACTTAAAAATCATGTGATAAATTTAATACTTATACATCTACATGTATCCATAAATTTTCAATGAACCATTAAAACACAATTATTGTATATGAGGAATAACATTAAACTTTTATGATTTAAATGAAAGAAAAAGTGATAGGAAAGTGAAAAAATTGTGTTTTCATTGATAAAAATATCTATTTTTTCAAATATATATTTTCATTTCTCATTTATAATTTTCAGTATGATACAATTCATGGTCCTTTAAACCATGAGACACTACCATAGAGCCTTGTGTGATTTTCAACACACCAGTCCCAAAGTTTATATAGAATCCCGCATCATCCAGCTGACCAACTGAAATCAAGTTCATCCAAAATTTTGGTATGTGATTAATGCCCAATAATTTGAGATTCCATTCATTCTTCATTCCAAATTTCACATCTACGTTTCCAAAAATATTGATTTGTTCTCCATTCATAAGTTAAGACTTGTTGAAGCTTTTGGAAACCTATTTTACCATGAACCCCTTCTCATACATTCAGTAAAATACATACCTTGAGTCAAGAATCTAGGTCTCCAACAAACTTGTAGGACTAAGCAATATAGTGATCTCTTCCAAATCTATGGAGTTTGTAGATAAAATTTAAGCATAATTTTCAGAATTCAATCATCTCTCTTGAAAGACCTTCTATAAATTTCTTTTCTTTCCATAGTACCACCATGAAAAATCAATAGGGTCAACTGATTTCCTTGGTTAATTTATCTTCTATCTTTTCCATTGAATGTAGTGTACCGTGACTATTACATTGAAAGTATTTTTGGTAGAATTTGATTCTTCCTTCCTATATATCTATTCATTTAGAATAATATCCCATATCTCCTGAAACAACAAGTTATCCTTACCGTTGGAATTTCTCACCATGTTAAAAATCACATCCTAGAATACTAAAAGCAATGATAGAAGGATAAACACTGAAAACACCCTTATAAACATTAAACCCACTTATTCCAATGAGATAAAAATTAAATTAAAGTCATTAACATGGTCTTACACCAACCTTACTTTTGACATCTTCATATTGAAAAGTCTCTAAATCAATAATACCCTATTCATTTCGGTTTACATATCATACATACTATCTATCCAGGAAATTAATTCCATAGTGGTCTTCACCTCCCAGATATTGAAGGCCACATTTTGAGCTATCTAGAGGTGTTTATTTTCAAGGTTGGGTAGGGTATGGTCAAAATTTTCACTTAACCCAATCAGAAGCTTTCTAGTCGGTCTAGGTCAGGTCAGGTTATAGAAATTTTTTGTAATGACCCGGCCCGCCCCAATTCGAGGTGGGTCAGGTTGGGCCTAATCAGGTATATTAGATCATGTAAAGAAAAATTAAAAGAAATAATACCAAAAAAACTATAAAAATATCAATTAAATTAAAAATATATATAATATTTATAATATTTCAATTACTAATAGAATAAAAATACCCATTAACATCAACTAAAAATTGTAAAAAAAATTTGTTTAAAAACATGAAATACATCATCACAAGGAGCACCTAATCAATTTTTATTTTCCAATGAAAAATTATCTATAATTATTAAATAAATTATGCATGACTAATAAAATGACATATAAGATGTATAAGAAAATAGAAAACACTTAAATTCAAATAAAATTTCATATAAACTAATTCATTGAACATTTATATTAGCCAAAAAATTCATATAAAAAATTAAATTAATACCTATTGAATTTATTTGAACATTAAATGTATTTTATTTATACATTTTATAGGTTTTCCAGTAAAAAAAACATTACTGGTAACTATTAAATTCGATAAACATTACCTGTAATGTCAAAGACATTTCTATCAGCCATGAGGTGATAATAGGGAAGCAGAGTTCTTGACCTCTGGTGGAAATAAATTTGGGATTAGTTGGGTTGGCCTGGTTGGGATGGTTCATTAGTTTTCAAAACTTTGAACCAACCCAACCTGATCCCAACCAGGCCCAAACTAACCCAACTCATCCATATATTGTGTGTAACTCAACTGAACCTGGTTCGGTCTAATTTGTACACCCATAGGGATAACATCATCTAAATTAAATATAATGAATTCAAGATGAGTATTTAATACTCTCCATTTTACATTTATTCTGAATTGATCCTTATTAATGTAATCTCTAAATCTATATGGAACAGAAAATACTTTATAGGTATCCTATAAAATCCCAAATTAGATTGGTCAAACACATCAATTATAACTATTCCCTATTCAAACATCATCCTTGTAAATAAGAACTCTCATTGAGAAGAAAAGTAATAAAGGATAAGAATCTGAATTCTTGGGGATCGCCAATAGGGTTATGAAACTGATCTCTAAACCAATATCTATTATCACTTTTTTTCCCAAAAACCCTTGATTTGAAACCACTTTTAGAACCTCAAATATGAAAAAGGTTTCCAAATTTTCGAAATAATCAACACATGACTCAATATATCTGAGCTGATAAGCTTCACACCACATCCACACACTGAATAATCGCTGAATAAAAACCTCATCTCACTCCCAAATTAGAATGAAGAAACCCTGAAAGAGAACACTCAACATAGAACACTAGGAATGTGTGTGGTTCATAACAAGTTCTACTCCATAGAAACACTAAATTTAAAAGAAGAGAAGAATGAGATAAAGTCCCCATTGAGTTAAAAGTTCCCTATATAGAACAATACATAGGGGAAATCAAAAAAACTTTATAATCAATATAAATACTAATGAAAACCATCTAACATCGAGCAAGTGGACTAGGACCATCTATTTATAAATGAGATCTACAGTATCCCTTCCAGTTCATCCAGTTTAACAGCTTTATAATCATTATGTTCATTTATTGCTTGATCAAGAAAATCTATAGCTATCCCCTAACGCACAAACTCTATCAAAATCTTCTAGTGAACAATGTAGTGTCTAGGACTCATCTACCTTAACTTTTGAAAATTTCCACCCAGAATGGTGCCACTATTGTTGCTTGGTTCTGAACCCTTTGTTCTACTATCACTACCTCCATTGGTTCTGAATTTTGACCCCAAAATCTCTCCTTCTAGAATGTCTAACCATTAATCATAAAATAGTTTTCATAGATTAAATACTAGAATTATTCACAAAATAACCATCATCCAACTAATTTTGAATATAATGAATCCCACTTATAGTTCTAACCTGAACCACGAGCTGAATAAATCCAAACCTAGTGATGAAAACCAATGTTAGTGTATCCAAAATTATGATTGAGTTTAGATATTACTTTCTTTTATCGTCACCTAATCCACACTTATAGAGGGACCTCAAAGAAAACAATATTTTCATTACACCTCAATTTATAGAAGTTGAGCCACTGATTATTCAGAAAAATAATTTTATTATGACTGTTTGATGAAAATGATAAGGTTTGTCCACATGGAGAAAGATGGAGGTGGAGTTGAACCTTATTGGTAAAATATTAATTTTATCATTCCAATTTCATGGATATTGGTTATCTATTTTAAATGGAAAATGGGGTTGTGAGGATTTTAATATTAATATTCTACATAAAAACCATGTCGGCAGCTAAATTTTATTATTTTACTCTCTCTTTTTCAAAATTCAAGTGATTTTCTTTTAGTTAGTTCCTCTCCTTTTCACGTTTATTCCCCAAAAATAACCTTTTTTTCTTCCCTCATTAACCTCACACACTATATATTGATGGAGAACTAAAAAAGGGTTGATCCAAAGGGGATTTTCATACATTGTGAGTTTCATTCATGTAATTTTGGTCATTATTTTTTGTAATTCAAGTATGACAATGAGTGATATGGGAGTTGAGTGATGGTTGTATCTATTCATTTCACATTACTTAAATACTTATTTATTCCACTATCAAATAAATTTTAGCATTAATTATTCTATTTCACTAAGCATATGGATTATTTGAGAACCACAAGTTTTGAATGACTGATGGGATATGATCATGAGTTGGGTTAGATTACACACTCATGATAGGTGTATTTTATACTTAATCTCAAATCATAAAGTTGGTAGTTAATGTAATTTGAGAAGCTATTGAGTGTACACTACTCCCATGTCATATAGTGGAAGATGATTATAAGAATGGTATGTAATATGATCATTGAATTGGAATGAAATATAACTTCATTTACAATGTCCATGACACTAAACTCAGGCTTTGGATTGATCATTTATCCCTTTAACACTATTTTTATTTTTTATTTTTTTTATTTTTCTCTTTTATTTTATCTTATTCAATTTACATTATCTGATTCATAACACACAAACCCATAGTCCTCTGTTATTATTTTCATTTTAATTAAATTATAAAAAATCCCAAAAAAGTGACAACACCCATGAAGAATTACTAATTAAGTGACCACCTCAAAAGAAAACCTGGGTTAGCCACTATGCTACTATTTTGGGATAAAAATATTGATGAGGAATGCACAGTAGGCTCATCATTATAAAACTTAATGGGTCACTCATATCTTCATAATTGTCCCATAAAGGTAATTACTGAGGATGGGTAATGAAATCAATATAAATATATTTATATATTACTCATTAAAATATGTCATGTTTTCGTACTTAAAGGAAAAGGAGAATGTTATGGTCTTTTATATTTATTTAAATAATACTCTTCATTCACACCATTTATCACAACTTCATTAAAATAAAATATAATAATGAAGTAGAGGAAACTAAAATCTCACGAAATTGTATTTTTTAAATCATTGAGTTTCTAAATCATATTGAATTATTCAATGAATTTTGATACTCAAATAGTCATAATTTCCTACATTTGATAGAAAAATTCTCATTTATCCCAAAATATGGTCCATTAGATATCCAAGTATTATATCAAGGGTCTCATATACAAATAATGGATTCAAGCTCCATTGATCATGGAAGTTAAAGTAAGAAATTAAATATGAAATATCATATAAAACTGGGAAAAATTACACATAAATTCAGTACATAGATAATTAATCCAAGTTAGATCCATGATTCATTTAGTTAGTGCATCATCTAAGAAGGAATAAATATATTTTCTGGTACCTAGGGTCCCAATAAAAAACATAAGAGAATATAATATTAATAGATACTAATAGATGTCATGTAATAATATGTTACAGTTTTATTTCATTTAATATATAAAACTCATCACTTGGTTGATCATGGTTGGATTCTATTTTTTAATTTCTTAACATTTGGGTTATAAAATAAGCAAAAAAACCCAACACATGGATGGAAATAGTGGTTAAATGAGAAAATAAAATAATGATTTTGGTGTGTTGGATAAACTTATTATTGAGGTCAATAATAGATTTAAGGAAAAACATCCAAATATTGAAATGTATATATTAACAACATTAAAAAGGGTTAATGATTTAATATAAAGAGAAAATTGAATGTGATAATAACAAAGAAGATAAAATAATTTTAGTAAAATAATATCCAAAATTTTTCTTCCTTTATATTCCAATCACTCAAAAAATGAATATTCTCAATATTTTAAAAAATAATATATGGAAAGAAAAAGTATCATCTGAGTTTTGATGTTAAATTTTTTCCATTAATCTTATTTCATTTTGATGAAATTAATTACTTTAGCTAAATAAAATTCTCAAGTGTGAATAATTGGTTATATGGGATATTTTAAATAATTCATTATAAGAGTAAATTATCATGGTTTTAAAATAAATAAAAAATAATTTTTAATTAGTAAGTAAAAAACATGATTATAGTATAAATGGCTAATAAAATGAAAGGGTGGGTTTTTTATCATGTCAAAAAAATATTTGATACCAACTGATGCATGATAAAAGTGGTATAAATGATTACTATATTTGTCTGGCTGAGGCCTAAAGACATTAGGATTGTTTATGCCCATATTTAACATGGATTTGAAAAATTGAGTTATGTCCCGTTTACATTATATATATTTTGACTTTTGGGGTGACACAGATTTAGTTATTATTAAAAATAAAAATAAAAAAGAAATATTTTCAGAAAATATTAAACGTTATATACAAAATTTTATTTATATAGATGTCAATTTATATATATATTTCTCAAATAATTAAAAAAATATATTATTATGAAATTATTTCTATAAAAATGAAATGAAAAATAATTTTCCTATGATTAAACCAAAATTAGTTTATGATGGTATGCATAAATTCATTCCTTTTCACACCAATAATTTCAAACATTACAAAAATATCATTTTTTTTATTTCAGCATGACATAAAAGATATACCTAAAATAAATGGGTTAATCACCATTAAGAATCCATATTAATGGTAAAACTAATATTCACAACATATGGCAAGGGGGTGGGGATAAGGTTTCAGGATTGGTAGATTTAAATATAAAATCAATACTATATAAGTGTGACAGAATATTTAGACAGTGCACCCAAGGAATAACATGATTAAAAGTATAAGATATGGAAAATTTAGGATGATACATTAATTGAGATGTTTTTTATTTTGAATCACAAATCTAACTCATAAATTGATAAGAAAATAATACATAAATTCAATAAAAATAATATAAATATAACTCACGTGATAGAGAAAAAATAAACTCTGAATATTTTATAATTGATTATTGAATCATTAATGTTCCAAAAGATAAAATATAAATAAACATTTTTAGATTAGTTTTCAAGTATTTACCATTACATAGAGTGGTAAAAACATAGAAAAACTTTTTCAAGTGACATGAACATGCATAAAAACTAGTGATCTTCGATGCCTCCATGCAAACATAATTCGATTGACAGGATTTTCCACTTTGGAAACAAGTTAATGTGATTTTTTAAAAAAATTATAAGATCTATTGAAATCATGACTATCAGATTCACCAACATTGTGGTTTCCACAAAGAGATTCATCCCACTTCCTCTCCCATTTAATGGGACCACACAAGATTCCATTAAGAGTAATAGGAACTCCTACCAAACCAAACTTACTAGCCATGTCAAGTTCCTCCAACAAGTCTCTATCTAGGATATCCACATATAAGGTGAGAATCAATAAGAAAACTTGAGATTAGATATCTGGTCAAATACCCATATCAATCCTTTGGGATTTCAGTTTCTTACTCGATTCCTCCTCCTGGGAGAAATGAACATGCTCAATAAAGTGGTTGGCATACTGGGTCACAATTAAATCACCTTTCTTGAGTTTAAGGAATTATATAAATATAAACAACACCATTGATTAGGGATATAATTGTTCCATGCTAATTATCCTGATGACATTATATTCCAAGAACACATATATTCTTTATTTGAACTATCAAGCCCCACCACCTTCTTCAAGGACCGTCATCCTTGAATGAAACACATTTCACCTTAATAAGGTTAGGTTTCTCCAAGAACTCAAATAGATACTTGAATTTGTTCTACCAATTCCCTTCCTCATGAGGATCATTAATAACCTGTAATGATGGTGGATTTAGAAAAAGAAAGACCTGGTCCAAATCTTTATTATCTTCCCTTCAAGGAAAAACCTCTACTGTCTGAACGGGGGTAGGTTCAACCATATGTCCCAGATCATGGATCGCAAGCACAACAACGTAAAAATATTCCGATTAACTAGAGGGGTCACTTTCTATGGTTCATCAGAATCTCTCTCATGGGGTCTGTTGAAATGTATTCTTAGGTACATGTTACTACACATCATCAATAAATAATAAGGGAAACATCAATCAAGATACTTGAGATCATAAACTCTATCAATCAAAATTCAACTGGGAAAAACATTATTGATTCAAATCTTTGGAAAAAGCCTAGGATTAGTTCAAAAACTCTTCAAAGACACTTTTCACAATATACCATTTGACTTAAGGCTTTTTATGATGATATCTAAGTAGAAACTCACTTATAGACTACCCTTTAAGTCCTAATAATATTTTCTCCTATCTTCCAAGACATCCCAAACTATATACAGACATCAAAGAAGAGGATGACTAACTTTGATACCAATTTTTCATGAACAGTATCTAATAACCAACTAAAAAGGTATTTAAACCAATCCTAACATATATCAATGGGAATTCTCGATCCCTATTCACTAGTGACTATTTCTAGGGTATTAATACAAACTAGAGGGAATGATTTTACTATAAGGATGACTCATAAAGATAAATAAGTAAATAAAAAATAATAATCAGTTAGTATTTCAAACAATCCACAAGGTATAAAAACACAAGTAACCAAATACAAGCCTCAAAAATAGGAATTTCAACCCAATTGATCAGAAGAGACCACCCAAACACCAACCCATAAACTTCATGTAACAAGTGGATCATGCATTGCCCTGATCATCACCAACTCTCAAGGTCCGTGAATAAAGAACAACTGCCACCTGTTAGTGGTGATTTACATTTTCCTAGACTCAACATAAGAAAATATAAAAACTCATGAAGGAAATATTAGTCTATGAGAGATAACACCCATTAGGATCTCACCATGCATTTTATCAGTAATCTATACCCAACAAAACAAGTATTCTCAATTTAAAGTAAAACATGGCATGGAAATCATTTCACATTTTGTATCTAAACATGATTTTAAATAAAATTCAATGGATAGTATAAAAAATGGAAAAAAATTCATTTCCATAAAATAGGGCACAAACAAGAATCTTTTTCAAAACATGTATGAATTAGATATTTTACTAGAATACACCTAAATTACTTATTACATAGTCATTGGTTTGAAACCATAATTTTCAATAATATCACCATGGTTATAAGCCTTAGGAATTAGTTATGTTAGTTCATGATTATCTGCATAATCTCGATGAAATGTGACTCCTAGGGATGAGGCCTAGGTGGTATAATTCCATCCCAAAGAATGAACTCCCTTCCCTCAAGTAGATTCAGTATCTTTGTCATCATCAAATATTCCTAGGTAATCATTTTTACCTAGCTTGCATATCCGCTTATTAACTAACCAGGATATCATGTGTCTCAATGTAAATAAATATACAAGGGGTTATCATTAATTTAAAATAATATAAAATCATTTCAAAACATCATTTTATTCAAACCCAAGTTCAATATTCAAAACATTTCATTTCATTTAAATACAAACATCAAACAGTTTTATTAAATCATATTCCTATCAAAATAAAATCATTATATTCCAAATCATAATTCCTTTAATACCTTTTCAACCCATAAAAATCATTCTTCAAACCTATCTTTCATTTCAATATCATTTTCCATAAATCAACACTTTATTTAAAAATCCATTTTTAGAGGATTTCATCACACACACAATTACTTTCAAAATTATTTCTCAAGAGACTCAAATTAGGATTTCAAAATCAGTTGAAAACACAATTCAAATAAAAATATCATCAAATATTTCAATTGATAGATATTTCCTTATGAAACCACCTACCTCAATACATGATCATAAACACCCAACACATGATCCAAAAGGAGTGTTGGAGGCTAGAATGATCAAGGGATTATCATAGTTACTCAAATAAATAAATAAAGATCTAGATCTGTTAACAAAATGAGGATCCACCACTCACAAAGAAGGTGAGAGGGGAGGAAATGAGAATTCACAACGAATGTTATTACACTTACTGGAAGGAATCAAATGTATCCACTAACACTTCAATCTGAGATAAGAATAAGTTGGATGATCAAAAATCACCTATAGAGAGCCTACTAAATCAATTGGGTTTAGTTAGGTTCAATTAGAAAGAGTTTACAAATTTAAATGAGGTTCTTTTAACTTTAATTAAGAAATTTGGAAAATTTAATTTCCATCACATGGTTTGAAAAACCTTTCACCACATACTGGGCTACATGAGAAAGATATACAGTTTAGAGGAATGGTCTAACAAACTATAAACCAACTGTGTGCCCCCTCAAAGACCACTGGAAAGAGTTTTATGGTTTAGCTACACTATTTGAAAAATCATACACTAGTCATGCATAGCCACCTGTCCCTGACCACAATGTTTGGAGGTTAGTATTCACAATTTACATAAAAAGTGTGCTTAATCATGGTCCCTCTTCCAAAACTCAAAAACAAGGTTCATGATTTCCTATGATGACCCACACAGTTTTCACTAATCATGTTCCAACTAGGGACATTCCTAGAAACCTTGAAAACAAATCTAAAGTTCATCCAAAACAACTAGAGTTAAGCCCCAAATATGAGATGAACAAAATAAAGTGTTAGAAGTACCTGAAATCTAGTAACATGATATTACAATTCCACTAAAATAACCACGTGTTCTTCCATCGTCAGCCTCTCAAGATCCATGGTTATGGAGAACTAAAAGAGGTTTTATCCAAGGGGGGAAGTTCTTGTAGCCCTTGTTTTATTAATTTAATTTTGGTTATTATATCTTTCTAATTCAAAAGAATGAGTGATATGGGATTTGAGTGATGGATGTCACTCTTCGCTTCACATTACATAAATCCTTATTTCATCCATTATTAAATATATTTTAACATCCCTTATTATATTTCAATAATTATATAGATAATTTGAGCACCAAAGGTATTGAATGAAACCAAGGATGCAGTCAGGAGTTGGGTTAGATTACAAACTCAGGAAAGGTGTATTCTATGCTCAGTATTCAAGGATAAAGTGGTTTGTTAATGTACCTGGAGAGGCTTTTCAATTTTCTCTCCACTTCCACTTTAAATATTGTAATACTATTGGAGGAGCTATATATATTTAGATAATTGAAATTGAATGAAATATAATTTAATTAATTATGATCATCAAACTAAACAAAACCTTTGGAACAATCATTTATCCATCTAATATTTATTTTATTTTTTATTTATTTTCTTTTCATTATTTTATTTTACCTTGTTCAATTTACATTATCGAGTTTATAACACATGAAACCAAATTACCTATTCTTATTTTTATTTTAATTAAGCTATAAAAAAACAAAAGTGACAAATAGCATGATGAATGGTTAATTGAGTGACAACCAATATGGAAAATCTAGGTTATCCACTATACTCCTACTTTAAGATAAAAATATTTATGAGGACCTTGCAGCAGGCTCAGTGCTAGTGAGATTTAAGGGTCACTCATATCTTCATAACCATTCCAAGAAGGTAATTGGCGAGGATAGGTCATGAAATAAATATTAAAATATTTATGTAGAATTCACAAAAGAATCATTATTAGAGAGCTTCAAGGGTCACTCCTATCTTCATAACCATCCCATAAAAGGTGGTAGTGAGGATGAGTAACAAAATAAATATAAAAATATTTATATATGATTCATAAAAACATGTCATGTTTTAGTTTTGGAAGGACACAAATAATGTTATAATCTTTTTATATTTATTTAAAAAATACTCTTAATTAACACCGTTTAGACCAACTTCTTTAAAATAAAAAAATAATGAACTAGAGTAAACTAAAATTTCATAACATTTGATGTGTTAAATCATTGATTTTATAAATCCCATCGAAATATTCAATAAATTTTGATACTCAAATAGTCACAATTTTCTAAATTTGAGAGAAATATTCTCAATGATCCCATAATATGGTACATGAGAGATCCAAGTATTATATCAAGGATCTCATATAAAAATATTCCATACAAGATCACTTGAGCATGGAAATTAAAGAAAGAAATTACACATCAAATATCATATTAAACAAACAAAATATTACACACACATTAAATACGTAGATAATTAAAAAAAGTTAGATCCAATATTCATATAGTTAGTGCGTCATTTGTGAAGGAATAACTACATTTTATAGTACTTACGGTCTCAATAAAACGCACAAGTGAATATAATATTAATAGATACTAAGAGAGGTCAAGGCATAATTTATTATAGTTTTATTTCATTTAATATATAAAACTCATCTCTAGGTTGATCATGGATGAATTTTATTATTTAATTTCATAGTATTTGGGTGATATCATAAGCTTATAAATCCAAAACATGGGTAGAAATAATGGTGAAATGATAAAATTAAGTAATGATTATGGTGTGTTGGCTAAAATAACTGGGGAGGTTAGAAACAATTTTAAGTAGAAATATCCAAATATTAAGATATAGAGATTAAGAAATTGAAAAGTGTTAATGATGTAATATAAATAGAAAATTGGATGTGATAATAAAAAAATAAAAAAACAATTTGATTTGAATAATATCCATAGTTTTTATTCTTTTATATTTCAATCACTTGAAATGATAATATGCTTAATATTGTAAAACATAATATATAGAAAGAAAATGTATCTTATTAGTTTTTATCTTCAATTTTTTCATTCATCTTATTTCATTTTCATGAAATGAATTACTTATGATGAGTAAAATTGTAATGTGTGAATAATTTGTGATACATGATATTATAAATAATTCATAACAATAACCAATTCTGAAGGTTTTAAATTAAATAAAAAATATATTTTTTAATTGGTGTGTAAAAAAACATGACATAAACAAGGTTAAAGTATAAAGAACAAATAAAATGAAAGGATGTTTTTTCTATCACATCAACAAAATATTTTATACCAACCAATGAAAGATGCAAGGGGTGTAAATGATTAATGGATTTTTCTAGGTCTTTCCTAAAGACATTAGGTTTATTTATGCCCACAATTTATGTGGATTTAAAAAATTGTGTTATGGACCATTTACAATATAAATAGTTCGACTTGTGGGGTGACCCAGACTTATTTATTCATAGAAATAAAAATTAAAAATACCGATTTTCAACCAATATTAAACATTAAACACATAACATTAATTACGTAGATGTCAATTTATACATATATTTATCACATACTTAAAATGTATATATTATTACAAAAATATTTCTATAAAATGAAAAGGAAAACTTCTTTACCGATTATTCAAAAAAAATTACTTTAGGTCAGACTACTTAAATACATGAATTTTATCACCAATCATCTCAGACATTATAAAAAGTACATTATTTTGTTGTTATATATTTTCTTATAAGATAAACCTAATCCAAAGTGGTGGATCCCCATTAAGCATCCCTAGTAAGGGAAAACTAATATTCATAACATATGACAATATAGTGGGGATAAGATTCATGTATTGGTGAATATAAATAGTCAATAAATATTATATAAGAGTTACATAATATTCAGATATCACATTAAAGGATGAACGTGATAACCAAAATATGATATAATACATTAAGTATGAAACATGAATTAAAATATTTGTTATTTTGAATCTTTTATTTGAATCATAAATTGATAAGAAAATAATAAATAAATTTATGAAAAATAATAAAAATATTACTCACATGATAGAGAAATAATAAACACTGAATATTTTATAATTGATTCTTGAATCTTTAATTTTCCAAAAGATACAGTGACAATAACCATTAATATTTCTATAGTTAATCTCATACCATTACATAGATTGGTAAAAACATGGAAAACTACTAATAGTGGCCTGAGAATCCACAAGATCTATATATCTTCAACACCTCCATGCAAATGTGCATTGAGTTTCATACTTTTCCACAATTGAAAATAGTTAATGGGACTTTTCTAGACACTATAGATAATTTTTGGAAAGTATGCAACTGAGATTCACCAACACTATTGTTTTCACTATGAGATTCATCCCACTTCCTCTTACATTTATTTGGGCCACCCAAGCTACCACTAGGATTTGGAGAAACTCCCTCCAAACATAAATTACTAAAATATTTTGAAAATAACATTACAATAAAACATTGAAATTTTAGAATAGGAGAACAAGGAAGATATGGGTTACGAAGATGAAAAAATGAGGAAAAGGAGGAGGTGAACTGGGGAAAATTTGGACCACATACTAATTTATGTTCATCATCCTTACCTAGGATACATGATAATATTATCTATATCATTCCAATTTTATCAGGTATCTCTAAAGATATGATCTTGTGTTGATTTTATATCTTACAAGAACAACTGATAGAGGGAATCTTAAGTTCTATGTGGTAGTGCATGATATAGAAGGGTGATGGAAGGAAGAATCCATGCATTGTGCTTATGGGTCACATGGTTGTGTCAGATGTGGTAGGGTTACAAAGGATGTTGAAAGTGGATCCTCTTTTCATGGAGAAGTAAGGTTACAAAGGATGTTGAAAGTGGAGCCTCTTTTCATGGAGAATAAAAAAATGAAAAATGATGTTCCTTTCTTGGGGGTCATATGAAGAGCCCTGATTTATGGACCTACTTTCCACTTACAGGGTTTGATGAGAAAATTCAGGTCATTAAAACTCCAACAAATGTTTTATATTTTAATTTTTTATTATACATAAATTATATATTAATCCTAATAAATAAGTTCCACGATTTTACAAAAAACATATGGATCCTAATAAATAAGAGCCTGATTTGAAAACAACATATATGATGAAAAATATTTCAATAAAAGTATAAAACAAAATTTGTGGTAATGTATATTAATACAAAATTATATATTCATTATAAAGGGTAAAATATGAAATTCTATGAAATAGAGTTTCATATTACAAAATAGACTTCTCCCTTGAGTTTGGGATATGTATATTTAATTTATGTGAGAATTTCATGTTAATTTTTGATGGTCAAAATTGTGGGCATATTTGGATAACTATATATATAGGTGTTATATGGTCCAAGATATGTATTGATAGAAAAATATGATATAAATTGTTTCAATTTAAACTTCTATATGTGTTTCAGAGGCCTTAATGTATGATTTATGACAAATGAACCTCATTTTTTGAATCCTCAATCCAAGATGAACCTACTAATTAAATATGGGTTTTAGAGGCCTTAATAAAGAAATTATAATATTATAGATGGTGGTGGTAGTGTAATTATACCATAATAAATTATTCAAACCCTGAATATGGATAAACATTGAGGTTACCATTGATAAGGAAATGTTAAAAAAACTACAAAATTCCAAACCAAATGGCCTCATGAGAGAGAAAGAATTCACCGAGGAAAAATCCATGTTCTTATTTTCTAGTGATCCCTATTTTTTACTGGGTTGAGGGGGGTATCTTATATATATAATATTAAAATTATATTATATTATATTATATTGTTTATTAATGTGTGTGTTACATGATGTGTTTTCTAGGTTAAGTGTTTGGTCTAAATATGAGAATGGAAGAATGATCAACAATGGGCGGATTAATGAATTTTGAAAACTTTAAGGGTTTATCATTATTAAAAATTAATATATAGTATGAATAAATTACAGATATGAACAATTGGTTTTTATAGTAGTTCGGATAAAATTGATATAATGTTTACTCTTAACTTCTCTAAAATATAGAGAGAGGTGACACCCACTAAATTGAAATCTTGTACTTTTAATGGAGATTCACAACTCTTTACAATTGTATTTTTAATACCTATAGGATCAAACAAAAACTTATAATTTTAAACCTCTGAGGAACAACCCAAATAGATTCTCTTTGAAGTGGTGGAAGAACTGTCCATGCCTTTATTTGGATCATGCCCCAACTGAAATCCTCTTGACTTTTTTTGGGTCCCTCCACACTATGAGGTACCATTATTCTAAACTTGACTCTTTTTATTGTCTTTTATGATACTGATGCATTGAATTGTTCTCTTTCATATTGTGTGGTTAAAAAATAGGGATTTCCTATTGAAATAATGTCTTATTTCATGAGTATTAAGACACCCCTCAAATAACAGAAATTCATAGGTTTCATGTTCCCAACATGTTTCATTACCATTGATGCAGTACAATTTCTTTGAGAGTTTATATTCATAGAGATGGATGTTTTTATCTAATCTTTGGAATGGATTGGATATTGGAATGTATATCCCATAATAACCTCTATTCTTGACAAGTTAATCTCACATCCCTAGATAGATCTCTTAATGTATTTAATGGGGTTCAGATATAAATTCATGTAGAGAGGTAACTTTAGTCTTAGTGGATAGAACCATCTTGCGTCAGTTAGTAGCATGACCTTAGGTATTACTGATGAAATTGGAAATAGTACTATTCCTACCATAGTGGATCGATAAATGGATGTCTCTCCAAATGATTTATCTAGGTTACCACCTGATTGAGAAATCAGATTTTCTATCAATCAACTCCAAGGAGAAAACCATGTTTCACTCCCATCTTATACAATGGCTCTAGAAAAGTTGAAAATATTTAAGGTCTAGATAGAGTTTTTGGGGTGTGAAGGCTTCCATATACCTAAAACATATCCTTATACTAGACCGGTTTTATTCATAAAGAAGTTGGGTGGTTATCTCTGTTTATTTATTAATTATCATAAACTGACTCACATTACAATCAAAAATCAGTATCCTCTTCCTATAATCAATGATATTCTTTATCATATAAAGGGATCCAATTGGTTATCCAAGATTGATATATGCTCAGTATATCATTCTCTTAGTGTTATAAGAGGGGATATACCAAAGGAAACATCTTGAAGTTGATATTTACATTACAAAAATGTTTCCATGCCCTTAGTAAATTGAATCCAGTGGAAGTATTCATGGAATTGATGAACTATATCTTCCATGGGTACCTTTATTATTATTATTTTAGTATTTTTTTATGGTATTTTGTTTTATTCTCCAAGATTTAATGACCTCAAGGATAATATAGAAATTTTATTGATAACACTGCAAGATCATCAACTATATGCAATGTTTTATAAAAATGACTACTAGATATAAGATGTATGTTTCCCTGAGAATGTCATTTCCCAAGAGGGTATATCAGTTGATCCTAAAGAGATTGAATCATCCATATCATGGCAAAAACCCAAGAACTTTTCCAGATATGTGGTTTTCTATAATTGGTGGGATATTATTAACGATTTGTCTAGGATTTATCGAGACTTGCTTCTACCAAGATAGTACTAATGAGGGGGGGTGTTACATTAACATGGAATGATGTATGTCATAAATGATTTCTAGAGTTTAAAGCTCATATCACCTCATCACCCATCTAAATTTTATCAGAACTAGGTGTGGGATATGTGGTATATTGTGATGTGTCTTGATCTAATCTCAATTGTTTTTCCAAACATGAAGACCATGTTGTGACCTATGGTTTGTGACAGCAGTGAATGCATGAAAATCATTATCAAACACATGACTCTAAATTATTTATAGTGGTCTATGCCTTAAAGGCCTAGAATCACTATATATTTGGAGAAAGGTTACCAGTATTCATTGATCCCAAGAGTTTTAAATGTATCTTCTCTCAGTGATAGTTGAACTTGGGGAAATTAAGATGGATGGAATATCTCTAAATGTTTGACTTCAACATGTTTATATACCCAAGAAAGGGAAAAATATAGCAGATTATTTGAATTAGAACTCATATAATGATGTTTTCAGGGAAGCTCATGACTAGTGAAATTGATGAGTGTCACTACTGACATGAACCTGGATTGTGCTGAGAAAAATGAAAAAGTAGGTTTCTTCCTAGTTAATTTTATTCCTAACTTATGAATTTTATAAAAGAGGCTCAGATATCAAATCTTATTTTCATAACTAATAAATCAAAACTAAATTGTGGGGAGACTTTTGTTACTGGGATATAGGATGTAAACTCATTATTATGTTTTCAGAATCAATTTGTAGTCCCTCATCCTTAAAGGGGACAACTTATTTCTGAATATCACCATTAAAAATGTGATATTCATATGGGTGTAAAAAAAATGTACAAGATGATGAAAACTAATTTCTAGTGTTTATATATAAAATTAAATATTTCATATTAAATTATGAAGTGTCTATCCTATTAGTAAGAAAACCCTATAGATAACTAAATGGATTGTATGCTATAGACTATGCCTATACTTGTTGGGAAGTAAGAGAAGATTTCCATGGACTTTTTCACCAGAACTCTGAGGAATATTCAAAATCATGATGTTATTTGGGTGATTATGGATCAAATCACCAAGTCAGCACACTTCCTCCTAATTAGAGAGTCCAACATGATAGAGGATTTGACAAAGTTATATATTTGAGAAATGGTCAAGTTACATGGAGTTATATCCCTGTGGATATATCCAAAATTTCTAGTAGTGTTTTATGGATGAAAAAATAACATCTTTTAATTCATTAAGCATGTCAATTAAAAACACACATTGAGGTGGATTCTCGGTCACAATGGTATTGTCAAACCTTCTATGGTTTTTTATGTATGGATGATCCATTAGAAAGAATTATTTATATCCTATGAAATTAAAAATACACTAATATATAATACTTATAGATCATGTATTCATCATATAAATAGAAATGGATAGTTTTAAATTCATTTTCTAACCATACATCGTTGCATATGAAAGAAAATCATTTAGTGTCCACATAAGCACAACATGCATATGAAATATGTATTCTGAAGAATCATTATATGTCTGGACACCTATAGTTGAAATCTGTTTCCATTATTTTATAAAAGGTTACAAGTACACATCTATATAATTGTCAGGATCAGAAGTTCTAGATATGAGTAAACTCAATAAAGTAAATGGTTCTATATACACATCCATGGATGAAGGTTTTAAATGTGAATTAAAACTGACCATGTATTGTGTGAAGTGATCATCTAAAAAAATGAAAACTATCACATGATAGACCAAACCTAGAATTCCATACCTCTGGTGAAAATCAGGATATCATGTAAAAAATTGTTTCCATACAAATCCATCAATAGGATCAACCTGATTATCTTTACCCTTAATTCTATCAGCATCATTACATCAAATATTTTGTTGAGATTTAATCAAGCGTGAAAAGATTTGGAGTCTTAAGAATCAATGGAAAGTGTCACATTACATTTTGTGTAATATGATATAGTGTTCTATATACATTTGGATTCAATTTACATTACCACATTCTTCATAATACTTTAGGTTTTTAGTTTCCAATAAAAATAAACTGCAATATTTCAAGAAAGAATTATTTTTATTAGATGAAATTCTAAGTTGACATATTAACATTAGAGAAATATAATGATTTTATGGGATATCTACATAATCAAGAATTCCGTCAAAAAGTTATGAAGATAACTAATTCCTATATTAAAAATTCTATACATGGTTTTTCCATGATGTAGTTATATTAAAAATTCCATATTTGTCGTTTTACCACATGAAAAATATATAGGAGTCATGGAATCATTAATAAATTTGTTCACTCTCTCAATATAATAATTTTCATTAGTTAAATCATGTGTACACTTATCTTCTTTTGTTGGAATAAATTCTTTCTCATGATGATAAATAAATTTAAACTGGTCAAATATAAAATTCTATATTCCACTCCTTTTATATCAATCAGGAAAAGTCTAGGATTGCTTTTTCTCTTCATCGTGATACCATACATAATTGTTTGTATAAAAATAAGATTTTTTTATATGGTAGATATTTTTTTCCTGAGTCATCCAAGGTATTTTGACACAATTATAACAAATAATGAATATAATTCTTCAATCTGATGCATTATTAATTGAAAATACTAAAAAATATATATTATTTTGAAACTCGTTTGAGATTTGGTCATTATCATACTTCCAAATTCTATCCATTCTATTAGAAAATAATCTTTTTATTAAAATAAATAAATTCTACTATAATTAGAAGATTCATGAAAACCATGAATCTTTTTTAAACATATTATGAATGTAATATAATTCCACAACTAAATACATATGTTTCATCATGCGAGTTTTTTTAATGAAGAATATGGTTCCAAACAATATATAAATTCCAATAATTGATGCATATTATTTTATCATAGAATACATTTATAATACCCACATGACATAATTCAATATCACATGTTTATGGAACATATCCAATAAGACAATCCAATTACCAATTTTAATATTAAATTCATCAAAGCATACAAGTAGCTAACCAAAAAAACCATAATATATGGAATATTCAATAATTGATACATATTGGTAGAAACTCAGACCAATTATAAGACATAGTATATGAAACAACTAATTAATACTATTAGTACACCAATCAAAGAACAATTCATGGAAAAATAAACAAGAGATAACTTCACCTTGAAAAAATGTATGTTCCTATCCAAAGAAACTTTCAATTTTTTAAAACATAGTTTAAGAAAAAAATTATTTACTAAATTTTATTGTATCCCATGGAATCTAGTTTTTACATATTGCGCCATTTTAACATAATAACTATTTTATTTATAAAAAATACGATTACCTCTAAAGGCATACCAAAGGACCCCAATTATAGGTTTGAATAAATAAATATGATAGAATTATTAAAAAATAATAAAACCCCAAGAGAATATATTTTCAACAAATAATATCTTATCCAATTAAAGTTTAGTTCAATAACAAACCCATACTTAAACACTTTACTAAAGAGAGTGAAAAAAGTTCTTTTCTAATAATTTGTTGTTTCAAAAAATCCCACATGATAAATTTATAAGAAAAATACATCTACTATTTATAAAATTAAATTTTGGTTTAATAATAAATTTTATACTCAACATGTGATAAAATTAAATAAAACTAATATAAATATAGTTAATGTTTATATTAAAAACCTAATTCATACTTACATAATGTATTAATAATGGAATACCATAAATAAAAAATCATAACTTTCTTTCCTAACCAACAACCAAAATATAGAAAACATGTTTCATGCGTTATCCAAGTAACAAAGTGTCATAGCCATAATAAAAATAAATCAATTCCCATATTTATATAACATATCCACTTAGAAATATCTTTAATAATACTAAGCATGAAATAATTCAATATCAAATGTCTACAGAAAAAGTCTAATAAGATGATACAAATACCAATTTTAATATTAATGTCATCAAAGAATACTTATAACACCCCAAAATAATAAAGGGTTAAATGACTAAATGATATGACTCATGTCTACAAGATGCATCTTCATTTTTGGGAGACTCTCTGATTAGTACTCCATAATTAAGTATGCTTGGCCTAGAGTAGTGATCAGGATGGGTGACCTTTTGGGAAGTTTCCTAGGGTGTGTGTGAGTGAGGACAAAGCACATTGGAAAGGACAAGTGTTGGCCTATGGGGGCTGTCATTAGTCAGATAACCCATTTAGACAAGTGGGCGGACCCTTGGGTGGGGACCACGTGTCTGCGGGGCAACTGGTGGTACCTGGCAGGCCAAGACCCAACGTCCATGTTAAGGTGGGGTGTATATGCTATCACCTGGACCTAGTTGTTACATTTGGTATCATAGGAGGAACCCAATCTTAAGTGTGGTGTACTTCCTAGGTTGAGATATAGGGCCGACAATGGGGACGTTGTGCTCTAAAGGGGGATAACACCCCAGAATGATAAAGGGTTAAATGAATAAATGATAAGACTCATGTCAACAAGGTATACCTTCCTTTTCAGGAGCCTGTATAATTAGAACTCCACAGATAAGCATGCTTGGCCTGGAGTAGTGATCAGAATGGGTGACCTTCTGAGAAGTTTCCCAGGGTGTGTGTGAGTGAGGAAAAAGAACACTGGAAAGGACAAGTGCTGGCATGTAGAGACTATCATTAGTCAGATGACCTGTTCAGACATGTGGGAAGACCCTTGGTTGGGGACCATGTGTCTGTGGGGCAATTAGTGGTACCTGGCGGGCCAAGACCTGACATCTATGTTAAGGCGGGGAATATGTGTTGTCACTGGTACCCATTTGTTACAATACTAGTCACCAAAAAAACAAATCATAATAGTTTTAATATTCTATAATCGATGTATACAAGTAGTGATCCAAAAAACGTATATGTAATGTTGTGGGTTTTTGAGCTGGTTGAAATTTCCCAAAACTATTTGAATTTTTCATTTTGGTGGTGGGACTAACATTTTTCATGATCTTAAAAACATAATTATGAAAGTTTATTTCTCCCAATGCATTGTTTTTATATGGGTTTTAAGGTTCAGTAAGTTTCTTGAGGTTTCGACTAGTTTTTAGGTGTGTAAGAGGCCGAAAACCCAACTTTTGGAGTGCTCTATTAGAGGCATATAGTTTGGAAAAACAATGTGGCATGCCAGGAGAGACTATATGCAACTCATTCATTAGGAGCAGTTTGAAATATCATGTAGTAGGGGGTGCACAGCTGTGAATCACCTCTACTACTTTTAATAGAGGTTTCACACATGGATTGGAAAACCATGACCTAGCCAATGTGAGGTGTGGTTCCTAGATAGTGGGTTCTTCTTGGTTGGGCACAGTTTTCTAAACATTGGGTCCAAACTAGGTGGGTCATTTAAAGAAGGAAAATTACCTTTTTCCCTCCTTCACTATTTATTATTTTCCTTCTTTTTCTTCTCCTCTTCACATCATGTAGAAGGGAGATCCTCCCTTTTTCTTCCTCCCTTAAGGTTGTGATCTTAATCTTTCTTTTGAGCTCCATTTTGATTATCGTCAGTCTCGGTGGAACTGCATGGATAAGTAATTCAATCCGCTATATTTTTTTATCTTTTCTCCCTTAATATGGTGTTCTAAATATATATGAGAAGTTTTACCCGATTTTTAGAGCATTCTTATAAAACAATTATTTTTTCTAAATATTCTCAAGTTATAGGCTTATATCAGATGAATGAATGTCTACCAGTGAGAGGTGGGTGGTGCCTAGTTTTCTCTTTGATTTTTCTTATGTTTAGGGGGTGTTCTCATTTTATTCAATGGGGGTTGACCAAATCAGTCCTAAATAATTAAATTCTTGTTTTTTATTTAATGAATGTATTCTATAGAAATCTATTGGTTATTACCTAGACCTTTTATACATGGTCATGCTAGGTAAGGGGCTTGGACCAAATTGGGTAGTGTAGGCAGGGCATATGAATTAAATTAAATTAAATTTTTTACATTAATTTTCATGGTTCAATGGGAATGTGACAATCACAGCTTGAAGATTGAGGTGGTGATGACCACCTAGGTTGAGGTAACCCAGTCATCTGGTTGTGCTTAAACTAGATTCTTGAGGTGATTTTGATCACCAAGTTGGATGACATGGTCTTCAGATTGAGGCGATGAGGTCATCAGGCTGCGGGCATGGTCTATGTGATATTGGATGGTGTTGGCCAGTAGGTTGACTGACATGGTCATAGGGTCACGAGGTGTTTGGATGATGTGTATTAGGTAAATTTTTGGTTATTTCCACTAACCATGTTGTTTTATGCCTCGTAAGACTTGTTTTCACATGGATATGACTTGGATGATGATGTGGTGTTTACCACTCATGTGGGTAGAGGCCTTGTTAGCTACAGATTAGAATGGTGCTAACAATCAGAGAGGTTGGAGGTACTTGTTGAAGAAATCCATGAGGATGGTGATGAGACAATGTTTGACGGTGATGATGGCATCGTTTTGGGGTTGAGGCTCTCCATATTATTAAGGTTGTTGGGACAAATTAATTTGAGGGTTGAGGCTCACCATATTATTAAGGGGCATCACACTTAACTACACGTGGGATGTGGTCATGAGTTGGGTTAGATAATGAACATATAAGAGGTCTATTCTATTATCAATCTCCAAAAATAAAGTTTCTTGTTAACATACTCTGAGAGGCTTATGAGTACACTCACCACTCCCATGTCAAATAGAGGAAGATGATTGTAAGAATGGTATATAATCTTATCATCGAAGTGGAAGGAAATATAATTTAATTAACAATGACCAAGACACTAAACATAGAATTTAAATCGATCATTTATCCTTCTAAAAAATGTTTTCTATTTTATTTATCATTTTATTTATCTTTTATTTTATCTCATTAAATTTACTTTAGTTAATTATTAACACACTAAACCACCTTCTTATATTATTTATTTCATTTTAATTATACATGAAAAAATATCCAAAATAAAAAATAAAGTGAAAACTCTCTTGAAGAATGACTAATTGAGTGACCACCTCCAGAGAAAACCTATGTTAGCCACTATGCTTCTCCTTCGAGATAAAAATATGGATGATGAATTCACAGTAGGCTCAGAATTAGCAAGCTTCTAGGGTCACTCCTATCTTCATAATTGGACCAGAAAGAGCATTATTGGGGATGGGTAATGGAATCAATATAAAAATATTTATATATGATTCATAAAAATATGGAATGTTCTAGTTATTGAATGATAGGGAGAATGTTTTGATCTTTTTATATTTATTTAAAGAATAGTCTTCCTTCATACCATTTAGAAAAACTTATTTAAAATAAAAAATAATGAGCTTGAGGAAACCAAAATGTCACAACTTTATATTTGTTAAATCCTTTAGTTTCTAAATCCAATAAATTATTCAATAAATTTTGATACTCAAATATTCACACTTTCCTACATTTGAGAAAAAATTTCTCATTGATCCCATAATATGTTCCATGAGTAATCCAAGTATTATATAATGGATTTCATATAATAATAACTAATTTAAGAAAGGTTTAACAAGGAAATGAATGGAAGAAATTAAACACCAAATATCATATAAAACCACGAAAAATTTACATATACTTTCAATACATAGATAATTAAACCAAGTTAGATCAAAGATTCATATAGTTAGTGAATCATATGAGAAGGAATAAATATATTGTATGGTACTTATGGTCTCAATAAAATTAAAAATTGAAACTAATATTAATAGAGACTAAGAGTGGTCACGGCATAATTATTTATAGTTTTTATTACATTTAATATGACAACCCTTGTCTTTATTACACAATAAAACATGATTTATAACATAGACATCACTTGATACAACATAGAAGATCGAGTGGTATAGTTTCTTTGGGGATTAGTATCATTACAGAACAAATTAAAAAAGTAAATAAAACATATTTATTGAAAACTTACTTTACATGACCACTATATTCCCTAGTACTTAGCATTGCATGGGATAACCTGAGGACATGCATAAGAAAAGGGTGAGCTATAAATCCCAGTAAGGGAATAATCCGAGAATAACATGATGAATACAATACTTGTTAGAAAATATTCATATCAATGGATCACAATAGAAACATGAACATAAATTCATGATAAATCATGATAATCATAACATGGAAATGTGGCAACAACACTTAACATGGAATTAACATGAGCCAAGGCTCATTGCACATGAAGCATTGGTAAACCCTAATTACACATGAAGCAAGATTAAACCCTCAGTTCACTTGAATAAGCATGATTCTACACTCATTATACATGACGTATCATGATACTATACTTTACCTAATGCATTGGAGCGCTATTAGGGTGTACCCATCTTAAACATTTCATTTCATGCATAAGTGTGCCACATAAATCATATAACATAGAATCAATCAACATCATAAGTTATTTCATGATTATGTAATGTGGAATAAATACATGAAAGTATTATTCAATATGTATATTTGTATAAAGGTGAATACCCTTGATAGAGACATGGGTATGGTATTCACTACACAATGATCTTGGCTTGGAAAAACGCGGTGCAATTTCGGCAGCATAATGGTGTGACATAAGGATTCATGAAAATGGATGATGAGAGAGAAATGGTTGTCTCATCATATTTACATTAAATTGAAAGTAAGGGGGTCATATAGATACATGTCCCAACAAACATAATTGAATTTAGATGCATAATACAAAAGAATTACTTGGATGTAAAAGACGAGAGAGAAATCCCTCACGGAATTTCGGCATGGTAACTGGTGTACATGGGAGGAATTAATGACATAGAAAGGTGTCTCCCACCATCAAAACATAAAGAGGGAAGAATGTTGGAGGTTTGAAATTATACCCCAATATTTTTAATTGAAAAAAAGGGCATAACAACTTCAATAAAATTGGACAAAAAATGAGAAAGGAAGAAATCCCTTACTTGGAAGTGTGATTCCAAAATCATGGGAGAGGCTTGAGAGAGGCTTCTTGGGAGATTGGGGCACCTTGTAAGGATTCTAGAGAGATGAGGGAAGGTTTTGGTTGAACTCCAAAGGCTTTGAGTGAAGAGGAAGTGGGAGCTTGGGTGGGCTTATATAGGAAAGTAGAGGGAATTATTTATTATTTAGGTTTTGGACACCTCACACTAAACTAATCAAAACCACAAACCAACCCATGGTTTTTTCCAAATGGGATTGGAAAACTATATTTTATAATTCCAATGGCCGAACTTCTTGAAATAATATGTTTGCTTACGTGGAGGTGAGTCACACTCTCAAGGAAATCAATTTAAAAAGACAAAATGTTTTATAAGCATTGAAGGGTCCACTAAAGCTTTGTAAAATAAATAAAACAAACCCAAAATCACATTATTTTAATTGTAAATCATATATTGGATGAACATAATTTTTATATTATTTTATTACATCACTATTGGGTCATTATTATGTCATAAAACACATATATATTTAAATGGTATTTAATTTTTACCTAAAAAATTTACTATATTAGAAAATTATGAAAAACTCAACATTGGATAATTTTGATGACCTGATTCCAAAAATAATATTCATTTTATCTGATAATTTTCTAAATATTTGAATTTTTACTTTTAAAATAAAAACCGACATTTATCGAAAATTCATGGGTTTTGATAAAAACAGCTTTCAAACCTTAATAAAAATTACAATTGCATTCATAAAATTATATGATAATTTATATTTAAAAAGTAATTTAATAATAATAATAATAATAATTTATTAAGATATTATTTAATTTAAAAATACAATAATTCATAAAAAATAGACTTCTTAGTTGAATATTAACTAAAAATACTATTGGTGCTTTAAAAACAATTTACAAAGTAACAATTACAAAAAGATTGTATATTATCTATACAAGAATAATGTACATAATCATAGTACTAGGGTCTTGTTACATAACCCCTTAAAACACCCACATAAGGCCTTAGGGTAAGGTTCACGATGGTTAAAGACTCTTGGGGTTTCTCGGATAACATTACTTGAGTGGTAATCTATATCAACTTCTACTTCTCTTGTAGGCAGTTCTTCTCAAGCTTAATGTATTCAAGCTCAACTTGGGCTTGGTCAAGAGTGAATCCCAATGACACTACCTCTTTTCCAAGCTCTGACAAATGGGCTTCATATGGGGCAAGTCTGCTGTGTGAGGCCATCACATACTTCTTCTGAGTAAATTGGATTGGTTAAAGCCCTATATTTATATTAATCATGTGATAATTGTTCAACGGCTATATTAGCAACAGTCACATTTCTTATCGGTGTTTGAAAATAAAAAACCAAGAACCAAATAAGTGCAAACGTTTTACATAGCAATAAGAATACATTTAAATATACAAACAAGAATTTTCATTAACAAGTTTTTGGGTCATTAGAATCTTCCCCCCTTAAGAAATTTTACCCTAGAAATTTCTTTTTCCCACACTAAAATAGATGTGGATAACTTTTCTTCATCACTTCCTCCAATTCCCACATCGCTTCTTCAAACTTGTGGTTTCTCCACAACACTTTCATGAGGGGCATTGTCTTATTTCATAGAAATTTTTCTCTACGATATAAGATCTTCACTGGTTTCTCCTTGTAAGAAAGATCATCCTCTAGCTGTACTAACTCATAAGAGAGTACATGTGAAGGGTCTGGTATGTTCTTTTTTAAGAGGGATACATGAAAGACATCATGTACTTTCACCATGGTAGGTGGAAGTGTTAGTCGATAGGCCACAGTCCTAACACGATCAAGAATATCGAAGGGGCCGATATACCTAGGACTTAACTTCTCTTTCTTTCCAAACCTCATGACCTTCTTCCATGGAGATATATGTAGAAATACCATGTATCAAACTTTAAACTCGAGGTCTCGTCGATAGTTATCTGCATAACTCTTCTTTCGACTCTAGGCTGCCTTCATATACTGTTGAATGGTTTTCACCTTCTCCACCATTTCTTTGACCATTTTTCGTCCTAGAAGATTACGCTCAACAACTTCATCCCAACATGATGATTTTCTCTACCTCTTCCCATATAGGGCTTCATAAGGTTCCATTCGGATACTCAAGTGTAAACTGTTATTATATGAGAATTCAACTAGAGGAAGATGTTTATCCCAACCTCCTTTAAATTCCATTGAAAAAGATCTTAACATATCTTCCAGTGTCCAAATATTTCACTCATATTGGCCATCAGTTTGAGGATGATTAGTCATACTAAAGTTCAGTTCAGTATCCAGAGCATGTTGAAGACTCTTCCAAAACATAGAGGTGAATCTTGGATATCGATCAAATACAATAGATAGTGGCACTCCATACAGCCTTACCACTTCCCTGATACATATCTGTGCCAATTGATCCAATGAGAAATCCTCTTGAATTGCAATGAAGTGTGCAGACTTTGTAAGACGATCCACAACAACCCAAATTGCATTGTTTCCTTCGGATGTCTTTGGATATCCGGTGACAAAGTCCATGGTGATGTTCTCCCATTTTCATGTTGGTATGGGCAATGGTTGCATCATCCTCTTAGACGTATGCCTCTCTTCCTTCACTTAATGACACACCAGGCACTTTGATGTATACTCAATGATCTCCTTATTCATTTTATCCCACCAATAATGCTCTCGGAGATCTCGATACATCATTGTGTTTTCTGGGTTAATAGATAAATTTGAACTATGTGCATCATCCAAAATTTCCTTCTTCATCTCTGGACTTGATGGAACACATAGTCTTTTCCCGAATCTCACAATTCATTCTTCATTAACATTGAACTCTGAGGATTTCCTCTTCCTGATAGATTCCACTTTATTTTGAATTCCCAGATCATAATTTTTAACATCCTTTAACCTTTCCAAAAGAGACAGTTGAGCAATCATTTGTGAAAGGATTGATGATGTTTCCTTATTTATGATTTCCATTTCCATCTTCATCAAATCTAAGAAGATTGTATCCTTTTCAATTCTCATAAATGATAGAATCACTAGGTCCTTTCTACTTACAGCATCTGCCACCTTGTTCGCTTTCCTAGGGTGGTAATGGATTGAGCAGTCATAGTCTTTGATCAGCTCTAACCATCTTTTTTGGTGCATGTTCAACTGTTACTATGTGAATATATACTTGAGGAGTTTGTGGTTCGTATATATTTCAAACTTCTTCCCAAAGTGTTAATACCACCAAATTTTAAAAGTGAAGATCACTGCAGCCAACTCCAGATCATGTGTTGGATAATTCTTCTCATGAACTTTCAATTGCCTTGAAACATAGGAAATGAATTTGTCATTATGCATCAACACGCAGCCCATGCCCTTCTTCAAAGCATCACTGAATACCATAAAAAGTTCTCCACTTCTGGGTAAAGTGATAACGGGCACTGTGATAAGCCTTTTTTCAACTGCTTGAAGCTTTCTTCGCATTCATCACTCAAAGAAAACTTTACTCCCTTTCGAGTTAGCTTGGTAAGAGTTTTGTACAATCATGATAAATTTCTCACAAATCTTCGATAATAACCAGCTAACCCCAAAAAGCTATGGATATTTGTTACCAATGTTGGCTTCATCCATCCCTCTATTGCAGTTATATTAGAGGGATCCATAGATATCCCATTGCATGTGATAATATGGCCCATGAATGAGACCTCCTTCAACCAGAACTCACACTTTTTGTACTTTTCATAGAGCTTCTCCTTTCACAAGGTCTCTAGTACAGTTCTTAGATGCTCCTCATGATCCTCCTTGGTTTTGGAGTATATTAGAATATAATATATAAAGACTACCACAAATTTGTCAAGGTAATCTCTAAAGACTTAATTCATCAAGGCCATGAATATTGTTGGAGCATTATTGAGTCTGAAAGTCATCACTATGAATTCATAGTGCCCATACCTTGTACGAAAAGCAATCTTGGGAATATCTTCCTTCTTCACCCTTAATTGATAATATCCTGACCGAAAATATACCTTAGAAAATTATTGTGCTCCACATTTCTGATTGAACAAGTCATAAATTCAGGGGAGAGGATATAGCATCCCGCCTTTTTATAACATAACTTTTCATTACATTTTACAAAACCAAGGATCTTTAAGGTTTAGTATCTTGGAAACCAAGAACATAAAACATGAAAACATAAAAAATTCTTCTTAAACACTTGAAAGGCTTATCTTTATGTTCATCCTAGGTTCATTACTGAATATCATAACCTAGGGACATACATCGAAAGAAAGGGGTGAGCAGAAGGCCAAGTAAGGGAAACAAGGGGAAACCTTTAACATGTGAACTTGAGATACATCAATAAAGTCATGAAAAAAGAACTTTAAGGCATGAGAAAGAAATCACGAGGCATATCATAATAAAAATAACGTATTTCATAACTTGAATATGTGGCTACAATATTTTACATAGACAATCATTTCTGTTTCACCAAGTTCCATCCCCAAGGTGTCATTAAAAATTACCAAGGTTATTCACCAAGGCGTCGTTAAAAATGGTCATCTCTAGAGATTAAGTCTTTACCCAATGCATTGGAGTGCTATCAGAGATCACCCTTAAATTTTTCTTTATTATCATGTGATCCACATATATCAACATCAATAATTTCATAAAAAAACCCATATAGCATAAAAGAAATGGGTTTCATTTCATAGTCATCACATTTTAAAAACTGCTTTAAAGACGTGATCTTTATGTCACTTTAAACCCACGGAAAAGGAAAGTGGGTTTTGTGTATGTAAATCCCTAAATTTAAAATAGAACATTTTGATATATATGTGAATAAACCTACAGAATAAATTTCTTTGAGTATTAACTTAATAAAATAAAAGAATTTGAGAAAAAGAGAGAGATATTTTGAGACGAAAAGTATGCCGCATAACGGCTATGTTATATGGTTTTAGAAAACATTTAAAAGAGAGGGGACATGGGTCACCCAATCATAAATGATACATAAAAAAGTAGAGGGACAAAACATAAAGGATATAAGAACATGGTAATGAAATTTTAAATACATACCATATGAAATGAAAAACATGGAAGGAAGACAAAAATAAGATTTCTCTTATGAAAATTCGGCAGCCTAACAACGTCACTTAAAACATAAAAATACTGAATTGAAGATATCAAATAGGGTCTCTCATCATATGAACATAAAATATCAGTATTATAGATATAGAGATCATACCCCAACATAATAAAAATTAACTTGAAAACCTTAACATGAAAATAGATCTTGAAAACGAGAAGTGTGAAAGAATCCCTTAAAAATTCGGCAGCCTAACGGCGTCACTTTAACATTGTTAAAATGAATTGATGAGGGAAATAGGGGGTATCTCATCATATGAAAATATAAAGGACAGTAGGATGAATATAAAAGAACATCCTTAAACATAAGAACATGGAGCATAAAAGAAATGACATAAAAGAGAGTACTTGAAAAGAAAGAGAGAGGTAGGACCCCTTACCTTAAAAAGTAACTCTTAAAACTCAAAGGTTGGGACCTTGAGGGCTTGGGGGAACCTTTGAAGGACTCCTTGGTAGGTAATGAGACCAGAACTTTGTTGAGGATGATTTTTGAGTCGAAAGGATGAGAGAATGGCTTGGTATTTATATGGAAAGTGAGGGGATAAGGCATTAATGGCCAAGGGACACCTTGTTGGTGGTATTGGCAAAACCATGGGCTTGCCCATGGTATTTTCCCATGGTATTGGCCACTTGGGACACCTCATACATTATCTTATTATTCATAAGTCTACCATATTTATTACATACTTAATACATCATTTAATGATGTCATTAAACACTCGTAACTTAAAAACTATATTTTCACTATTCATCGAAAAGTCAACTTTCTCAGAAAAATCCCAAAATTTCACCTTAACCAAATATCGATGCTCTGATTTCAAAAATGAACTCCATTTTATAAAAATAATTTTCTAAATATTTTTAATTTAATTTTTAAATAAATACACTATACACCGAAAATTCATTTTTTTCAGAAAAAATCCCCAAAAATTACCTTAACATAATATTGATGCTATGAGTTCAAAAATAAAGTCAATTTTATAAAAATAATTTTCTAAATAATTTTAATTTAATTATTAATTAAAAAACACTATTCACCTGAAAAAACTAATACTTGACTAAAAATTTCTGAAACAGTTATTTACCTATTTTATTGAATCACATTACTTAATCAAGGTTCCTATATTATATTAATACTTTCTTTAAGTGAGATTAATAATCCATTTGGTCACATTACTAATCCTAAGAGTAAAATCACTATTCATAAATTTCTATTCACCAAAAAATAAGTTGATCTTATTGGACTCCAAATTTCTTACTGAACACATTTTTAGAAGACCATTTTCTAAAAATCATTACACATCATTAATTATTTAAGGTTTAGAAAAATATTTTAAAATATCCTTTTTTCAAATTCATAAATAATATACATCCTACATTTATCCAGACATTTGAAAATTTACAAACTTCACCATTAGAAGAAAACACAATTTTATTTATCTCAAAGGATTACACAAAGCAGTTATGGTCTTGTTACATAACCCCTTATAACACCAGTATAGGACCTAAGAGTAAGGTGTGCTAGGGTGATAGAATCTTGGGGCGGCTCGACCAACATTTCCCAAGTAGTGATTTCTATCAGCTTGAACTTCTCACAAAGGTGATTCTATTCCAGCTTCACACGATAATGTTCGACTTGGGTTTGGTCCAGAGCAAAGCCTGGTGGTGCTACCTCCTTCCCAAGTTCTGTTAGATGGGCTTCGATTGGCCCGAGACTACTAGATGAGGCCATAGAATCTTCTTTCTATATTAATTAACCTAAGATCACTTGTATTTAGAGACAATAATTGCAACATTTAGTTTCCAACAGTCATATTGACTAATGGTCATATAACAGTCGAAACCCAATGGTCTCATTTTAATTATACTCATGTTATCAAATGAAACAGTTTTGTTGAGTATAAAAAATAAAATAACACACAAAATTAGGAAACAAGATTGATTCAAAATTTCGAGTCGTTACAATCTTCCCCCCTTAAGAAATTGCATCCTCACAATTTAAAAAAAAATTGGCCTTGGAAATTTCATTGAAAGTCCCACATTAGAAAAGAGTCAATAAAACTATTACTTTAAAAGAAGGAAAGGGAAGTACAAAGGTCACCCGAGTTAACCCATACTGGGATTCCTTGTAGGAAAACATGGATATGGAGGAGAAAACAAAGGATCATGTTCTGAGGTAGAGTGATAGAAAACATGATTAGGAGAAATTTAACCACAAGAAAATCACAAACATATGATGTGTGTAAATGGTCTTTGATTACCCAGTAGGAAACGTAAAACAACAATGTTTTTATTTTACATTCCTTTTAATAATTTTTAAGAATTCATTTACTACATAGAATAAAAATATAAGGAAATATATTTACCTTCAAGTAGAATTTAATCCTTTAATAAGTTTCTACCAAAACTAATCTTCTCTCCAAACGATGAGCGTTCAAAAACACTTGGTCTCATCAAAATCACGAGAATCATCTTCAATAGAATCACATAATCCACAAAAGATTAAATATATATTTCATCTATCTTTAAACCTTATCCAAAGAACATAAAGGGTAAGATAAAACAAATCTTCAAAAAAAATAACCCCATAGGAAGGGAAACTACTTTAAATCTTCAAAGTTGCACAGTACTACCCAAAGTTCATCATAGACCATTCCATAAATTATTGTCCTTAAAATTCCTCAAAATTAACCAAACTAAGATTGAAACCCAAATATAAGAAGGATTTGATAACATAGTCTTCCAAGATAAACTTTATATTTCATCTCCAAACAACATCAACCACTCCTAACATCTTATAAAAAAAGTAACTAACCTAAACAAATTTTTCCCAAGATAGGTTAATCATTTCCAAAATTACAATAAGTTCACCTTAAATTCGTCGATTATACAAAATATAAGTCAACCTTTACTCCTCAAAGAAAATACTATAGTAATCTATTTACCGATATCATATCAACATCTTCCAAAATAATAATCATATTTTAATCCCATAATCATCTCTTTTTATCAGGAAGAACAGCTTCACAACATCAACATGTGGTACATAACAATAGTTTTTTTCCTTAATGATATAAAACCATCTTAGGTAGTGACTCAATGTTCTTATAAAACATTAAAGATATGATCATAGAGTATGAACTAAAATATAACATGACATTGACAATTATTGCGAAGAAGTTGCATATACTTTAGTCATCATGATCCATCTCAGTATAAGACTTGCATTGTTCCCTTGTCCTTGAAGATTGTTGATGCTCATCATACTTCTCATCCCTTCCAAGAGAGAATTTCCTTGGATAATGTCCAACTCCTCCACATTTACGACATTAAAAAGTATAAGGTACATTAGATCGAACCTTATCTCTATTCATCATATTATCCATTTTTTTGAAGCAATTGGATACTTTATGCCCTATCACCCCACACTTAAAACATCTCTTGGTTCCTTTGTGACATTCTCCTTGGTGCCCCTTTCCACACTTTTTGCACAAAGGAAATTGGGTCTTCTTTCCCTTATCAACTTTATCAGATGAACATCCTTGAGACTTTGTCTTCTTATTACTTGATAAATTTGGGCATTCAACTAGGTACCAATTATTAATTGTGATTTTTGATAGCTGGTTTGGAATAATCACAATATGTTAAAATTGATCTCTCGTCATCTCTATCACATTAATAGGTCAATCGTCACATTTCCTATCACATTGGTTGTTGGGACATGTTCTTCTATTTCCCGCCATTAACTAAGAAAAGAAATTATAATTAGGGGCTTAAATACTTAGCCAATAATCATGAAAAGGAAACTTTAAGCATAGAAGGATAAAATTGTAGAAGAAAAGTATATCCTAACTTGTGATCCCCTAGGTTTCAATCTAGGTTATCCATGATCATATCTTCTTTTTTTAATCTTTATTTTATTTTATATTTGTTCCTTTAATAACGGTTCATACTAAGCCTATGATTTTACCAAAGCATATCCCCCGGGAGTGTCGTAACCAAGAGTGCATCAAGGCTTGTTTTCGTGTACCAGTTCCCATTAGAGTCTATCTCAAGTGGTGTTTTTGGGTTTTACCCCTATGTACATATGTTCCAGAGCCACCTCTACCTGCTCGTATCCAGACAGTGATGTATTTCCTTGATAAACCACTTACTCAATACTCACCAAAATACCAGGAAGATTTCCTAAATTTAAACTTTTCTATAGGGTTCTTCCTAAAGTTTTCATATCCTATCTTCCACAAATAACTAAACCTCCCTTTGATACCAACTATAGCATCCCACCTTTTTATAACATAACTTTTCATTGCATTTTACAAAACCGAGGATCTTTAAGGTTTAGTTTCTTGGAAACCAGGAACTTAAAACATGAAAACATAAAACATTCTTCTTAAACACTTGAAAGGTTTCTCTTTATGTTAATACTAGGTTCATTAATGCATCTCATAACCTGGGGACATACATCAAAATAAAGGGGTGAGAAGAAGGCCCAGTAAGGGAAACAAGGGGAGACATTTAACATGTGAACTTGAGATACATCAATAAAGTCATGAAAAAAGAACTTTAAGGCATGAGAAAGAAATCATGAGGCATATCATAATAAAAATAACATATTTCATAACTTGAATATGTGGCTTCAACATTTAACATAGAAAATCATTTCCGTTTCACCAAGGTCCATCCCCAAGGTGTCATTAAAAATTACCAAGTTTATTCACCAAGGCGTCGTTAAAAATGGTCATCTCTAAAGATTAAGTCTTTACCCAATGCATTGGAGTGCTATCAGGGTGAACCCTTAAATTTTCCTTTATTATCATGTGAGCCACATATATCATCATCAATAGTTTCATAAACAACCCATATATCATAAAAGAAATGGGTTTCATTTCATAGTCATCACATTTTAAAAACTACTTTTAAGACGTGATCTTTATGTCACTTTAAACCCACAGAAAAGGAAAGTGGGTTTTGTATATGTAAATCCCAGAATTTAAAATATAAAATTTTGATATATATGTGAATAAACCTAAAGAAGAAAGATCTTTGAGAATTCACTTAATAAAATAAAATAATTTTAGAAAAAGAGAGATATATTTTGAGACGAAAATTCGGCAGCATAACGGCTATGTTAAAGGGTTTTATAAAACATTGAAAAGAGAGGGGACATGGGTCACCCACTCATAAATGATCCATAAAAAAGTATAGGGACATAAAATAAAGGATATAAAAACATGGTAATGAAATTTGAAAGACATAAAATATGAAATGAAAAACATGGAAGGAAGACAAAAATAAGATTTCTCTTATGAAAATTCGGCAGCCTAACGACGTCACTTAAAACTTCAAAATACTGAATTGAAAAGATCAAATAGGGTCTCTCATCATATGAAAATAAAATATCACTATGATTTATATAGATATCATACCCCAACATAATAAAAAGTAACTTGAAAGACTTGACATGAAAATAGATCTTGAAAATGAGAAGGATGAAAGAATCCCTTAAAAATTCGGCAGCCTAACGGCGTCACTCTAACATTCTTAAAATAAATTGATGAGAGAAAGAGTGGATATATCATCATATGAACATAAAAAGGACATTATGATGAATATAAAAGAACATCCTCCAACATAAGAACATGGAGCATAAAATAAATGACATAAAAGAGAGTACTTGAAAAGAAAGAGAGAGGTAGGATCCCTTACTTTAAAACGTAACTCTTAAAACTCAAAGGTTGGGACCTTGAGGGTTTGGGGGAACCTTGGGAGGACTCCTTGGGAGTTAAGGAGACCATAACTTCATTGAGGATGATTTTTGAGACGAAAGGATGAGAGAATGGCTTGGTATTTATAGGGAAAGTGAGGGGACAAGGCATTAATGGCCAAGGGACACCTCATTGGTGGTATTGGAAAAACCATGGGCTTGCCCATGGTATTTGCCCATGGTATTGGCCACTTGGGAAACCTCATACCATATCTTACTATTCATAAGTCGACCATATTGATTACATACTTAATACATCATTTAATGATGTCATTAAACACCCGTAACTTAAAAACAGTATTTTCACTATTCATCGAAAATTCAACTTTCTCAAAAAAATACCAAAATTTCACCTTAACCAAATATCGACGCTCTGTTTCAAAAATGAACTCCATTTTATAGAAATAATTTTCTAAATATTTTTAATTTAATTTTTAAATAAATACACTATTAACCGAAAATTGATTTTTTTTCGAAAAATCCCCAAAAATTACCTTAACATAATATCGATGCTCTGAGTTCAAAAATAAATTCCATTTTATAAAAATGATTTTCTAAATAATTTTAATTTAATTATTAATTAAAAAACACTAACCACCCGAAAAAACTAATACTTGACTAATAATTTCTGAAAGAGTTATTTAACTATTTTATTGAATCACATTACTTAATCAAGGGGCCTATATTATATAAATACTTTATTTAAGTGAGATTACTAATCCATTTGGTCACATTACTAATCCTAATCGTAAAATCACTATTCATAAATTACTATTCACCAAAAATTAAGTTGATCTTATTAGACTCCAAATTTCTTACTGAACACATTTGCAGAAGACTATTTTTTGAAAATCATTACACATCATTAATTATTTAAGGTTTACAAAAATATTTTAAAATATCATTTTTTTCAAATTCATAAATAATATACATCCTACATTTATCCGAACATTTGAAAATTTACAAACTTCACCATAAGAATAAAACAAAATTTTATTTATCTCAAAGGATTACACAAAGTAGTTACGGTATCGTTACTTAACCCCTTATAACACCAGCATAGGACCTAAGAGTAAGGTGTGCTAGGGTGATAGAATCTTGGGGCGGCTCGGCCAACATTTCCTGAGTAGTGATTTCTATCAGCTTGAACTTCTCGCGAAGGCAATTCTGTTCCAGCTTCACACGATGAAGTTCGTCCTGGGTTTGGTCCAGAGCAAAGCCCAGTGGTGCTACCTCCTTCCCAAGTTCTGTTAGATGGGCTTTGATTGGCCCGAGACTACTGGATGAGGCCATAGAATCTTCTTTCTATATTAATTAACCTAAGATCACTTGTATTTAGAGACAATAATTGCAACATTTAGTTTCCAACGGTCATATTGACTAATGGTCATATAACAGTCGAAACCCAACGGTCTCATTTTAACTATACTCATGTTATCAAATGAAACAATTTTGTTGAGTATAAAAAATAAAATAACACACAAAATTAGGAAATAAGATTTATTCAAAATTTTGGGTCGTTACAGAGGAAACTTGTACTTTATCGTAATTTTGTTAAGCTCACAATAATCGATGCAAAGGTGCATTAACTTATTCTTGATGAAGAGGAATAGTAAACCCCATAGTGAAGCACTTAGGCATATAAATCCTTTATCTAGATTCTCTTGTAGTTGTTTCTTTAGCTCCTGAAGCTCCACAACATCCATTCTATTTAGAGTCTTTGATATTGGCAACTCCCCAGATATAAGGTCAATTGAGAATTCAACATCTCTTCTAGGAGAAAGACCCAGTAATTCCTTGGGAAACACTTCAGAAAATTCCATCACAATAGGAATTTCTTAAAGGATGGTTGCCTCCTTATACTCAATCATCTGAACCAGATACACATGCTCATAGGGTAGTAATATCCACGCTTGAGATGATGGAGATAAAGAAGATTCATCTTCCTCCTTGCACTTGTACAGAATTGTTGGTCGATTCTCCACATGGAGAGTGATTTCCCTCTCATAGAAATTTATGTTGCCTCTATATTGGGAAAGTCAATCCATGCCAAGACTTGCATCAAATTCCACTAGAGGGAGTATGATGAGGTTTTCTGGGAAGATCAATCCACCGATTATGATAGGGGAGGATTTATATACATGGGATAAAATGATTTCCCCATTTTTCATACTCACCATCATCTTTACTTCCATGATTTGTGGTGGTGGTGGGATTATTCTACTAAACTTTTGGGATATAAAAGAATTCATAGAGACTAAATCAAAAAGAACATTCAATATTCTTGAATGAATAACTAGCATACCTGTCAGTACTTCATTTTTGGGGTTCACTTCAGTTGTAGTGATGGAAAAAGCTCACCCTTGTTGCCTTGGAGGTTGTTAGTTGCCACTGAAAACCCTTGCCTTAGGGAACTGATTTTCAAGATGCCCTGGTTTTTTGCAGTTGAAGTAATGAATAATTCTTTGAGATTCGAAGGAAGCAATCCTCTCCTCTATCGCATCTTCGGGTTTTTCTTGTCAGTAGTTAACTGTTAGGTTCCCTTCTCTTCCACACCTAAAGAATTTCCTCATCCCCTTCAAGAAATTTCTAGGGTGCTTATTTCCACACCTTTGGCAAGTGGGGTGCTGGATTTTCTTTGCACCGTTGGATTTATCCATCAGACCCACAAAATTGAGGTCCACCTTATGATTCTTATCCCCTTGATACCCTTGAGATTCGTTGATCTCCATTTCGACCTTGAGGACACATACGACAATTTTCTCATAGTTGTCGAAGTCACGGATCACCAGGGATTTCAACAGGCTAGGTTTCGGCCCACCAAAGAAGCGGTCAACCTTGAATTTGGGGTAATGACAAATCCAGAGGAGTTTCGTTCAAGCCTTGTAAATTTTTCCTCATACACTCTGATAGATTCTTCATCTGTTTTCTTGATGTCAAGGAAGTCCCTTTCCATCTAAAACTGGAGGGTGCATGGAAAATATTTATCAAAAAACATTTTCCATAAATCCTTCCATTCCAACACCTCGATCTCCTCCTTAGGCTTTGTATTTTTGATCAATGTCCACCATTGATCGGCTTCACCCTCTATATGATAAGCAGCTAGAAGAACCTTCTCTTGTTCGAAACATTGATGGGTGGAGAATATCTTTTCAATGGAGTTGATCCATTTTTTAGTGATTGAGGGATCAAATGATCCATTAAAAGTATGAGGCCTTTGTCTCATGAAGCTCTCGATAGTGGCTTGTTCTTTCTTAGGGGGGTTGAAAATTCTTCTGGACCCATGTTTCTATTCAAATATTGAGTTAACTGAGAGAGAATCGTGAAAAATTTTGTGATTCTTGCCCCCATCGGATTGGGAATCTCTTTAGCACAGTCGTCACATTGATCTTCACATCGGTTGTTAGCCCAAGTCCTCTTATTACCGGCCATTGGCTAGAATAAAATTAAAGTTATTGGTAACACATAAAGGGTAATCCAAGGACAAAATATATGACTTATAAATAGCTTTTATTTCTTTAACTTATGAGTCTATAGGCTTTAATCTATGTTATCCAACATATATTCTTAGGGGATTTTTTTAATTCCCTTAATAATGGTTCATACTAAACTTGTGAATTTACCAATGCATATACCTCGGGATTGTTGTAACCAAGAGTGTAGCAAGGCCCATTGTCATGTACCAGGATACCCTGGGTCAAGACCAAAACTCCTTGTCAGGATTTTCACCCCTAGGTACATCTGTTCCACAGTCGCCTCTACCTGCTCGTATCCATACAGGGATGTATTTGCTTGATAAACCATTTACTCAATACCCAATAAAACTTAGCGATGTTTTTATTATACTTAGTCTTGTCTCTAAGGCTTCACTGGTATTTTCTAATCCTAATCCCAAAAATAACTAATCCTATCCTTTGATACCAACTATGACAACCCTCCTCTTTATTACACAATAAAACATGATTTATTACATAAACATCACTTGATACAACATAGAAGATTGATAGGTCTAGTGTATTTGGGGCTTAGGATCATTACATAACAACATAAAACATGAAATAAAACATCTTTACTGAAATCTTCCTTTACATGACCACTACATTCCCTCATACTTAGCATTGCATGGGATAACCTGAGGAAATGCATAAGAAAACAGTGAGCTATAAAGACAAGTAAAGGAATAAACATGGAATAACATGAGGAATAAAATACATGTTAGACAATAGGAAAATCAATGGGTCAAAATAATAACATGAACATAAAATCATGATAAATCATGATAATCATAACATGTAAATGTTGGAAACAACACTTAACATGGAATCAGCTTGAACCAAGACTCATTGCACATGAAGCATGAGTAAACCCTCATTGCACAAGAAGCATGAGTAAACCATAGTTTCACTTGAATTAGAATGATTCAACACTCATTGTACATGATGTATCATGATAATATACTTTACCCAATGCATTAGAGGACTATCAGGGTGCACCCTTCTTAAACATTTCATTTCATGCATAAGTGTGCCACATGGATCATATAACATGGAATCAATCAACATCATAAGTTATTCCATGATTAAGTAATGTGGAATAAATAAATTAAAGCACCATTAAATATGTATAAGTGAATAAAGTTTAATATCCTTGATAGAGACATGGGTATGGTATTCACTACTTAATGATCTTGGCTTGGAAAAACGCGGTGCAATTTCAGCAGCATAACGGCGTGACATAAGGATTCATGAAAATGGTTAATGAGAGAGAAATTGGTGTCTCATAATATTTATATGAAATTAAAAGTAAGGGGGTAATATAGATACATGTCTCAACAAACATAATGTAATTTAGGTTCATAATACAAAAGAATTACTTGGATGTAAAAGAGGAGAGAGAAATCCCTCACAGAATTTCAGCATGGTAACAGGAGTACATGGGAGGAATTAATGAGAGATAAAGGGATATCCTGTCATCCAAAAATAAAAAGGGAAGTATGGTGGAGGTGTGAAATTATACCTCAACATTTTTAATTTAAAACAAAAGGGCATAACAACTTAAAGAAAATTGGACAAAAATGAGAAAGGAAGAAATACCTTACTTGGAAGTGTAATACCAAAAGCTTGGGAGAGGCTTGAGGGAGGCTTATTAGGAGATTGGTGAACCTTGGGAGGATTATAGAGAGAGGAGGGTAGGGGTTGGTAGAACTACAAGGGCTTTTGAGTGAAGAGTAAGTGGGAGCTTGGGTGGGTTTATATAGGAAAGGAGAGGGAATTCTTTATTATTTAGGTTTGGGACACCTCACATTAAACTAATCAAAACCACAAACCAGACCATGGTTTTTGCCCAAGGTTTTTTCTAAATGGGAGTGGAAAGAAATATTTTATAATTCCAATGTCCAAACTTATTAAAATAATAGGGTTGCTTTTGTGGAGGTTAGTCACACTCTCAAGGAAAACAATTAAAAAAGGAAAAATGTTTTATAAACCTTGAAGGGTCTATTAAAGCTTTTTAAAATAAATAAAACAAACCCAAAATCAAATTATTTTAATGGTAAAACATATATTGTCCAAACATAATTTTTATAGTATTTTATTACATCACTATTGGGTCATTATGATGTCATAAAACACATTATATATTTAAACGGTATGTAATTTTTACAAAAAAAATCGACTATCTCAGAAAATTATGAAAAATTCACCATTGGATAATTTCAACATCTTGATTCCAAAAATAATATTCATTTTATCTAAATAATTTTCTAAATATGTGAATTTTTACTTTTAAAATAAAAACTAAAATTTATCTAAAATTCATGGGTTTTGACAAAAACAACATTCAAGCCTTAATAAAAATTACAATTGCATTCATAAAATTATACAATAATTTATATTTAAAAATTAATTTAATAATAATAATAATATATTATTAAAATATAATTTAATTAAAAAATCCATTAATTCATCAAAATAGATTTCTTAGTTGAATATTAACTAAAAATACTATTTGTGCTTTAAAAACTATTTACAAAGTTACAATAATAAAAAGAATGTATATTCTCTATACAAGAATAATTTACATAATCGTAGTACTAGGGTCTTATTGCATAACCCCTTAAAACACCTACATAAGACCTTAGGGTAAGGTGTGCAATGGTGGAATACTCTTGGGGTGGCTCAGATAACATTGCTCGAGTGGTAATCTCTATCAACATCCACTTTTCTCGTAGTTGGTTCGGCTCAAGCTTAACATATTCAAGATCGGTTTGGGCTTGGTCAAGAGAAAATCCCAATGACGCCACCTCCTTTCCGAGCTCTAACAAATGGGCTTCGTATGGGGAAATTCTACTAGGTGAGGCCATGTCTTCCTTTTTCTGATTAAATTGAATTGGTTAAAGCCCTATATTTATAATAATCATGTGATCATTGTTCAATGGCTATATTAGAAATGGTCACAATTCTTAACAGTGTTCTAAAATCCAAAATATAGAACCAAATAAGTGCATATGTTTTACATAACCATAAGAAGACATTTAAATAGACCAAGAGGGATTTTCATTAATAAATTTTTGGGTCTTTGCATTTAATATATAAAACTCATCTCTTGGTCGATCATGGATGGATTTTATTGTTTAATTTCACAGCATTTGGGTGATATCATAAACTTATAAAAGCCAACACAAGGGTGGAAACAGTGCTGAAATGAGAAAATAAATAATTTATTGTGGTGTGTTGGCTAAAATCACTGGTGAGGTTAGAAATAGTTTTAAGGAAAAATATCCAAATATTGAAATGTAGAGATTTACAAAATGAAAAAGGTTAATGATGCAATATAAAGAGATAATTGTATGTGATAATAACAAAGAGGATAAAACAATGTGAGTATAATAATATACGAAGGTTTCTTCTTTTCTATTCCAATCACTCAAAACGTGAATATGCTCAATATTGTTAAACATAATATATGAAAAGAAAATGTATCTTCTGAGTTTTAATCTTCAATTTTTTCATTCATATTATTACATTTTGATGAAATGAATTATATGTGATGAATAAAATTTTAAAGTGTGAATAATTAGTTATACATGATATTTTAAATAATTCAAAACAATACTAAATTATAATGTTAATAAAAGAAAAAAATATATATTTTTAATTGGTATGTAAAAAAACAATACATAAACAAGGTTGAAGTATAAAGGACTAATAAAATGAAATGATCGCTTTTCTATCACATCAACCAAATATTTTATTCTAAACGATACAATATTCAAGGGGTTCAAATGATTAATGGATTTTTCTAGGTCATGCCTATTGACAATAGGTTATTTTATTCCAACATTTAATTTGGATTTAAAAAATAAAGTTATTTCCCATTTAAATTAAAAATAGTTCAACTTGTGGGGTGACCCAGACTTAATAATTCTTAGAATTAAAAACTAAAAAGACACATTTTCAAAAAATAGTAAACATTAAACACAAAACATTAATTAAATATATGTCAATTTATACATATATTTATCACATACTTAAAAATATATATTATTAAAAAAATATTTCTAAAAAAATGAAAAGAAAACTTCATTACCTCTAATTCAACCAAAATTAGTTTAGGTCGGTCTACTTAAATATATTCATTTTCTCACCAATCATTTCAAACTTTAAAAGATGTACATTTTTAGTTGTTTTAGCTTTCCCTATTAGATATACCTAATCCAAAGGGTCCGATCCCCATTAAGCATCCCTGGTAAGGGGAACCCTGATATTCACAACATATGACAAGGTGGTGAGGATAGGATTCTAGGATTTGTGAATATAAATAGTCAATCAATTCTATATAAGAGTGAAATAATATTTAGAAAACACATCCAAGGGATAACATGATAACCAATATACACTATGAAATATTTAGGATGAGACATGAATTGATATATTTGTTATTTTTAATCATCGATCTAACTCATAAATTGATAAGAAAATAATATATAAATTTATGAAAAATAATAAAAATATTAACCACATTATTGAGAAAAAATAAACTTTGAATATTTTATAATTGATTTTTGAATATTTAATGTTCCGAAAGATAAAATGAAAATAACCATTTATAGTTCAGTAGTCAAGCTTGTACCATTAAACATAGTGGTAAAAAAAATTAAAACTAATACAAGTGACCTAATAATCCACAAGAGCTATAGATCATCAACACCTATATAAAAATTCACTTCGAATTCCTGACTTTAACACATTGCAAACAAGTTAATGGACCTTTTCAAGACACTATAGAATATTTGGAGGAATTATGCAATAAAGATTTACCAACACTATGGTTTCCACAATTAGATTCATCATGCTTTCTATTTTCTTTAAAGTGGCCACACAATCTCCCACTAGGAGTAGGAGGAACTCCCTCCAAACTGGAATTTCCAACCAAGTCAAGTTTTGTCATCAAATTTTTATCCAATATATCTAAATACAAGATGAGATTTAGTAAGAAAAAATGATATTAGGTATTTCTTCAAAGACCCATCTCAAACCTTTAGGATTTCATTTTCTCATTCATTTCCACCTCATATGAGAAATGAACAAGCTCAACAAAGTGGTTGGTCTACTGAGTAATATTTAGATCATATTTCCTGAGTTTAAGGAACTCTATATACTTTGGAAACACCATTAACTATGGATAGAATTGTTCTATGAAAATTACTCTAAATTATCTCCATTACAAGAACACATTCTTCCCCATCTAAACTATAAAGTCCCACTAACTTATGTGAGGACCTTCAATCCTGAAGGAAGTACATTTAAACTTAACATAGTCAGGTGCCTTTAAGAACTCAAGAAGATTCTAAAATTTATTCAACCAATCCCCTGCCTCTGGAAGATCATTGGTTCCCTGTAAATATGGTGGCTTGAGATGAATAAAGACATGGGCACAATCTTTACTATCTTCCCTTTAGGGAACAACCTCTATTTCCTGAATGGTAACATGAGCATCTACCTGGCCCAGATCTTGGACTTCATTTACAACAACTTATACAAGGTTCTGATCCACTTTATGGTTCAATTTCCATAGTTCATTAGTGGTTCCTTCCTAGGGTCTATTGAAATGTCTTCTTGGGGGTATCATACTACACATCATTAATAGATGAAAAGGGAAATATCAATCGAGAGACTTGAGATCATAAACTATATCAATCATAATTCATCTTGAAAAAAAAATATTGAATCCAAGAATTGGAGAAAGTATAGGATTAGATCAAACAACTCCTCAAAGTCACTTTTTCCCAATATATCATGGAAACTTAAGGATTGTTACGATGAGAGCTGATGAGGCACTCACTTATAACCTACTGAATAAGTCCAAACAATATTTTCACATTTCTATAAAGACATCCTAGACTGTATGATAACATCATAGAAGAGGAATGACTTCCTTTGATACCTATTTTTTGTGAATTGACTCAAAGAACCTATCTAAATGGTATCTGAACCAATCCTGATATGGCTCGAAGGGAATTCTTAATCCCCAATAACTGGCGACTAGTGGTAGGGAATTAATACAAATCAGGAGGATTGATTTCATCACAAGTATGACTGATCAAGACAAAGTAGTTGATAAAAATGAAAATTAGTTAGTCTACCAAACACTCCACAAGGGACAAAACTAAAACAAACAAAATACAAGTCTTAAAAACAAGAACATAAACCCAAGTAATCAGAAGAGAACATCCAAACAACAACCCATAAACTTCTTATAACAAGTAGATTACACATTACATTGATCACCTCCAACTCTCAAGGTCTTCTAATCAAGAACATCTACCACCTATCTGTGGTAATTTCCCTTTTCCTAGACCCAACATAAGAAAATATAAAAATTCATCAAGTCAAAGGTAGGTTGTGAGAAAAAATACCATTAGGATATCACCAAGAATTTCATCAAAATTATATAAACAATAAACCAAATATTCTCAGTTGAAATAAAAACATTGCATGCAAATCATTTCTAAGTTTGTATCAAAACAATATTCTCGAAACATTTCAATGTTGAGTATAAAAAAGTCATAAAAATTAATTTCCATAAAATTGGGCACAAACAATAATCCTTATCAAAACAGGAATGAATAAAATATTCTACTAGAATAGACATTAATAACTTATTTCATAATCATGGGAATGTAATCATCATTTTCAATCATAGAACCATGGTTATATTCAAAATACATTTTCAAAAGATTTCATTACACACACCATGCCATTTCAAAATCATTTATCATGAGAATCAAATCCAGTTTTTGAAATCAATTGAAAATACAATTCAAAAATAAAATCATCCAGTGTTTAAATTGATATACATTTCTTTATGAAACCTCCTACCTAAATCCATGATCACCAACACCCAACACAGGAACCACAAGAAGAGTTAAAGGCTAGAACAATCAAGAGAGAATCATAGTTCCACAAATCAATAAAGAAATATCTAGATCCATCAATAACATGAGGATCCATGACACTCAAATAAGGTGAGAGAGGAATAAATTATAATTCACAACCATATATATTACACTTATTGAATGTAATTTAACACATCCACTAACACATTGATTTGAGAATAGAATATGTTGGAGGATAAAAAATCACCTATAGAGAGCCTCAAAAATCAAGAGAGTCGAGTTTGATTCAATTAGGAATACTTTAGAAATTAAAATGGGGGTATTGGTACTTTAATTAATAAATTTTTAGAATTTAATTCCCATCACATGGTTTGGTCATATTGTTTGAAAAATAATGCGCCTCTTACTGGGCTACTAGAGCAACCGGTATGGTTCGACAAACTGTGCACCAACATTCCACCCCCTATTAGGCCACTGGAAAGATTATCATGGTTTAGCCACACTATTTATAAAATATTAAGATAATCATGCATGATTCATTTTCCCAAACCACATGGTTGAGAGGTTAGGATTCACGGTTTACACTAGTAGTGCACCTAATCATATGCCCTCCACCAAAATTAAAAACAAGGTGTACGATTTCCTGGGATGACGCATAGCTTTTAAAAATCATTCTCCAACCATCAACATACCTATAAACCTTGAAAAAAATCAAAAAGTTTACCAAAACAATGATAGATAATCCCCAAATAAGATATGACCAAAATAAAGGGTTAGAAGTACCTGAAATCCAATAAGGGGATGCTACACTTACACTGAAATGACCCCATATTCTTACCTCATTAACCTCTCACACTCCATGGTTACAGAGAACTAAAAGTGGTTTGTTCCAAGGGGTGAGTTTCTTGCATACCTAATCTTATTTATTTAATTTTGGTTATTGTTTTTTTCTAATTCAAGGGATTGTGTGATGTGGGAGTTTAGTGACGGTCATCTCTCTTCGATTCACATTACATAAATCCTTATTTCTTCTAGTATTAAATCAATGTTAATGTAACGACCCAATGTTTTTAAATAGAAATTAAATTATTATAAATATTTCATAAAATCACATTAAAATAAAACATAATGAACTACTATGTGATAAGTGACCATTAAACATAATTTTTTCACTTCTGTGTTTGGAATTTTGAAAATCTGACACACACGGTTGTAATCAGTAAGTTATTTGGAGTACGATAAAAAACATATTTTTTAGTGAATAGTAACCTAACCTTATGAATAGTGATATACCCTAATGAATAGTAACCATACCTATGATAGTATAAAAATAATATTCAAGTTGAAAGTACGATATACTTATATTCTAGAATAAGTAAATGAATGTTTTAAAACAGGTTTTTGATAATAAATTATGATTTTAATTAAATATTAATGTAATCATATTCGGAAAATTATTTTTGAAAAATAGACTTCATTTTAGGATTCTACACATCAAAAAATGGTTAGGGTGAATTTTTTTGGATTTTTCTGAAATAATTGAATTTTTGATGAATACTAAAATGCGATAATTTACGATAAATACTAAATAAAGGATCTATTGAGTCATTGATGATGATCTACTGATGTAATCCCAATTGTTTCAAATTCACATGCATTTATTACTGTTATTTTTCATGGAATACTTACTATTCCTTGTCTAGTGAAGAAATAATAAACTAATGATTAAAAAAATGATGTAAACCCCCTCTCCTTCACTATAAAAACCCCCTCACACTCACTTCTCTTCACTCCTCTAAAGCCTTTTTCCTTTCCAATATTCTTACCAAATATCTCCCCAAGATCCTCCCCCACGTCCAAAATCACATATCCTCTTCAAAATACCAAAACCTCTCCCCTTAAGAGGTTCTCAAAGGAGGAAGTCTCAAGAGGTAAATTCCTCTTTCCAATTCCTTCATTTGTTTTAAGTTCTTTTCTTTTTGTTTCTTTCCTCACCTCCCTTCACCCAAATAGTATGATAACTCTAGTATCATACATGTACTGGAATTTTTTCATGCTAATGGGATATTTCATTATGTTCTCTCTTTTACCCACCTTTTATTTGAAATAAATGAAATCATCGTTTAAGATGTGCTAATTTAGCACATTCAAGGACAACGGTTTATCAATTTCTATTATTATCTTCAATTCTTGTCATGAAACCATTTGTGTTATGGTTGAACCAGATTAATATATAGGTAATATATCCTATTTTGGTTTTGTGATCCATTTGTACAAATGGTATTAATTTAAAAAGAAAAAACATGTTCTTTGTAATCAAACCCACTGATTAACAAAAACGGTTGTCACTATGGTTTTACATAATAATTCGACTTCACTCTAAGTACACAAATTAAATTTAAAACCATTTAATATCCTTTATGTTCACTAATTTCATATAAATTCAATTCTGGACAATTACTTTCATCTCACATGTTTATCCAAACATGAATATAAGTGAACCGGTCAATAAAACCAAGTAAAAAAACGAGCTCGAACAAAGAAATTGAACCTCATAATCAATAAAAACGGTTATAAAAGAACATAAAATGATTATACTAAAATAATTACATATAGAAGAGGTTCTGGAATTATTAATTAATAAACCTAATTTGTTTATTCAGGTCTTTAATAACAAGTGGAGAACACCAATGGATTTAAGGTAAGGAATCCTCTCCATTTCACTCTTAATCAAGATTTTCCTCTATGATATGCCTTTTTATGTGTAATACCAAATGATGGGGTATTATTTTTCAAATCCCTCATACTTCCCTCTTGTTTTATATGTTATTACAAACCCCTTCTCTCTCTCATAAAGCCCTCTTACGCGCACCTGACACCATGCCGATAATTAGTAACACAATCTACCTGAACCTCCTTTATTTTTTCAGGTTGTGTTGTCTTTATTTATATCAAAATGGACTTATATTATCTGTTTTTTGTGCATCTTATAAATTTTGTTTATTTTTAAAAAAAATTATGAAGACCCTTTAATCACTCTCGTTTGGGGATACATGTTTTTAAAAGATTCCCTCCTTATAACTTTCCGATAAGAAAACCTCTTTTAAGGGAACTTCCCAATTTTTTACCCAATTTCAAGTGAACTCTATCCTCTATTTTAAGCCAAAATTATCTTTATAAAAATCAGTCTTTTATTATGGAAACCTTCTTGGTTAAATTATGGTTTTATATAAAATATTTTTTTCTATTCTATTTTAAAATATCTATAGCATTTTCCTTAAAACCGCACAAAAATGTTTTAATGCTAATGTTTCTCAAATACATTTCTTATATGTTGTAACTTATTTTTGACGCCACCAACCATGTTATATGACTATATCACCTTATGCGCATCCATTTATGTTCTAATCCCTTTCTTTCATGGACACTTTCATGATACGCTCATTGGTCATGATTTATGTCATGATTGTGGTACCCAATTCTTTCCATGGGTACCCTTATGTTTATGTATGGTTGATTATGTATGATAATTTATGTGGAAAGAATATTTATGTGGTAAGAATATTTATGTGGAAAGAATATTCAGAAAAATTTTGAGATGGGTGTGCCCAGATAGCACTCCAATGCATTGGGTAAAGTTAAGTCTCATGAGATGCGATGTGAAACAGGATTGGCGGTTAGCCTTGACCCATACTAAAATGGGAAATGGGATTGGCGGTTAACCTTGACCCGTACTAAATAAATGTTTTATGATTCTTCTACATTTATATGATTCCATTTTTATATGATCACATGCTTATATGATACGATTTTATATGTTTTGTTCTTTGGATATCATTATTTAATGCCTCCTAACTCATGTGCTTAAGACGTATCCTTATGTTCTTTCCCTTACTGGCCTTTTCAGCTCCTCCATTTGTTTATGTGTTCCCCAGAGTACCCTATAAAGTTGTAAGGTCTCGAAGAAATTTAGTAGATCAATATGGAGATTAAATAAAGAAGTGTTTTTTTAGCCCCGTGTTTTATGTTTTATTTACCAAGTCTTCCAAGACACTAGACTTAACGATCCTTATCTTGTACTCTGATGTATATTTATGCATAAAATCATGTAATGATATATGAAAAAGTCTTGGGTATCTATAGTTGGTATCAAAGGATGGTCTAGTTATTTTTGAAGATTAGGAATAGAGCACCCTAGTGAGAACCTTAAGGATGAGAATAAGTATAAGAAAACATTCATAAATTTTGGTGAGTATTGACTAAGTGGTTTATCAAGAATATACATCCCTATCTGGATACGAGCAGGTAGAGGCAGCTCTAGAAAATATGTACCAAGGATTGAAAACTCCGACAAGGAGTTTCGGGCATGACCCGGGATATCCTGGTACACAATAATAGGTCTTGCTGCACTCTTGGTTACGACACTCCCGAGGGATATGTTTTGGTAGATTCATGAGCTTCGTACTAACCATTATTAAGGGAAAAATAATAAAAAAAACATAATAATATAAGTTAAGAAATAGATCAAGGATAACCTAGATTTAAACCTAAGGAATCACATGTTAGGATATACTTATTCTTTATAAATTTATCCATTTATGTTCAAAGTTAACTTTTATGCTCAATAGCTAAGTATTCTAGACCTCTAATTATACGTTATTTTTCTTAGTTAATGGTGGGAAATAGAATAACATGTTACAACAACCAATGTGATAGGAAATGTGAATATTTCCCTAATGATATGCCTGATATGATGGGAGTTGTTTCTCAAAACTTCATGGAAGTACTTTCTCAACTAGCTCGAGTTATGAATAATTACTTGAACCATGTGGAACACCATCCTCCTCCAAGGAAAGAGAATGTTGTTGTAGAATCATTCATACAGAAAAGGCCTCCCATGTTTATCGGATCTTTTGATCCCCTCCTCGTGGAACAGTGGATTAACTCCATTGAAAAGATATTCTACATCCTCTAGTGCTCAGAAGAAGAGAAGGTTGTACTGGCGGTCTATCATTTTGATGGGGAAGCTGATCAGTGGTGTACACTGATCAAGAATAAAAATTTCCAATATGAAATTGATTCCACGGATTGGGAGGAATTCAAGAGGATGTTTTTCAACAAATATTGTCCTCAAACCCTCCATCTCAAGATGGAAAGAGAGTTCCTCTGACTAAAGCATAAGGAAAATGAGTCCATCGGGGTGTATGAAGAAAAATTTACAGGGATTTCAAGGTAAGCCTGTGGATTTTTCATGAACACCGAAAGGAAGGTGGATCGCTTCTTTAGCAGACTAAAGCCGAGTCTATGAAAATAATTAGAAATTTGAGACTTTGACAGTTATGAGGAGATTTTATGTTATTCCCTCAAGGTTGAAATGGATATTGTAGACTCTCAGTGGTCTCATGGGCCCAGTAAAAAGCAACAAAAAATGGAGAATGACATGGGTGGTTTATAAAACAAATCCCATGATGGAAAGAAGCCTGACATTTCCCCTTATAAAAGCTTTGGGAAGAAGCATCCTGGTAACTCTCTGAAGGAAACCAATAATTGCTTCAAATGTGGAAAGTTTGGTAATCTAGCCAAGAGCTGCCATTAGGATATGAAGAATCCCACCTATTTGAAATAATTAAGTAAGTTTCAAGTCAACACTCAGCCTACAGTGTAGTGTTACAACTGCAAGGATCATGGGCATTATGTGAAAAATTTCCCTAAGCTGAGGGTTTTCGGAAGCAATCAACAACAGCCTCTAAGGAAACAAGAAAGGGATTATTCTATAACTACTGCTAAGGTGTATCCAGAAAATTATGTGGTGACAGGTAAACTAGTTATTCATTCAAGAATAGAGAATGTACTATTTTATTCTGGTTCTACGCATTTTTTTCATATCTTGAAAGTTTAGTAGAACTATTCAACCACCACCTCAAAATTTAGAGGAAAAGTTATCTGTGAGAACAGAAAATGGGGAAATCGTTTCGTCCATGGTTTATAACTCCTCCCTAGTTAATTTTTGTAGATTGAACCTCCCATAAAATCTTGACATACTTCCTTTAGTGGATTTTTATTCTATCTTGTGCATGGGTTGGCTATCTTTATAAAATACAACATAAACTGTCGAGAAAGGAAGATCACTCTTCACATCCCGAAGAATCCTCCAATTATATATAAGTGTAAGGAGGAAGATGAATCTCTTTTAGGATCATCATCTCAAGTGTGGATATTTCTGCCTTTTGAGCAAGCATATATAGCTCAAATGATTGAGACAAATGAGAGAATCGTGATTGAAGACAAGCCCATTGTGAGGGACTACACTAATGTATTCCCTGAAGAGTTTCCTGGAATTCCTCTTAACCTAGAGGTTGAGTTCTCAATTGAACTTATCTCTGGATCTCTGCCTATCTCAAAGAAACCTTACAGAATTGCCACTATAGAGCTGGAAGAACATAGGAAGCAGTTACAGAAGAATATGGAGAAGGGTTTTATACGCCTGAGTGCTTCACCGTGGGGTGCACCAGTCCTCTTAGTCAAGAATAAGGATGGATCAATGAGCCTCTACATTGATTATTGTGAGCTCAATAAAATCATGATAAAGAACAAGTATCCCCTTCCACAGATAGATGACTTGTTTGATCAGCTTCGTGGGTCCAGTTATTTCTCTAAGGTGGACCTTTGTTTGGGATATCACCAATTAAAGGTGAGGAAGGAAGATATTCCAAAGTCTGCCTTTGGAAAGAGGTATGGACACTATTGGTTCATAGTGATTCCCTTAAAACTCACTAATTCTCCACTTATTTTCATGGATTTAATTAATATAGTTTTTAGATATTACCTCGAAAAATTTGTGGTAGTCTTTATTGATGATATTCTGATATACTCCAAGAGAAAGGAAGAACATGAGGAGCATTTGAATATTGTGTTAAAGACTTTGTGAAGGGATAAGTTGTATGAAAATTATAGTAAATGTGACTTCTAGATGAAGGAAGTATCATTCTTGGGGCATGTTATCACCAGCAAAGGGATATCTGTGGACCCTTCCAAGATGAAGGCAATTGAAGAGTGGCCCATGCCAACTTCTGTAACGGAGATCCACAGATTTTTGGGTCTAGCTAGGAATTATTGACGATTTGTGAAGAACTTTTCAAGATTTTCAAACCCAAAGACCAAGCTGACATGTAAGGGAGTAAGGTTTGTCTGGACATAGGAATGTAAAGACTGTTTCAAGGAGTGGAAAGAGAGGTTTATCACTGCGCTATTACTCACACTCCCTACAAGTGGAGAAATATTTGTTGTGAATAGTGATACTTATAAGAAATGATTAGGCTATGTGCTAATGAAAAATGATAAAGTGATAGAATATGCCTCTTAGTAGATGAAAATCCATGAGCAAAACTATCCCACACATGATCTGTAGTTAGTGGCGGTGATCTTTTCATTGAAAATTTGGCGGCATTATATCTATGGGGAGAAGTGTGAGATATAGACTAACCACAAGAGTCTCAAATATATATTCACATAGAAAGAGCTTAATATGAACTAGAAAAGATGGATAGAGCTCATGAAGGATTATTATTGCTCAGTCCACTACCATCCTGGTAATCCAAACAAGGTGGTGGATGCTCTAAGTAGAAAGGATCATACATCTTTATCAATGATGAGAATTGAAATGGATCTGATCTTCTTATATTTTCAAAGGATGTACATGGGAATCATTAAGGGAAGAACATCATCAATCCTTTATCAAATAATTTCTCAACCATCCCTCTTGGAGAATATAAAAGGATGCTCAAAAAAAGATGTGAAAATTTAGAAAAGGGTGGAAGCTATCAGAAATGGGAAATTCTCTGATTTCAAAATTGATGAGGAAGGTGTTGTAAGATTTGGGACACGATTATGTGTACCAACTGATCTAGAGTAAAGAATGATCAATTGAATGATGCACATAGATCGACCTTCTCTATAAACCCTGGGAGCGCAAAGATGAATTGAGATCTTTGAGAAACTTTTTGGTGGGACAATATAAAAAGGGAGATTACTGAATATACATCAAAGTGCTTGTTATGTCAACATGTGAAAGCCGAGAGGCAAAATTCTAAGGGGATGATGCAACCACTACCCATGAAAACAAGGAAGTGGGAAAAATTTACCATGGACTTTATCACTGGACTTACAAGGACATCTAGAGGAAACGATGCAATATGGGTCATTGTGGGTCGTCTTATTAAGAAAGCTCACTTTATCGCGATTCGAGAGGACTTCTCATTAGATCAACTTGTGCAGATTTACATCAAAGAAGTGGTAAGGCTACATGGAGTACCAATATCTATTGTATCCGACCGTGATCCTAGATTCACCTCGATGTTCTGTAAAAGTCTCCAACATGCTCTAAGCACTGAACTAAACTTTAGTAAGGCCTATCATCCTCAAACTAAGGGCTAATCTGAGCGAACTATTCAGGAATTGGAAGACATGTTGAGAGCGTGTTCCATGGAATTCAAAGGAGGATGGGACCAACATCTTCCATTGGTTGAGTTCTCCTACAACAACAGTTTCCACTCGAGCATCTGAATGGAACCATATGAAGCCCTTTATGGGAAAAGGTGCAGAACACCGGCTTGTTGGGATGAAGTCGGTGAGCATAAGATGCTATGACCTGAAATGGTTGAAGAAATGGTGGAGAAGGTGAAAACCATTCAGCATCATATCAAGGTAGCCCAAAGTCAACAAAAGAGTTATGTAGATAATCATCAATGAGACCTTGAGTTCAAAGTTGGAGATATCGTATTTCTACGCATATCTTCATGTAATAAGGGCGTGAGGTTTGGAAAGGAAGGGAATTTAAGTCCCAGGTACATCGACCCCTTCGAGATCCTTGATCGAGTCGGAGTTGTGGCTTATCGACTGGCACTTCCACCTACCATGTCGAAAGTACATGATGTCTTTCATGTATCCCTATTAAAGAAGTACATACCATACCTTTCACATGAACTCTCTTCAGAGGTGGTATAGTTGGAGGATGATTTTTCTTATGAGGAGCAGCCAGTAATGATCTTGGATCATGGAGACAAAGTTCTACGCAACAAGACTACTCATCTTTTCAAGGTATTATAGAGAAACCATAAGTACAAAGAGGCAACATGGGAACTGAAGGAATTAATGAAGGAAAAGTACCCCCACCTGTTTTGGCTTAGAATGTAAAACGAAGTTTTGATGGAGAAATTTCATAAGGGGGGAAGAATTTAATGACCCAATGTTTTTCAATGGAAATTACCTTCTTATAAATATGTCATAAAATCACATGAAAACACAACATAATGAACTACTAAGTGATAAGTGACCTTTAAACATAAGTTTTTCACTTCTGTGTTTGGAATTTTGGAAATCTGACTTACACAATTACAATCTGTAAGTTATTTGGAGTCCGATAAGAAAATCTAATTTTTTGTGAATAGTAACCTACCCTTATGAATAGTAACATACCCTTATGAATATTGATGTACCCTAATGAATATTAACCTTACCTATGATATTATAAAAATAATATTCAATTTGAAAGTATGATATACCTATATTCTAGAATAAGTAAATGAATGTTTTAAAACTAGTTTTTTATAATAAATTATGATTTTAATTAAATATTAAAATAATCATATTTAGAAAATAATTTTTGAAAAATGGACTTTATTTTTCGATTCTACACATCAAAAAATGGTTAAGTTGAATTTTTCTGATTTTTCTGAAATACTTGAATTTTTGAAGAATAGTAAAATGCGATAATTTACGATAAATGCTAAATAAGGGATTTATTGAGTCATTATTGATTATCTACGGATATAAGCCAAATAGGTTCTAATTAACATGAATTTATTACTGTTCTACTTCATGGAATACTTAAAATTTATTTTCTTGTGAAGAAATAATAAACTAATGATTAAAAAATTATGAACCCCCCCCCCCCCCCTCCTCCACTACAAAAACCTCCTCTCACTCCCACTTCTCTTCACTCCTCTCAAGCCTTGTGCCTTACCAATATTCTGCCCAAATCTCTATACAAGATCCTCCCCCACGTCCGAAAGATCCTATCCTCTTCAAAATACCAAAACCTCTCCCCGTAAGAGGTTCTCAAAGGAGGAAGTCTCAAGAGCTAAATTCCTCTTTCCAATTCCTTCATTTCTTTTAAGTTATTTTCTTTTTATTTCTTTCCTCACCTTCATTCACCCAAATAGTATGATAACTCTAGTAACATACATGTAATAGAATATTTTCATGCTAATGGGATATGTCATTATCTTCTCTCCTTTTCCCACCTTTTATTTGAAAGAAATGAATGCACTGTTTGAGATGTGTTAATTTAGTGCATTCAAGGACAATGGTTTATCAATTTATATTATTATCATCAGTTTTGGTCATGAAAACATTTGTGTTATGGTTGAACCAGATTATTATGTAGCTAATATATCCTATTTTGGTTCTATAATATTTTTGTACAAATGGTATTAATTTAAAAATCAAAAACATGTTCTTTGTAATCAAACCTATTGATTAACCAAAACGGTTGTCACTATGGTTTTATATAATAATTCTACTTCACTCTAAGTAACCAAATTAAATTTAAAACCATGTAATCTCTTATATGTTCACTAATAACATATAAATTCAATTATGGACAACCACTTTCATCTTACATGTTTATCCAAACATGAATATAAACAAACCGGTCATTAAAACCTAGTAAACAAACGAACCGGAACAATTAAATTGAACCTCATAACCAATCAAAATGGTTATAAATGAACATAAAATGTAACACCACAAGCTTCTATGGAATGTTTCCCTTTGAATAATGAAGTAGATCGCGTTGTACCCAACTTGCAGTTTTAACACACCGCGACCAATCGAACAAGCCGTTATGAATAGTAATACCAAATTTTTGAAATTTTATAAATTATATTTTTCAATATGGAATTAATTTTTGATTTTATAATATTGAAATTATATTAGGTTGAATTTTTGGTATTTCTCTGAAAACTTTCAATTTTTGATGAATAGTGAAAAACATTGCGTTATTGTTTAAAACTGACTTATTATTTAAGTAATTAGTTATTTTATTTTAATTTAGTTTAGGTAAAAATATATACATAATACCTATATATGTTCAATGTAATTCATTGGAGTAATTTTATAATAATTTTAGATATATAAAATTTTATTGAACTTTTTATCGTCTTTTACCCACCTTCTAGGAGCATTTAAAAATTTGCATAAAACTTAATTTTACTACTTCTGTGAGTTGAATTTCAAAAATCAGAGAGTACAACTGATATCAGTAAGTAAAATGTGGTTCAATAAGATAAAAATGATTTTTTTTGAATCGTAACTTTTGACATTTATTTACCACATTTAAAAGTAAATAGGGTAATTAAGTGTAAAAATGATATCATAATTACCCAAACACTTGTCCTAATACTATTGGATAAGTGTAATTAGACCAAAAACAACCTTAGTAATAAAATATTACCCCCTTTGGCCACTTTTATTAGATTAGGACATTTATTATTATTTTATTTAAAGATTAGTTAAAAGAGTTAAATTCAATGTTTAATAACTAAACCATTTTTAATATAGGGTTATACACAATATAAATTATACTATAAATATTAATTAGAAAACTAATAAGATTTCCTACAAAATCGTATTTTATTTATAATTTTTATACATTAAATAATTTAATTTATTTATGACACAATGTTGGTGTAAAAATTACCTTAATAATGAAATATTAAAATAACTGATATTAAAAATATACAAATAAATGTAAATTGAGACTTCTGATGAATTACACTAATTTTTTAGGTTAATAAGACATGTTATGGTTTGTTAAATAAATTTTATTCTAACTGATAAAGTTTTTATGGCTATCAAAAAAATCAAATACTAAATAGTGTCAAAATTGAAATAATTGTGTTTTTAAAACAAATACTATATTATTAATTGATATAATATTCATAAAAATATAAGGTTCAGACAAATGACTTAGATAAGGTTTTATATATCAATAATTAACCAATTTGGGTTGTCTTGGTAGTTTATAGTAATTTTATTAACCATATAATATAAAAATAGAAAGAGACATGGTAAATGTCAAACTATTTAACTAAGAGTTACATATAAAAGATAAGGTTAATATGGTGACCTATGCCTGTCTAAAACCTATTGGATGAGAGTTTTTAGATCCATACTCACCTTAAACTATAAATAAATCATTTTTGATCCATTAGAAACCGAAAATTATTTTATTATTACATAATATTTCTTGATTTTACTAAACTGACCCTCACCTCTCTTATAAAAGGGAACTTCTCCTTATATTAATTTCACACCAAAAAAGCCATTTTTCTTGGCCAACACCTACCCAAATACCTTCCCAAAGTCTCTAAATTAAACTTAGAGACCTTACTATGATCAAAAGTCCAACTTAAGGAGCCCTTTTGATCAACTTAAAAGGAAACACCCGAAGAAGAGGTAATAATTTCACCACCCTCTTTCAAATTCTTTTCTTCTTCCACTTCCTCTTTATTTGTTGTTTCTATACCAAAATAATAACTCCAGTGCCTTATACATAATTTTATGTTATTATAAATATGGTACAACCATATTCATTATTCTATCCATCCTATAAATGACAAAGTCCCCATACATGCATATGTACGGCTTACCATCTCCATGTCGTGGTGTAGTTTGTTATTCAAACACTTTATTATTTGGATGGGTATAATAATGAGTATAACTAATGTAAATAATAAATATAACATGTTAATTATTATTTATATATGATATACCATCTAATTACATATGATTTCATCATCAATATAATGATATTTTTGCTCATACGTACGTACGAATTACCGTCTCCACGAACGCGATGAGATTCATTCCCCATCGTAATCATTCAAAGATAATTTTCATTTTATGATTAAAAATAATGTTTATGAACATAATATCATTTTGTATATAAATAAAATACATCCTATCCATAACAAACATGGATTATGTAACCAAGCATATAAAGTAAATAAATCATTTAACACCCAAAACGATGATACTACTGAAATATTATTAACAAAGGAATATTAGAGAACCATATATGATATCATATTTATGTATATAGTTCTTTTATAATTTAATAACAACTTTTTAACTATTACACATGATTTTAACATACCATTGACTAAGGAAAAGTGAAAGGTAAGAGCTAATTCTACAATCTCTTTACTTATCTGAGGTTGTTAATACATAAGTATCTACTGGGACCTCTTTATAATCAACATCCGTGTTTTCTTAAAAATACAATTCAAAACATTTTTACTATTTACTAGACTATGGATTAAAGTCATTTATACCTTTATTTTACCATATATTTTTTGAAATGAATCTTTCTGTCCTTTTCCAAACAAGGTACTTTATAACCTTCTCGACAAAATTAAGGTAAGAATGTCTTTTTTTAACTTATATGGTGGGTGCATCTATTTTCCACCATTATAACATAATCAAAGTTTCCTATACAATCTTATAAGAATATTTCAAAAAAAAAATTGTTTTATAATTATATAAATTTTAAATTATTTCAAAATAGAAAGAGATATTTCTCTAAAAAAAGTTTTGATTTCATCTATGTCAGCATCCTTTAATGGATTTTAATCTTGTTTGAAGTTGATTTATTATGATACAAATATTACATATTTTATTGAAGGTTTTGTGATATGTTAGACTGTGGATGTATTTTTTTTACACCATTCATGGTTTATGGATAAAGTATTGACATTTCGTATGCTAGTTTTAATACGAATTTTTTATGTTTAAACCTTTTCAAATGAAGAATGCATTGGACTTAGTAAGTGACGGGTGGAGCCCACTATAGCTCCTTGATGCATCAGTAGGTCTCATGAGACCAAATAGTGTCTTGGAATAAGGATTTGACAAAATCTTACTTTTATTCTTGGCACAAGGCCTTGATTATGTGGTTATAAAGTCTGGCATTATGCATTCCAACATTATGAAATTGGGTATTGATATTACATGTGATTATTTGACTAGTAGAATATCCATGTGAATAAGTAAATAGAATTATTTGATTTATCTTTTCCATATTATAATGAAATTTAAGTTTAAACGGCTTTTGTTTTAGTCTTTTACATTGCCTTAAATTTTTATTCTTATTCTTGAAATTTTTCACTATATTGTTATCTTTACTAAGCATCTGAGTTCACCCCTTTCTATGTTTTATTTTTCCTATGATGAAAAGAAGTATATTATAACTGACCTACAAGGATAGTCTAAGGGATGAATGTGTTCAATGGAGACAGTGTTGTTGTTTTTTTCATTTTATAATGTAATATAAAACATATGAATGTATATAGTACTTCCAAGGCTACTAAACTGATCGATATTTTGGGATTTGATCCCTTGTGATCATTCTATTGTTATTTAATAATGCACCGACTCTGGGTAACTAGGGTTTGGGCATTACAGTTATTATCTGAGAAAGTTTAGTACAAACCTTAGAAAATAGATTTAGATAAACTCTGATTAGAGCACATTACCCTAAGATAGACTTTGAAGATTGGTATAGAATAACTTCCTGGAATTTTGGTAATGTAGAGATTTTTTGTATTTTCCAAGAAATACATCACTTTCTGGATATTAGCATGTAGAGGTAGCTCTGGAACAGATGTACCTAGGACTAAAAACTTCGACAAGGAGTTTCGGGCTTGATCTGGGGAAACCTTGTACACGACAATGGGCCTTGCTGCACTCTTCGTTATGAAACTCCTAGGAGATATGCTTAGGATAGTTCACATTTTCTTTACAAACCATTATGAAGGATTTATGAGTATATAACACCTCAAAGAAAAAAAATTATGATTATGGATTATAGCCATAAACTGTTCAATTTTTTATAAGTGTTTTACAAGTTTGGAATTATGTATTGTTATTCAAAAACTAATCTAGTGTGTGAAATTTTTTTAAAAATGGCGCCTAGTGGACTGAATGGAAACCATATCAATGCACGTAATCCATGTAGGGAATTCCATCCTACTCGATATAATTATAGTGGAGTCGGTGATGCTACTGGTGCTCATCAGCTTATCACCATACTGGGACAACTCACTCAGGTTATGAATAATATCCTTACCCATATAGAGTACCCTGATCCACCACGCGGAGGATTAATGTTAGATTTATTCATGAGGAAACAACCACCAAAATTAAATGAGAGTACAAATCCATTAGTATTTGAGCAATGGATAAGTTTCGTAGAGAAAATATTTCATGCTTTGGGGAGTAGCGAAAGGGAAAAAGTTGTCATGGAAGTTTTTCACCTCATGGGAGATGCAGATCAATGGTGGTTATTAATCCAAAACACATTGGAATATGACGAAGTATCAAACACAGAATGGAGGGAGTTTAAAGATATTTTCTTAGAAAAATACTTTCCTCGTGACCATCGAGCGGATATGGAAAGACAATTTCTGAGGTTGAGGTAAAGGGGGGGTGAGAATGTCACAAAGTATGAGGCTAACTTTAAAAGGTTAAAAAGGAATGCATCATATTATATATGTAACCCAAGGAGTAAGGTTAATCAATTCTTTAATGGGTGAAAACCATTTATCTGTTGAGAATTAGTCTCAAAATCCTTCTCATCATATGAAGATATTGTCTCATGCACTATCAAGACAGAAAATGAATTCTCTAAGTCTTACGACTTTAAAGCATAGCAAGAGAAGAAGAGATCTGTTGAACACTTTGGAAATGGAAATAAGGGGAAGAAGGGAAAATTTTAATATCCATCCAATTATAAATGTGGTAAGAAACACCCTAGTACTTTCTTGAAGGGAATGGGAGTCTGTGACAAGTGTGGTGAAAAATGCCACCAAGCTTGTGATTGTAAGGGGAATAAAGAGGCTATCATTGTTGAATGCTAAAATTGTAGAGAAAAGGGGAATTATGAAAATGAATGTCTTCAGTGTCAAGGGAACTTACCTTAGAAAAGGCCAAGGGAGAAAGACCAAGCTTATGCGATCACTACTGCTGAGTTTGAAGCTCTGAAAGACGTGGTGTCATGTAATTTAATGGTTTCCTCAAGTTTATCCATTACTTTATTTGATTCTAGATCATCGCATTGTTTCATATCTTCCTAGTTTGCTATGAAAATTAGATATTTTCAATTTTACCTAACAAGGAAGTTTTTAGTCAAAACTCCTTAGGGAAGTATCATTGCAACAATGTTTTTTGAATCAGTTCCCATTAGGGCATATAAATGTTCTTTATCTGCTGATCTCATCATCCTGCCCATGATTTAATTTGATATAATACTTGGAATGAATTGGATTTCAGAACATGATGCGAAAATTTATTGTAATTAGAAGGAGGTTACAATTTTCGATGATGATAAGAAGTACCATATCTTTAGTGAAGAAACTTCACCACCTGATTATTATCTAGACCCCCCCCCCCCCAGTAGCTCTACTATATTCAATTATTGTGGAGGAAGAGAATGAAATAAATGTGGGTGAGGAAAGGAATGTTAAAATAGAGGACATACCTATTGTTCAAGAATAAGTTGATGTGTTTCTGGAGGATTTATCAGGACATCCTCTAGAACAAGAAATTGAGTTTTCCATTGATTTAATTCCTAGTTCAAGGCCCATATCAAAGACACCTTATAGAATGGCCACTGTGGAATTAGTGGAACTAAAGAAACAACTATAGGAATTGAGTAATAAGGGATTTATTCTCCCTATTGTTTCTCTATCGGGATCCCCTATCCTTTCGGTTCAGAAGAAAGACAGATCTATGAGGTTGTGCATTGACTATAGGGAGATCAATGCTATAAAAATAAAGAACAAGTATCCCCTACCTCCCATTGATTATTTATTTGACCAACTTCATAGAGCTCAATATTTTTCAAAGATTTACCTTTGATCTGGATATCATCAGTTGTGTGTGAATAAGGAATACATTCCGAAAATAGCATTTCAAACCATGTATGGGCATTACGAGTTTATAGTAATGCCTTTTGGATTGACTAATGCACCCTTTGTCTTCATGGATCTAATGAATAGAGTTTTCAAGGAATATCTTGATGACTATGTAGTGTTATTTATTGATGATATCTTGGTATACTCAAAAAGCTACGAAGATCATGAAAATCACTTGGTACTATTCTGAAAACCCTCAGAAAAAATGGATTATATGGGAAGTTTAGAAAATGTGAATTCTGGCTTCAAGAGATTTTTTTCAGGGCCATATTTTCTCTAGGTATGGAATCTTTGTTGATCCTTCAAAGACTAAGGCAATCCAACAATGGCCAACACTGATGAGTATAACTGAGGTATGCAGTTTTATTGGTTAGCAGGTTATTATTGACATTTCATCCAGAATTTTGCCGAGTTGGCAAACCCATTAACCAAGCTCACATGTAAAGGGGTTAAATTTGTTTGGAAAAAAGTGTGTGAAGAATTTTTTGAATAACTAAAGAGAATATTAGTCAACACTCGTATCTTGACTCTACCATTAGGGAATTATGGGTTTGTTTTTTATAGTGATGCTTCAAAGAAAGGACTTGGTTGTGTCCTTATACAGAATGATAGAGTTATTGTCTATGCATCATAATAGCTAAAAGTTCATGAGAAAAACTATCCCACTCATGATATTGATATAGAAACTGTAATATTTACTCTAAAGATATATAGACACTATCTCTATGGTGAAAAAATGTGAGATTTATACTGATCACAAGAGTTTGAAGTATATTTTCTCACAAAAAGAACTCAACATGAGGGAAAGAAGATGGCTTGAATTACTCAAGGATAATGATTTCACAATACACTACCACCCGGGGAAGGAAAATAAGGTTGCAGAGGCTTTAATCAGAAAGGATCATGGAGTTTTGAACAAGATGAGGGTTGAAAGGGATCTTATTTTCATTGATCTAGTAAATATGGGTATGGGAATAACCATGGAAGGTGAAACATCATTACTTTTTTAAATGGTTTCCAAACCAACTTTACTAGAAAGGATAAAGAGTTATCAGACTGATGATGAGGAGTTTCAAAAGAATATTAAAGATTTGAATGATGGGAGATTGAGTAACTTCATATATGAAGATGGAATTTTAGAATTTGGGAAAAGACTTTGTGTTCCCGATATACCTAATCTAAAAAGGGAATTGTTGGATGATGATCATAGCTTCAATTTCTCTATACACCCTAGGAGCACCAAGATGTATAGATATTTTAAGGAACATTTTTTGTGGTACAACATGAAGAGGGAGATTCCTGATTTTTTGTCAAGATGTATGGTTTTTCAACAAGTGAAAGCTGGAAGGTAACAGCCTGGAGGAGTCATGCAACCTATTCCCATACCTGAGTGGAAATGAGATGATATTACGATGGAATTTGTCATGGGGCTATAAAAGACTCCTAGAAGGAAAAATGCAATATGGGTCATTTTTTATCGTCTTACCAAGTCAACACATTTTATTGCTATAAAAGAAGATTTACCACTTGAACATCTAGCAAGACTATATATTAATGAAGTTGTAAGACTCCGTAGTGTACCCCTATCGATGGTTTCTGGTCGCAATCCCCATTTTAAATCAAGATTTGGAAAAGTTTTCAGAAGGCCATGGATACTGAACTTCCTTTGAGTACTTCCTACCACCCTCAAACCAATGGACAATCGGAATGAAATATTCAAACCTTAGAAGACATTTTGAGATCTTTATCACTTGACATTCAAGGTATGTGGGGTCAATATTTATCTCTGGTAGAATTTTCTTATAATAATAACTTCCATTCAGGTATTCAGATGGCACCATATGAAGAATTATATGGAAAGAGATGTCTCCCACCAACTTTTTGGGTTGATGTTGGTGAAATAAAACTCGTAGGCCTAGAACTTGTTGAGGAAACAATGGAAAAGGTGGATATTTTCTAAACCCACATCAATGCAGCTCATAGTAGGCAAAAGAGCTATGTCGATAATCGAAGGAAGGATTTGGAATTTCAAGTAGGAGATCATTTTTTCTTTGAGGTATCTCTATAGAAGGGTGTTATAAGATTTGGTAAGAAGGGTAAATTGAGTCCCAGGTACATCGGACCTTTCGAAATTCTAGAATGAATTAAATTTATTACTTATCATTTGGCAATGCCTCCAAGTCTCTCCAAGGTTCATGATGTGTTCCACGTATCACTATTGAGAAAATACATTCATGACCCAACGCAAGTACTCGCCTATGAAGAATCATAACTTGAACATGATCTATCTTATTGTGAAGATCCTATCATAATTCTTTATACCAGAGAACAAGTGTTGTGAAACCGAACAACTTGTCTGGTGAAAGTTCTATGGAGAAATCATAAGATGGAAGAGGCAACTTGGGAACCCGAGGAACTTATGATGAACAACCAAAAGAATATTTTTATGTAGTAAAATTCTAGAAATTTTATGGATGAAATTATTTTCAGGTGGGGAGAATGTAACACCCCAAACTTCCACGGTACGTTTCCCTTTGAATAATGCAGTAGCTTGGTTTGTATGCAACTTGGAGTTTTAACACACCACGAACAATCGAACTAGCAGTTATGAATAGAAATACCCACTTTTTAAAATTTTATAAATTTTATTTTTCAATATGGACTACATTTTTGAATTCGGAATTTCAAAATTAGGTAAGGGTAAATTTTTTGGTATTTTTCTGAAAACATTCAATTTTTGATGAATAGTGAAAAACAATACACTATTGTTTAAAACCAACTTTTTATTTAAGTAATTAGTTAATTTATTTTAATTTATTTTAGGTCAAAATAGATACATAATACCTATATATGTTCAATGTAATTCATTGGATTCATTTTATAATAATTTTAGATATATAAAATTTTAATGAACTTTTTACCGTACTTTACCCACCTTCTATGAGCATTTACAAATTTGTAAAAAAAATAATTTTAACACTTATTTGATTTGAATTTCAAAAATATGAGAGACATGGTTGACATCATTAAGTAAAATGTGGTTCAATAAGATGAAAATAATTTTTGTGAATAGTAACTTTTGACTTTTATTTACCACGGTTAAAAGTAAATAGGGTAATTAAGGGTAAAAATGATATCATAATTACCCTAACACATATCCTAATTCTATTTTATAAGTTTAATTAGACCAAAAAAACCTTAGTAATAAAATATGTCCCCCTTTGATCCACTTGGATTAGTTTAGGACATTAATTATTATTTTATTTAAAGAATAGTTAAATGAGTTAAATTCAAAGTTTAATAACTAAACCATTTTTAATATAGAGTTATACAGAATAAAAATTCGACTATAAATATTAATTAGAAATATAATAAGATTTCCTACATAATAGTATTTTATTTATAATTTTTAGACATTAAATAATTTAATTTATTTATGACAAAATGATGATGCAGTAATTACCTTAATAATGAAATATTAAAATAATTGATATTATAAATATCCAAATAAATTTAAATTGAGACTTATGATGAATTAAACTAATTTTCAAGGTTAATATGACATGTTAGGTTTGATTAAATAAATTTTATTCAAAGTGATAATGTTTTTATGGCTTTCAAAAAAATAAAATACTATATAGTGTCAAAATTGACATAATTGAGTTTTTAAAACAAATAATATATTATTAATTGATATAATATTCATAAAAATATAAGGATAGTCCAAAGGATTTAAATAAGGTTAGATATATTTATAATGAATCACTTGGGGTTTTCTTGGAAGTTTATAGTATGTTTATTAACCATATAATATAAAAATACAAAGAGACATAGTAAATGTCAAACTATTCAACTAAGAGTTAAATCTAAAAGATAAGGTTAATATGGTGAGCTAAACCTGTATAAAACCTATTGGTTGAGAAGTTTTAGACTCATCCCCACCTTATCCTCTAAATGAATCATTTTTGAGTTATTATAAACCGAAAATAATTTTATTATAAAATAATATTTCAAGATTTTCTTGAAGTGACTCTCACCTCTCTTATAAAAGGTTACTTCCCGTTATCTTAATTTCACACCTCAAAAGACATTTGGCTCATCCAAACCCTGCCGAAATACCTTTACAACTTCCCTCACTTCAACCTAGAGTCTTTATTTTGATCATAAAGCCAATCTAAGGAGCCCTTTTGATCAACTCAAAAGGAAACACCCGAAGAAGAGGTAATAATTTCACCACCCTCTTTCAAGTTCTTTTCTTCTTCCATTTCCTCTTTCTTTGTTGTTTCCATTCCAAAATAATAACTCCAATACCTTCTATATACTGTGATTTTATTATAAATATTGTACAACCATATTCATTATTCTATCCATCCTATAAATTATAAAGTCACCATACGTGCGTACGTACGGTTTACCGTCTCCACGCCGTGGTGTAGTTTGTTATTCAAACACTTAATTATTTGGATGGGTATAAAAATGAGTATAAATATTGTAAATAATAAATATAACATGTTAATTATTCTTTATATATGATATACCATCTAATTACATATGATTTTACCATCAATATAATGATATTGTCTCATGTGCATACGTACGGATTACCGTCTCCACGAACGCGATGAGATTCATTCCCCATCGTAATCATTCAAGAATAATTTTCATTTTATGATTAAAAATAATTTTTATGATTATAATATCATTATCTATATAAATAAAATAAATCTTATCCATAAAAAACATTTCTTACATAACCAATCATATAAAGGTAAATGAATTAGTTAACACCAGAAACGATGATACTACTGAAATATTATTAACAAAGAAATATTAGAGAACCATATATGATATCATATTTTTGTGTATAGTTCTTGTATAATTTAATAACAATGTTTTAACTATTATACAATAGGTTAAAAACCATCTATTAAGAAAAAGTACAAGGTAAGGGTTAATTTTACAATCTCTTTACTTATCTGAGGTTGATAATACGTAAGTATCTATTGGGACCTCTTTATCATCCACATTCGTGTATTCTTAAAAATGTAATTCGAAAAAAATTACTATTTACTATACTATGGTTTAAAGTAATGTATACCCTTATTTTACCATATTTGTTTAGAAAACAATCGTTTCTCCGTTTTCCAAACAAGGTACTTTATAACCTTCTCAACAAAATTAAGGTAAGAATGCCTTTTTTAACTTATACGGTGGGTGCATCTATTTTATTCTGTTATAACATCGTCAAAGTTTCCCATACAAGATTATAATAATATTTTCAAAATAAATGTTTTCTTTAATAATTATATGAAATTTAAATTATTTCAAAATAGAAAGAGATATTTCTCTAAAAAAAGTTTTGATTTCATCTATGTCAACATCCTTTAATAGATTTTAAGCTTGTTTGAAGTTGATTTATTATGATACAAATATTCCATATTGGATTAAATGTTTTGTGATATGTTTGACTGTGGATGTGTTATTTTTACACCATTCATGGTTTATGGATAAAGTATTTACATTTTGTATTCCATTTTTAATATGAATGTTTTATGTTTAAACCTTTTCATATGAGGGATGCATTGGACTTAGTAAGTGACGGGTGGAGCTCCCTATAGCTCCTTGATGCATCAGTAGGTCTTATGAGACAAACTAGTATCTTGAAACAAGGCCTTGACAAAATCTTATTTGTAGTCTTGGCACAAGGCCTTGATTATGTGGTTATGAAGTATGGCATTATGCATTCCAACATTATGAAATTGGATATTGATATTACATGTGATTATTTGACTAGTAGATAATCCATTTGAATAAGTAAATGGAATTATTTTATTTATGTTAGCAATATGATGATGAATTTTAAGTTTAAAAGACTTTTGTTTTAGTCATATACTTTTCCTTAAAAGTTTATGCTTATTCTTGAAAGTTTTTTCTATATTGTTATCCTTACTGAGTATTTGAGCTCACCCCTTTCTATGTTTTATTTTTTCCCAGATGTAAAGAAGTATATTATGACTGACCTACAGGGATAGTCTAAGGGGTGAATGTGGTCAATGAAGGCAATGTTGTTGTTGTTTTTAATTTTATAATGTAATGTAAAACTTATTAATGTATCTAGTACTTTCCAGCCTACTCTACTGATCGGTCTTTTGGGATTTGATCCCTTGTGATCATGCTAATGTTATGTAATAATGCACTGACTCTGGGTAACTAGGGTCAGGGTGTTACTGTCGGTATCAGAGGAAGTTTAGTACAAACCTTGGAAAATAGATTTAGATAAACTCTAATTAGAACACATTTACCTAAGATAAACTTTGAGGATTGGTATAGAAGAACTTCCTAGAATTTTGATAATGTAGAGATTTTGTGTATTTTCCAAGAAATACATCCCTATCTGAATACGAGTAGGTAGAGGCATCTCTGACACAGATTTACCTAGGAGTTAAAACACTGACATGGAGTTTTGGGCTTGACCTGGGGTATCCTGGTACAGGACAACGAGCCTTGCTGCGCTCTTGGTTACGACACTCTTGGGGGATATTCTTAGGATAATTCACATTTTATTTACAAACCATTATAAAGGATTTATGATTATATACCTTCTCAAGGAAATCATTTTTATGATTATGGATTATATCCATAAAATGCTCAATTTTTGTTAAGTGTTTTACAAGTTTGGAATTATGTATTGTGATTCATAAACTAATCTAGTGTATACTATTTTATTAGAAATGGAACCAAGTGGAAGGAATTGAAACCATATCAATGCACGTAATCCATGTAGGGATCTCCCTCCTTATCAAGATAATTATAGTGGATTTAGTGATGCAACTGGTGCTGATCATCTTATCACGATACTAGGACCACTCACTCAGGTTATGAATAATAACCTTACGCGTATGGAGCACCCTGATCCACAATACAGAGGATCAATGTTAGACCACTTCATGAGGAAACAACCACCAATATTCAATGGGAGTACAAATACATTAGTAACTGAGAAATGGATAAGTTCCTTACCGAAAATATTTCATGCTTTGGGGAGTAGCGAAAGGGATAAAGTTTTTATGGCAGTGTATCGCCTCACGAGAGATGCAGATCAATGGTGGTCATTAATCCAAAACAAAAAGGAATATGAAGAAGTATTGAACATGGAATTGAGGGAGTTTAAAGATATTTTCTTATAAAAATACTTTCCTCATGACCATCAAGTGGATATGGAAAGACAATTTCTAAGTTCGAGATAAAAGGAGGATGGGAATGTCGCAAAGTATGAGCATAACATTACAATATTAGCAAGGCATGCATAAGATTATATACATAACCCAAGGAGTAAGGTTGATCAATTATTTGATGGGTTAAAAACATTTCTCCGTCGAGCATTAGTCTTACGATCCTTCTCGTCGTATGAAGATATTGACTCATGAGCTATTAAGACGAAAAAATAATTCTCTAAGTATTACGAATTTAAAGCAAAGTAATAGAATAAGAGATCTACTGAACACTCTGGAAATGGAAATAAGGTGAAGAAGGGAAAAGTTAAATATCCATCCTTTAGTAAATGTGGGAAGAAACACCCTGGTACTTTATTGAATGGAATTGGAGTCTGTTACAAGTGTGGTGATAAAGGCCACCAAGCTCGTGATTGTAAGGGGAAGAAAGAGGTTGTCAATGTTGAATGATACAATTTTATAGAGAAGGGGAATCATACAAATGAATGTCTTAAGTGCCGAGGAAACTTACCTTAGAAAAGGCCAAGGGAGCAAGGCCAAGCTTATGCGATCACTACTGTTGAGGTGGAAGCTTTGAAAGATGTGGTGGTAGGTAATTTAATGGTTTCCTCAAGTTTAGTCAATGATTTATTTGATTCTGGATCATTGCATTATTTCATATCTTTCTAGATTGCTAAGAAAATTAGATATTTTCAATTTGACTTAACAAGGGAGTTGCCGGTTAAAACTCCTTAGGGTAGTATCATTGCAATAATGTTTTGTAAATCAATTCCCATTAGGGAATAAAAATGTTATTTATATGATGATATCATCATCATACCCATGATTTAATTTTATATAATCCTTGGAATGGATTGGATTTTGGACCATGATGCGAAAATTTATTGTAAGAAGGAGTTTACAATTTTCGATGTTGATAAGGAGTACCTTATCTTTAGAGAAGAAATGCCAGCAGTTGATTCTTATATATATCCACCCCCAGTAGCTCTACTAAATTCAATTATTGGGGAGGAAGATAAAGAAATAACTGTAGGCAAGGAAAGGAATGTAAAAATAGAGGACGTACCTATTGTGCAAGAATATGTTGATGTGTGTCTAGAGGATTTACCAGGACATCCTCCAGAATGAGAAATTGAGTTTTCCATTGATTTAATTCCTGGTTCAAGGCCCATATCAAAGACCCCTTATAGAATGGCCACTGAGTAATTAGTAGAACTAAAGAAACAACTATAGGAATTGAGTAATAAGGGATTTATTCTCCCTAGTGTTTCTCCATGGGGAGCCCCTATCCTTTTTGTTAAGAAGAAAGACAGATCTATGAGGTTGTGCATTGACTACTGGGAGATCAATGTTATAACAATAAATAACAAGTATCCCCTACCTTTCATTTATGATTTATTTGAACAACTTCATGGAGATCAATATTTTTCAAAGATTGACCTTCGATCTAGGTATCATCAGTTGTGTGTGAATAAGGAATACATTCCGAAAACAGCATTTCGAACCAGGTACGGTCATTACGAGTTTACAGTAATTCCTTTTGGATTGACTAATTCACCCTCTGTCTTCATGGATTTAATGAATAGATTTTTCACGTAATATATTGATGAATTTGTAGTTGTATTTATTGATTATATCTTGGTATACTAAAAAATCTACAAAGATCATTAAAATCACTTGCGTACTATTCTAAAAACCCTCAGAAGAAATGAATTATATGGGAAGTTTAGAAAGTGTGAATTTTGGCTTCAATAGATTTATTTTCTTGTCCATATTGTCTCTAAGTATAGAATCTTTGTTGATTCTTCCAAGACAAAGGAAATCCAAGAATGGCCAGCACTGACGAGTATAACTGAGGTACACAATTTTATTGGTTTAGTAGGTTATTAATGATGTTTCGTCCAGAATTTTTCTTGGTTGGAAAACCCATTAACTAAGCTCACATGTAAAGGGGTTAAAATTGTTTGCAAAAAAATTTTGTGAAGAATGTTTTGAAGAACTGAAGAGAATATTATTCAATGCTTCTACCTTGACTCTACCATCAGAGAACGATGGGTTTGTTTTTTATAATGATGCTTCAATGAAATTACTTGGTTGTGTCCTTATGTAGAATGATATAGTTATTGTTTATGCATCATGGAAGCTAAAAATTCATGATCAAAACTATACCACTCATGATTTTGAGTTAGCAGCTATAGTCTTTACTCTAAAGATATGGAGACACTATCTCTATGGTGAAAAATGTGTGATTTATACTGATCACAAGAGTTTGAAGTATATTTTCTCACAAAAAGAACTCAACATGAGGCAAAGGAGATAGCTTGAACTACTCAAGGACTATGATTTCACAATACACTACCACCCAGGGAAGGAAAATAAGGTGGAAAATGCTCTCACTAGAAAGGATCATGGAGTTTTGAACAAGATTAGAGTTGAAAGGGATCTTATTTTCTTGGATCTAGTAAATATGGATATGGGAATAACCATGGAAGGTGAAACATCAATACTTTTTCAAATGGTAGCCAAGCCATATTTACTAGAAAGGATAAAGAGTTCTCAAACTAATGATGAGGAGTTTCGAAAGAAGATTAATGTTGTGAATGATGGGAGATTGAGTGACTTCATATATGAAGATGGAATTTTGAAATTTGGGAAGAGACTTTGTGTTCCTGATATACCTAACCTAAAAAGTGAATTTTTGGATGATGATCATAGTTCCAATTTATCTATACACCCTGGGATCACCAAGATGTATAGAGATTTGAAGGAACATTTTTTGTGGTACAATATGAAGAGGGGGATTATTGATTTTGTGTCAAGATGTATGGTTTTTCAACAAGTGAAAGCTGGAAGGCAACAGCCTGGAGGAGTCATGCAACCTCTTCCCATACCTGAGTGGAAATGGTATAATGTTATGATGGACTTTGCCATGGGGATACCAAAGAATACTAGAAGGAATGATGAAATATGGGTCATTGATTATCATCTTACCAATTCATCACATTTTCTTTCAATAAGAGAAGATTTACCACCTGAACGTCTAGAAAGAATATATATTAATGAAGTTTTAAGACTCCATGGTGTGCCCCTATTGATTGATTCTGATCGTGGTCCCTATTTTACATTAAGATTTTGGAAAATTCTTCATAAGGCCTTGGATACTGAACTTAGTTTGAGCACTGCCTACCACCCTCAAACAGATGGACAATCAGAACAGCATATTCAAACCTTAGAAGACATGTTGAGATCTTTCTCACTTGACTTTCGAGGTATGTGGGACCAATATTTACCTCTGGTATAATTTTCCTATAAAAATAGCTTCCATTCGAGTATTCAGAAGGCACCATAGGAATTGTTATATGGAAAGAGATATCGCACACCAACTTTTTAGGATGATGTTGGTGAAAGAAAACTCTTAGCCCCAGAACTTGTTGAGGAAACAATGGAACGGTGAAGATTATCCAAACCCACATCAACGTAGATCAAAGTTGGAAAAAAAGCTATGTCGATAATCGGAGGAAGGATTTGGAATTTCAAGTAAGAGATCATGTTTTCTTGAAGGTATCTCTTTGGAAGGGTGTTCTATGATTTGGTAAGAAGGGTAAATTGAGTCCCTGGTACATCGGACCTTTCGAAATTCAAGAACGAATTGGAGTTGTAGCTTATTCGTTGGCAATTCCTCCAAGCCTCTCCAAAGTTCAGGATGTTTTCCACGTATCACTGTTGATAAAATACATTCCGGACCCAATGCATGTACTCACCTATAAAGAATTATAATTGGAACCCATTTTGTCTTATTGTGAAGAGTCTATCAGAATTCTTGATACCAGAGAACAAGTGTTGAGAAACCGGACGACTCGTCTGGTGAAAGTTCTATGGAGAAATCATAAGATGGAAGAGGTAACTTGGGAACCTGAGGAACTTATGATGAAGAACCACTTGAATCTTTTTATGTAGTAATATTATAGAAATTTCAAGGATGAAATTATTTTAATGAGGGTATAATCTAACACCCCAAGCTTCCACAGCACGTTTCCCTTTGAATAATGTAGTAGCTTGTGTTGTACACAACTTGGAGTTTTAACACACCACGACAAATCGAACTAGCTATTTTGAATAGTAATACCCACTTTTTGAAATTTTATAAATATTATTTTTCAATATGGGCTTCATTTTTGAATTTGTAATATCGAAATTAGCATAGGTTGAATTTTTTCGTATTTTTCTGAAAACTTTCAATCTTTGATGAATAGTAAAAAAAAATTGTGTTATTATTTAAAATAGACTTTTTATTTAAGTAATTAGTTATTTTATTTTAATTTATTTTAGGTCAAAATAGATACATAATACCAATATATGTTCAATGTAATTTATTGGATTCATTTTATAATAAGTTTAGTTATATAAAATTTTATTGAACTTTTTACCTTCTTTTACCCACCTTCTATGAGCATTTACAAATTTGCATAAAACTTAATTTCACCACTTCTGTGAGTTAAATTTCTAAAATATGAGAGGCAAGGTTGACATTAGTAAGTAAAATTTGGTTTAATAAGATGAAAATATTTTTTGGTGAATAGTAACTTTTGACTTTTATTTACCACGGTTAAAAGTAAATAGGGTAATTAAGGGTAAAAATGATATCATAATTACCCTAACACATGTCCTAATTCTATTGGATAAATTTAATTCAACCAAAAACATCCTTAGGAATAAAATATGACCCCCTTTTATCCACTTGGTTTATATTAGTACATTTATTATTATTTTATTTAAAGAATAGTTAAAAGAGTTAAATTCAATGTTTAATAACTAAACCATTTTTACTATAGGGTTATACACAATATAAATTCAACTATAAATATTCATTAGAAATATAAAAATATTTTCTACATAATGGTATTGTATTTTTAATTTTTAGACATTAAATAATTTAATTTATTTATGACACAATGATGATGCAGTAATTACCTTAATAATGAAATATTAAAATAATTGATATTATAAATATAAAAATAAATGTAAATTGAGAATTATGATTAATTACACTAATTTTATAGGTTAATATGACATTTTAGTTTTTATTAAATATATTTTATTCGAAGTTATAAGGTCTTTATGGCTTTCAAAAAATCAAATACTAAATAGTGTCAACATTGACATAATTGAGTTTTTAAAACAAATACTATATTATTAATTGATATAACATTTTTAAAAATATAAGGTTCATCCAAAGGACTTATATAAGGTTATATATATCAATAATTAACCACTTGAGGTTATCTTGGTAGTTTATAGTAAGTTTATTAACCATATAACATAAAAATACAAAGAGACATGGTAAATGTAAAAAAAATTAACTAAGAGTTAAATCTAAAAGATAAGGTTAATATGGTGACCTAAACCTGTATAAAACCAATTTTTTGAGAGTTTTTTGACCCATCCTCACCGTAGCCTCTAAATAAATTATTTTGGAGCCATTATAAACCGAAAATGATTTTATTATAAAATAATATTTCAAGCTTTTCCTAAAATGACTCTCACATCTCTTATAAAAGAGTATTTACCCTTCTCTTCATTTCACCCCTAAAAATCCATTTGTATCGGTCAAAACCTACCCAAATACCTTCCCAACTTCCCTCAATTTAACCTATAGTCCTTACATTGATCATAAATCCAACCTAAGGATCCCTTTTGATCAACTCAAAAGGAAACACCCGAAGAAGAGGTAATAATTTCACCACCCTCTTTCAAGTTCTTTTCTTCTTCCACTTCCTCTTTATTTGATGTTTCCATACTAAAATAATAAATTCAATACCTTCTACAAACTGTTATTTTATTATAAATATGGTACAACCATATTCGTTATTCTATCAATCCTATAAATGAAAAAGTCACCATACGTGCGTACGTATGGCTTACCCTCTCCATGTCATGGTGTAGTTTGTTATTCAAACACTTAATTATTTGGATGGGTATAATAATGAGTATAAATAATGTAAATAATAAATATAAAATTTTAATTATTTTTTATATATGATATACCAACCAATTACATACAATTTCACCATCAATATAATGATATTGTCGCTCGTGCGTACGTACGGATTACCGTCTCCACGAACACGATGATATTCATTCCCCATTGTAATCATTCAAGAATAATTTTCATTTTATTATTAAAAAATTGTTTATGAACATAATATAATTCTGTATATAGATCAAATACATTATATCCATGACAAACATGGCTTACATAACCAATCATATAACGGAAAATGAATCAGTTAACACCAGAAATGATGATACTTCTAAAATATTATTAACAAAGAAATATTAGAGAACCATATATGATATCTTATTTTTTAATATAGTTCTGGTATAATTTAATAATAATGTTTAACTATTATACATAAGGTTAACATACCATCTACTAAGTAAAAGTACAAGGTAAGGGTTAATTCTACAATCTCTTTACTTATCTGAGGTAGTTAATACGTATCTATTGGGACCTCTATATCATCCACATCCGTGTTTTCTTAAAAATGTAATTCAAAACATTTTTTCTATTTACTATACTATGGGTTAAAGTCATTTATACCCTTATTTGACCATATATGTTTGTAAATAAATATTTCCTTCATTTTCCAAACAAGGTACTGTATGACCTTCTCGACAAAATTAAGGTAAGAATGTCTTTTTTTAACTTATACGGTGGGTGCGACTATTTTCTGCCGTCATAACATCGTCGAATTTTCCTATACAATCTTATAAGAATATTTTCAAAATAAATGTTTTCTTTTATAATTATATTACTTTTAAATGATTTCAAAATAGAAAGAGATATTTCTCTAAAAAAGGTTTTGATTTCATCTATGTCAATATCCTTTGATGTATTTTAAGCTTGTTTGAAGTTGATTTATTATGATACAAATCTTCCATATTGTATTGAAGGTTTTGTGATATGTTTGAATTTGGATGTTTTTTTTTACACCATTCATGGTTTATGGATAGATTATTGACATTTCTTATGCTATTTTTAGTACGAATGTTTTATTTCTAGACCTTTTCATATGAGGAATGGATTAGACTTAGTAAGTGACGAGTAGAGCCCGCTATAGCTCCTCAACACATCGGTAGGTCTCATTAGACAAACTAGTGTCTTGGAATAAGGCCTTGAAAAAATCTTATTTGTATTCTTGGCACAAGGACTTGATTATGTGGTTGTGAAGTCTCGCATTTTTCATTCCAACATTATGAAATTGGCAATTGATATTACATGTGATTATTGGACTAGTAGAATATCCATATGAATAAGTTAATGGAATTATTTGATTTATACTTGCCATATTATGATGAATTTTATGTTTAAAAGTTATTTGTTTCAGTCTTATACATTTCCTTAAATTTTTATGCTTATTCTTGATAGTTTTCTCTATATTTGATCCCTTGTGATCATGCCAATGTTATGTAATAATGCACTGAATCTGGGTAACTGGGATCAGGGAATTGCATAAAATGATTATACTAAACCAATTAAATATAGAATAGGTTCTGGAATTATTAATTAATAAACCTAGTTTTTTTATTCAGGTCTTTAATAACAAGTGGAGAAGACCAACGGATTTAAGGTGAGGGATCCTCTCCATTTCACTCTTAATCAAGATTTTCCTCTATGTTGTGCCTTTTTATGTGTAATCCCAAATGATGGGTTATTATTTCACACCTCCCCCATATTGTAATCATGTCTTATAAGTGATTAGAAACCCCTTATATCTCTCATCAAGTTCTCTTACATGCACCTGACACCATGCTAATAATCCGTAACAAAATCTACCTGAACCTCCTTTGTTCTTTCAGGTTGCATTATCTTTATTTATTTCAAAATATAGTTATCTTATCTATTTTTGTGCATCTTCTAAATTCTGTTTATTTGTACAAAATTCTTTTATAAATATCCTTTCATCACTCTCTTTTAGGGATATACATGTTTTTAAAATATTCCCTCTTTATAACTTTCTGATAAGCAAACCTCTTTTAAGGGAACTTCCCAATTTTTTACCCAATATCAAGTGCACTCTATCCTCGGTTTTAAGACACCATTATCTTTATAAAATCAGTATTTTTATTATGGAAACATTCTTGGCTCAATTCTGGTTTTATATAAAATATTTTCCTCTATTCTATTTTTAAAACTCTATAGCATTTTCCTTAAACCCACAAAAAAATCTTTTAATGCTAATGTTTCTTAAATACATTGCTTATATGTTGTCACATATGTCTGAAACCACCTACCATGTTATATGCCTATTTTACCTTATGAAAGTCCATGTATTTTCTAATCCCTTTCTTTCATGGACACTTCCATGATACGCCCATTGGTCATGCTCTATGTCATGATTGTGGTACCCAATTCATTCCATGGGAACTCTTATGTTAATATATGTTTGATTATGTATTATTATTTATGTGGAAAGAATATTTATCTGGTAAGTATATTTATGTGGCAAGGATATTCATGAAAATTTTGAGATCGGTGCGCCCAGATAGCACTCCAATGCATTGGATAAAGTTAAGTTTCATGAGATGCGATATGAAATGGGATTGGCGGTTAGCCTTGACCCATACTAAAATGGGAAACAGGATTGGCAGTTAGCCTTGACCCATACTAAATAAATGTTTTATGATTATTCCACATTTATATGATTCCATGTTTTTATGATCACATGCTTATATGATACGATTTTATATGTTTTGTGCTTTGGATATCATTATGTCATGCCTCCTAACTCATGTGCTTAAGACGTATCCTTATTTTCTTTCCCTTACTAGGATTTTCATCTCATCCCTTTGTTCATGTGTTCCCCAGGGTACCCTATGTAGATGTAAGGGCTCAAAAGAAGTTATTATCACATTATGGGGATTAAATAAAGAAGTTTTTTTAGCCCCATGTTTTATGTTTACGGTTTTATGTGCCTAGTCTTCCAAGACACTAGACTTAACAATCCTTGTCTTGTAATCTAATGTATAATTATGCTTAAAATCATGTAATGATATATGAAAAAGGCTTGTATCTCTATAGTTAACATCCTTTCTATTTTACTTAGTATATGGATAATTTGAGCACCACAGGTTTTGAATAAAACACAGCATTCTATTAGGAGTTGGATTATATTATGAACTTGGAAGATGTGTATTCTAGGCTAACTCTCCAAGGATAAAGTGGTTTGTTAACACACTTTGAGAGGCTTTTGAGTTTTATCACCACCTACACATTAAATAGTAGAATATGGTTGGAGGAGCGCTATATAATTAGATCATTGAAGTGGAATGAAATATAATTTAATTAACAATCACCATAAAACTAAAATTGACCTTTGGACCGATCATTTATCCCTATAACGCTTATTTTAGTTTTTTATTTCTTTTATTTTATATATTTTATTTTATCTTATTGAATTTAATTTATAAAATTCATAACACACAAATCCATATTCCACTATTCTTATTTTCATTTTAATTAAGCTAGAAAAAATCCCAAAAACAAAAAAAAAGGTGACAACTCCCATGATGAAGGATTAATTGAGCAACCACCTCTAGGGAAAACCTAGTTTAGCAACTATGATACTCTTTAGAGATAAAAATATTGATTAGGACCTTTCAGAAGGCTTAGATCTACTGAGATTCAAGGGTAACTCATATCCTCATAACCAACCCATGAATATAATTGGTTAGGATAGGTAAGGAAATCAATATAAAAATATTTTTATATGATTCGTAAAAATATGTAATGATTTATTTTTTTGAAGGATAAGGATTATTTTATGATCTTTTTATGTTTATTTAAAAAAATACCCTTCATTTTCACCATTTATCCCAATTTAATTAAAATAAAATATAATAATAAACTAATAGAAACCAAAATATGACAACATTAGATTTGTTAAATAATTTATATTTTGAATCATATTGAATTATTCAAAGATGTTTTATACTCAAATAGTCACAAATGCAAGTATTTTAGAGACAACTTATCATTGATCTCATACAAATATCCATGAGAGATCCATGTATTTTTCAAGCATCTAATATAAAAATAACACATTCAAGATTAACTGAATAGGAAAATGAAAAGAAGAAATTAATCATAAAAAATAATATAAAACCAAGAAACAATGAAACATACTTTCAATACTTGGATAATTGAACTAGGTGTGATCCAAGATTCCTAGAGTTTTTGCATCATCTGAGAAGTTATAAATATATAGATGAGTTCTAGTGGTCCCAATCAAACACAGAAGTGAATATAAGATTAAAAGGTGGCTAAGAAAGGCTAAGATGTAATTTTCTATATTTTTAATTCATTTATTATATACAAATCATATCTTGATTGATCAACCAACACATGGGTTGCAACAATGGTGAAATAAAAAAATAAATCAATGATTATGGAGTGTTGGAAAAAATCACTTGTGAGGTTATAAAAATATTTAAGGAAAAATATCCAAATATTAAAACATAGATATTATAAAAATTAATAGGGTGAATGATGTAATAGAAATAGAAAATTTAATGTGAAAATATTGAAGAGAATAAAACATTATGAGTTGAATAATATCCAATATTTTTATTATTTTATTTTCCAATCACTCAAAACATTAATATGCTCAATATTGTAAAATATAATATGTGGAACTAAAATGTATCATCTGAGTTTTCAACATCAATTTTTTCTATTCATCTTATTTCATTTTGATGAAATGAATTATTTGTGTTAAATAAAATTTTAAGGTGTTAATAATTAGTTATATGGGATATTATAAATAATTAATAACAATAATCAATTCTAAAGGTTTTAAAATAAATACAAAAATATTTTTAATTGGTATGTAATAATAAGACATAGAGAGGGATAAAGTATAAAGGAATAATAAAATGAAAGGATGGATTTTCTATCATGTCAATAGAATATTTGATACCAAATGATGCAAGATGAAAGGGGTGTCGATGATTAATGGATTTGACTAGGTAAGTCCAAAAGAAATTTTGTTTATTTATGACCACATTTAATGTGGATTAAATAATTGAGTTATGTCCCATCCACATTATAAGTAGTTTGGATTTCGGGGTGACACCGACTTAATTATTCTTAAAAACAAAAATTAAAACAAAGTTTTCAAAAAATATTAAACATTAAACACATGATTTTAATTGAATAGATATCAATCTATAAAAATGATTCCCATATAATTAAAAAATAAATTATAACAAAAATTAATGCTATAAAAAATAAAAGAAAACTTTTTTACCCATGAGTTAACTAGTATCGGTATATATCGGTCAACATAAATTCATGTCTTTTCTCACCTATCATTTTAGTCTTTAAAAGGAGGAAAATTTTATTGTTTCAACTTTCCCCACAAGATATACCTGATCTAATGTAGTCATGACCCATTAAGCATCCCTAGCAATGGAAAACCTGATATTCAAAACATATGATAAAGGGGTGGGGATAAGATTCAATGATCAGTGAATAAAAATAGTCAATAAATGTTATATCAGATATTGATAAAATATTTATACAACACGCCCAAGGATGAACATGTCAACTAATATATATAGAAACGTTTAGGTTAGGACATGAATTGAGATGTTTGTGATTTAGAATATGAGGAGAGTGCATACCTGTATGAAAAATAATAAATATGTTCCACACAAAATAGATAAAAAACAAACTCATGAATATTTTATAATTGAATTTTGAATCTTTAATGTTCAAAAAGATACAATGACAATAACCATTTATAGTTTAGCATTCAAAAAGAAAAAATCTTTTGTTTCTCTTAAAATCAAAAAATAAAATTATTAGCACACTAGTGCTAACATTTAAAACTTATATTATATTGTTCTGACAAAAATATTTGGACATTATGAATGTTCAATGCATAGATTTGAATTGTAACTCTAAACTTTGTTATCCTGACCTACTATAATTGACTTCATTATCTCACATAATTAAGAAAAATTATATTTTATTCTTAAAAATATGAAATATTTTAATTTTTTAAGAACAATGAGAATGATAGAAACATTTTATTTTTATTTAATAAAATATTCTTTATAGACATAATTTAACACATCATTTTTAAAATAAAAATATAATGAATTAATGAAAACCAAAATGTCAAAATCAATCATTCAATGTATCATGATACTCAAATAGTCACAAATTCCCAAATTCCAGGGACACAACTTATCATTAATTACAATATACTGTCCATGAAAAATCCAAAAAATATATCAAGGATCTCATATACTAATAATTCATTTAATATCATGTGAACATGAAAATGAAGGGAAGAAATTCACCATAATATGTCAAATGAAACCATGTTATATCCATAGACTCCCAAAATCAATCTAAAAATACAATACCAACCTATAATAATTGAAAAATAATTTATGGATTTAAGTCTTACACATCGAAATGAATCCTATAATTCGAGAAGAAATATAAAAACGCAATTAATGAATATGATGAACAACATAAAACATTAAAATCTCAATATAAAATATGCATAAAATGAAGTAATCATATAATTTATTCATTAAATAAAAAGTAGAATACAAATAATAATAATAAAATAGATGTAATATAATTCAATGGAAAATAAACTGAGTTTTCAATGATAAAAATATCATTTTTTTCCAAATAAAATTTTTGCATTTAAAATTTATGTGTCTCAGTTCATAACCTATATTATCCATTCTTAAATATACCACCAAACAAAAATTTTCAATACCACTTCCCATTCAATTCAAATTTTTATTACATCAAAATAAAAAGGAAGGTATTTTGAGAAGCAGTAAATCTTGGGAAAATATTCCTAGAGATTTCTTTTCTATATTAATAAGGAATATATTTTTGAAAAACCATGTGAAAGGAACATGATGGTTTCCTTGATGAATGAACATCCTATGAATGGAAACCCAAATCCACAGTCAATCTAAGAATCACAACCTATTATACTTATAGATAGTGTTATGGAAAGGCCACAATATACTTTGATGAGTTCTTTATTGCTTATTAAAAATCAAAGAGAGAGAGAATATTGGTTTTAAAGGTATGATATCATGCCATGAAATATAAATAAGTGTTGTGTGAGAATATTAGTCAGATATGGTATTCACATATGTTTATTCTGTATAGATGAATTTGGTATTTTTCTAAGAAATGATGGGAGGAAAGCCCAAGACATTATGAGAAAATGTAGTCTGGTGGGAAACTAAAGCACATAGGGGACAAGATGAAGAAATTTAACAAAGAATAAATATCTAAATATAATTTAAGTGCATTGATTAACTATATATTTAAGGATTTTTTACTATTTATTAAGAGTGTAGTAGAAATATTTCATCAGAAAAACTGTAGAGGGCCTTTGGGTAGCTGCACATTAGGTTATAAGATGGAATTATAGTCAGGAAAATGTAACATGGGCTTACAAAGTTATAATGAATCATCAAAAACCTTCTTCCCCACTTAATGAAACATTATTTCAGGAGATACAAATATAGAATTATAGTCTAGGATTTTAATTTTGTGAATATAAGATCCAAGTAATACTATTATAGATAAACCAAAACAACATGAAAATGTGTAGACGAACATAGGTATTTACATCAATTTTTTCATGTCAAGGGAACAATGTTCATTTTTTCTAAAGTATGTCAATGGATAGAATATGATATTAACATTTCCACTATTGTTCATGGGAATGATTCCCATGAAAAAATGGTAGGCCATGTGCTACGCCTACGGGTCTTGTGGTTGCATCATATGTGATAGGGTTACATAGAATGTCGAAAGTGGAGGCACTTTATATGGGAAATAAAATTGTGAAAAATGGTGCTTATTTATTTGGATAAAACCAATATCCTAGATTTATGGACCCATTCACCACTTATGTGGTTTGAGAAGAAAATTTGGGCCAATGAAACTCTATCCAATGTTTTATATTTTAATTTATTATTATACAAAAAATTATATATTCATCCTCATAAATAAGAGCCGTGATTTAAAAAAACATATGCATACTAATAAATAAAATCCTAATTTAAAAACAAAATATATGATGAAAAGTATTTTAATAGAAAATGTAAAACAAAATTTTTGATAATGTCAATTAATAAAAAATTATACATGCATTCTAAAGGCTGAAATATGAAATTATCTAACACAGATTTTCAGATTTCCAAATAAACTTCTCCATTGAGTTCGGGATGTGGATATTTAATTTAGGGGATAATTTCATGTTAATTCATGATTGTAAAAATTGTGGGCATTTTTTAATAATTATATATATATATAAGTGTTATATGTTCTAAGATATGGATTGAGAAAAATTGTTTTAATTTCAACTTATCTCTGGGTTTCTGAGGCCTTAATGTATGATTTATGATGAATGAGCCTCATTTTTTGAATCATCAAGTTGAGATGAACCTACAACTTAAATTTGGAGATGATCAGTTTATTTTAACACCGAAGGATGATGGATAAATGTTAGTCAATGGTAAGTGCTGGTAGTGTATTCCTAAGAGGAATGAAAATTATTCATCCACCATTATATTTTTAATTCATGAAAATACAATTTTGTTATTATAATAGAATACAATATAATATATAAATTCTAATATTATTTTTGGTGGTGGCGGTGTTATTATCACATATTACATTATTCAAACTATGAATTTGGGTAGACTTTGAGGTTACCATTGATAGGGAAGTGTCAAAAAAACTACAAAATGTCTAACCAAAAAGCCTCATGAGAGTGAAAGGAGTCTCCCATGATAATACCATATTTTTATTTTCTCTTGATCCCTATTTTTAACTAGGTTTAGGGGGATATAAATGTAGGTAGAGTTCGAACTTAATCTCATTAGATGGAACCATCTCAGGTAAGTTAGTATCAATGACCTTGGGCATTACTAATGAGACTAGAAACAGTACTCTTCCTTCCATAGCGGATTGATACTGGGATGTCTTTTCGAATGATTTCTATGGGTTACCACTTGACCGAGAAATAAAATTTTCTATTGATCTACTCCCAAGAGAAACCCATGTTTCGCTCTTGTCTTATACAATAGATCTATCAAAGTTGTGAGGATTGAAGGTCTAGATAGAGGATTTGGGAGTAAAGGCTTCATTATACCTGCACATCACATTATACTGGACTGGTTTTATTCATAATGAAAGTAGATGGTTCTCTCTATTTATGTATTTATTATCAGAAACTAATTCAATTTATGATCAGAAATCAGTATCTGATTTCTGGAATCAATGATTTTATTGATCAATTAAATGGATCCAAGTGATTCTCAAAGATTGATCTATGCTAAGGATATCAACATCTTATTGTTAGAAGAGAGTATATTCCAAAGACAACATTTCGAAGTTGATATGTCCATTATGAATTTGTTTTCATGCACTTTGGTCTAAAGAATAGACTTGCATTATTCATGGAATTAATGATCCATAACTTCCAAATGTACCTTGATTATATTGTTTTGGTATTTGTTGATGGTATTTTGGTTTATTCTCAAAGAAAAAATGACCCCAAGGATCACATGGAAATTTTATTGAGCAAATTGCATGACCATTGACTATATGAGAAGTTTTATAAGAATGAGTTCTAGATACAAGAAGTCTATTTCCTTGGGAATGCCATTACCTAGGATGGGATATCATTTTATCCTGTGGATATTGAATCATCCATCTATTGGAATCCACCCAAGAATGTTTTCTAGATATGCAGTTTTCTAGAGTTATAAGGATATTATTGATGATTTGTCCAGGATTTATCACAACTTTCTTCTCCCATGAATGATCTAATGAGAAAGGGTGTTACATTCACATGGAATGATGGATTTCTGAAATTCTAGATATTAAATCTCATATCACCTCAGCACCCATCTTAATTTTTCTATAACTAGGTTAGGGATAAGTGGAATATTGTGATGTGTCAAAATCCGGTCTCAGTTGTATTCTCATGTAGGGAGATCATGTTGTGTCTTATGGTTTTTGAAAGTTTAGAATGCATGAGAAAAATTATTCGGCATGTGAACTTGAATTATCTATAGTGTTTCATTCCTTTAATTCATGGAATCAACATCTCTTTGGAGAAAATTTCATAGTAATCATTTATCATAAGAGTTTCAAATATATCTTATCTCAGGGATACTTGAACTTGTGGCAATAAAGATGAATGAAATATGTCTAAATATTTTACTTCAACTTGGTTTACATACCAAAGAAAGATAATTCTATAGAAAATGATTTGATTTGGAAGTCATATAATGAAATTTTCAGGAAAGCTCCTAACTAGTGACAACTGATGAGTGTCACTATTGACATGCACCCAGATTGTGTTGAAAAAATCAAGACTATAGTTTTATTTCTATTTAACATTTTTCCTTTCTTGTGGATTTTATAAAAGAGGATCATATATCATATCCTGATTACACTAAAATTAGGTCAAACTTAAATGGTGTGGAGGATTATGAGGGTATTACATATGATGAAAACTCTTTTCTATGTTTTTAGAATCAAATTTTATTCCCTCGGTCTTTCCTAGTACAACTTATTTTGGGATATCCCCATTCAAAATGGGCTATTAATTGGGTATTTAGAAAATGTAAATGTTGATGAAAACGCATTTCTAGGGGTCAGGTATGAAATGCATGATTGTATATTTCATTTTGAAGTGTTTAACCTATCAGTAGGTAAAGTTTGAACATCAATGACTATATTATATGCTAAAGTATATGCCTATAACTTTATAGAAGTGGGAGAATATTTACATGGAATTTTTCACTGGTCTACAAAGGAATCTCTAGAAGCATAATTTTATTTGGGTGATTGTGGATTGAATCACCAAATCGGTACACTTCCTCCCAATTATAGAGTCCAACATGGTAAAGGATTTGAAAAAGTTGTATATTTTAGAAGTGTTCAAGTTATATGGAGTTCTAGACATATGGATATAACCAAAATTTCTAGTAGTGTTTTATGGATGAAAAAAATTACATCTTTTAATTCATTAATCACATCAGTTCCAAACACACATTAAGGTGGATTCTCCGTATTAATTGTATTTTCAAGACTTTAATGGTTTTTAATTCATATATTATCCATTGGAAAGAATCATCAATGTCCTATGAAACATAAACTACAATGATATATAAGCCTTATAGATCATGTATTCTTTATATAAATAGGAAACGACAGTTTATCCTTCATGTTCTAACCAAACATCATTTCATATGAAGGAAAATGATTTATTGTTCACATAAGCACAACTTGCATATGAATATGTCTTTAAAATAAGAGTTATATGTGTGGACACCTACAGTATAAAGCTACTTCAATTATTTTATTAAATTTTATAAGTACACATCTATATCATTATACGGATCAGAAAGTCCAGATATGAGTACAGTCAAGAAAGTACATGGTTTTTTATACACATCCATGCATGAAGGATATAAATGTGAATGAAAAATTACCATGTAGTGTGTGAAGAAGGAATCAAACCAAAAATAAAACTACCACATGATAGAACAAACCTATCATTCTGCACCTCAGGTGAAAAATTAGGATATCATCCATTAAATTTTTTCCATGCTAATCCATTTGTGGGATAAACCAGATTATCATTATCCTTAATTCTCTCATCATCATTACATAAAATATATTTTGAGAGTTAATAATACGTGAAAAGATTTTAGTGCTTAGGAATCAATAGAAATTATCACATTACCTTATGTGGAATATGAGATGGTGTTACATCTTCATTTCGATTCAATTGAGATATACCACATTCTTCACAGTTATTGAGGTCCACAGTTTCCACTAAAAACAAAGTTCAATATTTTAGGAAAGCATAAATTTATTAGTTGATAATCCAAGTGACACATTAAATTCCAATTCATATAATGATTTGATGAAATGTCAACACCATCAGGAAGTTCATCAAAAAATTATGAAGTTAATTGATGCCTATATTAAAATTTCCTTGCATGGTTTCCTGATGATGTAGTCAAATTAAAAAATTTAGCTTTGTCATTTTACCATATGGAAAATATATAGCAGTCATTTCATTATCCATCAATTTTTTTACCCTCTCAACATTATCATTTTCATTAGTTGAATCATGTGTACTTGTAATTTTGTCTTCTTTCATTGAAATACTTTATTTCTCATGATGATAAGTGATACCACCCCAACCATGGTTTATCATTTATTTTTATTCTTCCCTTGGTGTTGGTTCTTTTGTTTGAGGTTTAGGTCATGATCCTAGAATGAATTTTTTTTTAGAGTTTTTTGGGTGGTTTTTTCCCTGTCAACAGTTTGAGCACAGTTTGTCTCAAATAGTGTGAGCCCCAACAGAGAATATGTGCCCTTATTTTGATGTATTGTGACTTTCACATGGTTAGAGGAAACCATGGGGCAATCATATGAAATGGATTATTCATTTTACATAGTTGAGTTTCATAATTGGCACACGGTATTTCAAACTGTGCATCCAAATCATGAAAGTGTACCTTATCTCTGGTAGGGTGAACACTATTGACACACAGTTTGGAAAATAATGTAGAAAAACCATGTGGCTTTCCCAGATCATTGAAAATTTTAATTCCACTCTTTTCCACTCTTATGTTTTAATCCCAAATTGGGTTCCTTCTCTGTGTCATTCCAATTTTGTCAAATGTATCCAAAGAGACAGGCTTGTATCTATTCATTGTCTTACCAAAATAGGTGCTAGAGGGAATCTTAGGCTGGGTGTGGAAGTGCATGAGATAGAAGTGTGATAAAAGGAGGAAGCTATACGCTATGCCTATGGGTCCCATGGCTGCATCAGAAGCGATAGGTTTACAGAGAATTCTGAATGTAGAGATGTTTTTTATGGGGAAGAAAAACAGTGTAAAAAGATGCTTCTTTCTTTGTGTAAAACCAAGAACCCAGATTTACAGACCCGATTTCCACTTACGGGGTTTGTTGAGAAAATGTGGGTCTCTGAAACTCTATCTAATGTTTTATATTTTAATTTATTATTATACATAAATTATATATTCATCCTGATAAATAAGAGATATTATTTAAAAAAATGTATGCATATTAATAAATAAGAGCCTGATTTAAAATATATATATATATGATGAAAAATATTTTAATAAAAAATATAAATCAAATTTTTTGAAGTTTTATATTAATAAAAAAGTATATATTCATTCGAAAGTGTAAAATGTGAAATTCTCTGAAATGGAGTGTCAGACTGCAAAATGGAATTCTTCATTGAATTTGTGATGTGGATATTAAATTTTGGTGGTAATTTCATGTTAATTCGTGATAGTCAAAATTTCGGGCATATTTTAACAACTATATATATATAAGTGAAATATGACCCAAGATATGGATTAAGATAAATATTTGAGAGAAATTATTTCATTATCAACTTCTACCTGGGTTTCATATGACATAATGTATCATTTATGATGAATGAACATCATTTTTTGAATCTTCAATCCAAGATGAACCTACTACTTAATATTGGAGATGATCAGTATTTGTTAACAAGGTAGGGTGATGGAGACATGTCGGTCAATGGAAGGTGCATGTGGTTGATGCATAAGAGGAATGATATGGAATCATCCTCAATTATATTTTTAATTCATGAAAATACAAACATTTTATTATAATATAATACTATATAATATAAAAATTATAATATAATTGTTGGTGGTGGCTATTTTATTATCACATAATATATTATTTTACCCCTGAATAGGGGTCGACTTTGAGGTTACCATTCATAGGTAAATTTCAAAAAAAACTACAAAATGTCTGACCAAATGGCATGGTGAGAGAGAAAGGAATCATACTTGATAATTCCATATTTTTATTTTCGGGTGAACCTACTTTTTAACTGGGTTGGGGGGATATAAATATAGGTAGATCAGTAACTTTAGTCTTAGGGGATGGAACCATCTCAAGTTATTTAGTAGTAATGACCTTGGGTATTACTGATGAAACTAGAAATAGTACTCCTCATGCCATAGTGGATCGATACAAGTATGTATTTCTTATAACACCCCAATATATTATGGTATGTTTATTCTTAAATAATTTCAATTCATTAGATATCTTATAATGCATGAAACACTAAGTATCTATGAAAAAAACTCAGTTATAGTCATAATCTAGCCATTAAATATAAATTTTCCACTTCTGTGGTTTGAATTTTGAAAAACAGAGATACACAATTGTGTTTAGTATGATATTTGAAGTCTAATAGAATAAACTTTATTTTTAGTGAATAGTAAATTACCCTTATGAATAGTAATGTACCTTTTTGAATAGAAATATACACTTATGAATAGTAAATCTGGAAAATGAATAATAACCTCACCGATGAATGTATAAAGAAAATTTAGACATCTTATAAATAAAATTATGATATAATTATATCATAATATAAATAAATAAGTGTTAGAAATTATTAATTAAATAATTAATATAATTATTCAAAATAAACTTTATTTTCATAAAATATAATCCTAAGATGATATTTTTAAGCCTTATGATAATTTCATGAGACCTTAGTTAATTTTGGAAATGTCATAAAATCAGTTTTAATTTTAAAAACTATTTTTTTAAGTAAATGGTAATTTTAATTAAAAATTAAATTACTCATATTAGGAAATTTATTTTCATAAAATATAGTTAATTTTTGGATTCCATTGGTCTAAAAAATTTGGGTAAATTTTTGGGATTTTTCTGAAATTCTTGAATATTTTTTGAATAATAAAATATGGTAAATACGGTATAAATACATTATAAGATAAATACACTATTCCATGAATCATGGATGATGTAAGAAACCATTATTTCTAACTCACGTGAACTTATTACTGTTTTTTGTCACAAAAATCAATACTATTTCTTTTCTTGAGAAAAATAATAAAACAATTAATAAAATATTGAGAAATCACTCCTCTCATCCACTATAAAAACCAACCCTCACCCCCCTCTTCTATTCACTCATATATTCCTTGATGATTCTAAAAGTTTTGCCCAAATAATCTTTCCTTGTTCCTCCCCACTTCCTGGATCCCTTATTCTTTACAAAATACCAAAACCCCTTCCCTTAAGGAGATTTTCAAGGAGGTGTATTCAAGAGGTAAATCAACATCCTTTTTCTTTCAATTTTATTTCAAGTTCCTTTCTTTTGTTATCCCCTACTCACCTCATATATCCAATTGATATAAAAAACTCCAGTATCATCTATATACTAGAATTATATTATGTTAATTTAATAACCATTATCAATCTCTTTACCCTCTCTCTTTTATTTTATAAATGAATCATCATCCAGGAGGTTCCAATTTACAACCTTCATGGACGATGAAGTTTTTTTCTTCAATTTTTTATTAAATGATGGTCATGAAACCATTTTTATGGTTGAAACAGATTATAAAATATTTATTATATCTTATTTAATGATTTTTAAATCATCATTGATACATGATATTAAATAATAGAAAAAAACTAGTTTGTTGTGATCGAAAACCACCGTAATAATCTTAACAATTATCACTAAATGAATAATCTAATGATTCATCCTCATAATAAATAACCAAATGATATATATAACCATTTAAACTTATTTATGTTAATTAATAACATGTAGTTAAAATTATGGATAATTATATCCATTTCACATGAACTCTATTACTCATAGTCAAGCAAACCGATCATGAAAATCATGTAAACAAACACTTCAAAACAATGTAATTCAATATTATAACTTATCAAGAAGGAAATAAATTAACTTAATGAAACTATAATTAATAAAATACAAGTATATAATTTTCTAAATTAATTAATTAATAGGTTTAATTTCACTATCTGAGATATTAAGATCTAGTAAAGGACACATTCGGGCATAGGGTAAGGGGTTTCTCATCTCACATTTATTTCCATGAGATTTCCATTTTCACCGCTTATTTCTTCTATGTGGTGGATGTATACTTCCATTTGATATATAATATCATTATTATATTTATATTAATGGAATTAAACGATTAATTTTATTGTTATTAATTTTTGGTTATAAGATTTGATTGATTCAAATGTGGTAAGGGACTTTGTCTCAATTTCCATTTCATTGCGATTTACTCTCTATTGTGCACCTAATCATTCTTATGTGGTGTATGTACTAACCATTTGAGATTATTTTTCATTTTAAATTGTAATTATATTATATATTCATATTATTTTTTCATGGATATGATTATTGTCTAATCTGTATACCATTTTACATATGGTGGTTATTTTGAATACTATTTTAACTGGGGAATTATTGATGAATCTATATCCTCTACTCCATAGGTTTATTGAAAAGGCATATTGTTCTTGTGTTAAATACTTGTATAAATAATTAATTTTACTTTTAGTGATGTTAGGGGTCCACTATATCCCCTTGATGCATCGACAGGTCTCATGAGACAAAGCAGTTGGAGACAAACACTTCGAATTTGTTTCCAAAATGAAATCAAACAGGTTTCTACCCACAGACTTAAAACGTCTTGATAGTATAATGGTTCATATTCTAGATACATGACATCCAAATATTATTAATTATCTTTATTCATTATTTAGTTATTACTTTCCATGAGTTTTTCACTATCAGAAAATCTATGGGTTCATTTTCATTCTCAGTTTATTAATAGCATGTGTTTTTCATTTATTCACCATTCCATATTGATATTGTAAAATTTATTAATATTCACATATTATTGATTCATTCTTACACTATATTTAACCTTTAATGAGCATTTTATCTTTCCCCTTTCATTTTTTTCTTTCCATAGGTTATGAAGAAGAGGTCATTTATTGAGTTTTCATGGATGCAGTTTATTAACTTTTGTTATGTATTATATTTTGTTTACTTTCCCAATGTAAAATGAGTTCCATGTATGTATCATGTTTCCTTAAGAATAATAAACTAATAAGTCATATGGTATTTGATTTCTAGTATTCATTCTAATGTAATAAAATGATGCACTGACTTTGGGCTTCTGGGGTTGGGGTGTTACAGTTTGTATCAGGGAAAGTTTAGTAGAAACCTTGAGACCTGGATTTAGAAAACATAGTTTAGGGAACATAACCCTAAGATAGACTTTGGGGATAATTAAAAAATAACATTCTAGAATTTTGGTAAGGTATAGATTATGTGGGTATTCTTAGAAAATACATCCTTATCTGGATATTACAAGTTGGCATGGTACTGTCACAGATGTACCTTGGATTAACAACTTCGACAAGGTGTTTTGGGCCTGACTCAGGGTAACCTAGTATATGAAAATGGACATACTATGTAACTAGTTTGAAACTCCCAAGGTATATTCTTAGGATAATTCACACTTTATTTAAAAACCATTATTAATTATTTAAATTTAAATAGAATACATGTTTATGATTATGAGATTGGTTGTGCATAAATTTTCAGATTATGTTAAGTGTTTTGCTAGTTAAAAATTATGCATTATGACCAAATGTAGTGTATTCCATTGTTTAGTGATGGATCCTAATAGAATAAAGGGAATCAATACCCATGAAAAATGAAGGTATTTTCCCACAGAGAAATTCAAAATAGTTAGTGTTTGAGATGATCAGACTGTGACTATATTGGGATAACTTACTCAGGTTGTGGAAAATAACCATGATACACCTATGTTGGGTCGTTTTATGTGACATAAGCCCCCATATTTAAGTATGACTATTAATCAATTGGTAGTTGAGAAATGGATAAATTCCCTTGAAAAGATATTTTGGACTTTAGATGAAATGAAAATGAAAAGGTAGTACTGGAAATATATTGTCTCAAGGGTGATGTGGATCAATGGTGGTCCATAAACTAGAATACCATGGAGAAAGATTAAATAGAAGATATGAAATGGATAAATTTTGAGGAATTATTCTTTGAAAAATATTTTCCTCATGAGCAACAGACTGAAATTTAGATAAAATTCCTTAGCTTAAAGTAAAGTGAAGAAGAGAGTGTTGCGAAGTATGAGGCTACCTTCACAAAAATATTCAGGTATGCTATAGATTACATATGTGATTAAAAAAAGAGAGATCATTTATTTAAGGGTCTTAAGCTAAGTCTTCGAATGGAATTGGATTCTCAATCATTTTAATCATATTATGAAATGGTATTATGTTCCATAAAAATTGAGAAATATTTTTCTTGATCAAATTTTTTAGAGGGAAATCAAGATAAGAATAGGTATTATGATAACCATCAAAAAAATTGATTCTCCAAATAATAAGAAGGGAACAAAACAATTCCCATTATGAAAAATCTATAGAAAGAATCATCCTGGAAGATGATTGAAAGGCATGGAAGTTTGTTATAAGTGGAGAGAAAAGGGTCACTGATCTAATGAATGCAATGGGAATTGATAAATTAATGGTTTTCAATGCTAAAATTGTAGAGACATGGGACGGTATGAGAATGAATATCTTAAGCATCAAGGAAACTTGCCTCTGAAAATTACATAGGAGAAAGGTAAGGCTTATGTGATCACAAATATAGAGGTTTAAGTTCCTAATGATGTGGTGTAAGGTACTTTAATAATTTACTCAAACTTAGCCAATGCTTTATTTGACTCTGTATCATCGCATTCTTTTATATATTCCCAGTTTTCCAAGAAAATTATAAATTTCTAGTTTGATTTAATAAAGGATTTGTCATTCAAAACTCCTAAGGGGTATAATTGAAACAAATATGTGTTGGTCAGTCCCCTTTTTACACATAAATATAGTTTAGTTTTTTACCTTATCATCATACCTATGATTGACTTTGACATAATTTCTGGTATGGATTGGATTTCCAATTATGATGTAAAAATTTATTTCAAGAAGAATGAAGTTTCAATTTTTTAGAATGATATAGAATCCCATATATTTAGAGAATAAATATCATCATTTGGATTTAATCTAGATCCACCATTTATAGCTATTCTAAATGAAATTATTTGGGAGGAAGAGAAAACATCATCTATGGATATTGGAATTGATTATGTTCCTATTGTCCAAGAATACATTGATGTGTTTCTAAAGGATTTACATGGACATCATCCATAGTGGGATGTTTAGTTCTCTATATATTTAATTTCGGGTGCAAGAACTATATCAAAGACTACCTATAGAATGGATATTGTGGAATTAGTGGGGCTAAATAAACAACTAGATGAATTGAGTGACAAAGGATTTATTCAACCTAGTGTTTCTTTATGGGGATCCCTAGTTCTCTTAGTCAATAATAAAGATGGATCCCTGAGGATATACATTGATTGTAGAGAAATAAATGTTATTACAATAAAGAACAAGTATCTTCTACCTCGAATTGAAGATCTATTTGATCAACTTCAAAGAGATCAATATTTTTCAAAGATTGAACTTTGATATGGATATGATTCGTTTAATGTGAGGAAGGAAGATATTCCAAAGATAGAATTTCAAACCAGGTATGGACATTATGAGTTTAAAGTAATGTCATTTGGACTGACTAATGCACCCTCAATTTTTAGGGATCTAATGAACAGGTTTTTCTAGGAATATCTTGATTATTCATTTGTGGTATTTATTGATGACATCATGATATATTCCAAAAGATATCAAGGCCATGGGAACCACTTACGAGTTGCTCTAGAGACTCATAGAAGAAAATAGTTATATGGGTAGTTTAGTAAATGTGAACTCTAGCTTCAAATAGTTTCATTTCAGGGACATATTGTCTCTAAGGATGGAATCTCAGTTTGATCTTGTGAAGAAAAAGGCAATCCAAGAATGGTCTATGACAACAAACATAATTGTGGTACATAGTTTTGGCTTAGCAGGTTACTATCGTCATTTTTTACAGAGTTTTTTCCGATTGGCTAACCCACTAACCAAGCTCACAGGTAAAGGGGTTAAGTTCATATGGAAAAAATAATGTACATAATGTTTTGAATAGTTGAAAATAATATTAGTCAATGTTCCAATTTTAACTCTTCCATCTAGAAATAATGGGTTTGTGATATATAGTGATGCATCGAAGAATGGACCGGGATGTTTCCTTATGAAAAATGATAAATTTATTTTTTATGCATCAAGGAAGTTTAGGACACATGAAAAAATTATCCAACTCATGATATTGAATTATTAGCTATAATAGTTTCTTTAAAAATATGGACACACTATCTCTATGGTGAAATATGTGACATATATACAGATCACAAGAGTTTGAAATACATTTTTACCCAGAAAGAACATAACATGAGGAAAAAGAGATGGCTCTAGTTACTCAAAGATTATGATTGTTCAATACAATACCACACAGGAAAGTAAAATAAGGTGATAGATGCATTAAGTAGGAAAGATCATGGACTTCTAAACCAAATGAGGATTGAGAAAGATCATATGTTCATAGATCTAATAATGATGGTTATGTAAATTGTTAAGGGAGGGGAAACATATTTCCTTTTTCAAATGATTTCTAAACCATCTCTACTAGATAAGTTAAAAAAAATTCAATCTGATGATGAGAATCTAAAAAAGAAAATTAAATCCATTAAGGATGGAATATTGGAAGACTTTATATATGAGAATGGAGTTATGAAATTTAAAAAGAGGTTATGTGCTCCATCAATACCTAAGTTAGAAGGGAACTGTTAGATGATTCCCATAGCTAAAATTTTTCTATATGCCCTAGTAGTACCAAGACGTATAGAGATCTAAAGGAACATTTTTTGGTGGGATAACATGAAACGGGAAATTGTGGATTATGTGTTAAGGTGACTAGTTTTCTAATAATTAAAGCTTGAGAGACAACATCCTTGAGGGGTCATGAAACCTCTACTTATTCATATGTGTAAGTGGGATGACATTACGATAGACTTTTTCATGGGACTACCAAGGAAACCTAGAAGGAATAATGAAATATGGATAATTGTTGATCATCTTATAAAATTAGCACATTTCTGAACTATAAGAGAAGATTTACCACTTGTGCGGCTGGAAAGACTCTATATTAATGAATTTGTAAGACTTCATGGTGATCCTATATAGATTGTGTCTAATCAAGATCCCTGATTTACATAAAAAATTTGGAAAAGTATTCAGAATGCCTTGGATACTAAGCTTCATATTAGTACTACATATCACCACCAAAATGATGAATAGTCTATAAGTACAGTTGAAATACTAGAAGACATGTTGATATCATGCTCACTTGACTTAAAAGGTATATGGGATCAGTAATTACCTTTGCTGGAATTTTCCTACAATAATAGTTTCCATTATAGTATTAAAATGGCTCTATATAAAGCATTATATGGAAAGAGGTGTCAAACTCCAACTTATTGGGATGAATTTGGTGAGAGGAAACTTATAGGTCTAGAACTTATCGAAGATACAACTGCAAAGGTAATGAAAATTCAGTCCAATATTAAAGCAGGACAAAGTAGGAAAAACAGTTATGCTGACAACCAGAGAAAGGATTTGTAATTTCAAGTGGGGGATCCTATTTTTATAAAAGTATCTCCATGGAAGGGTGTCTTAAGGTTCGGTATGAAATGTAAACTGAGCCCTAGGTATATTGGGCCATTTCAAATTCAGGAAAGAATAGGATTCATAGATTACTATTTATCAATGCCTCCAAGTCTCTCCAAAGTTCATGTTGTGTTTCATGTGTCTTTGTTAAATGATCTTCTTGATAAATTAAATGGATCCAAGTGGTTATCCAAGATTTCTCTATGCTCAGGTTATCATCATCTTTGTGTTATAAGAGATGATATTCTGAAGACATCATTCTGAAGTTGATATATCCATTATGAATTTCTTTCCATGCCCCTTGGTATGAAAAATCCACTTACAGTCTTCATGGAATTGATGAACCATAACTTCCAAAGGTACCTTGATTATTTTTGTGGTATTTATTGATGGTATTTTAATTTATTCTTAATGAAGAAATGACCACAAGGATCACTTGGAAATTATATTGATAACATTGTGTGGTCATTGACTATATGTCAAGTTTTCTAAGAATGACTTCTCGATACAAGAAGTATATTTCCTTGGGCACGTCATTTTCTAAGAGGGAATATCAGTTGATCCTGTAGAGATTGAAACATCTATCTCTTGGTATCCACCCAAGAATGTTTTCTAGATATGCAGTTTTCTAGAATTTGTTGGATATTATCGATGATTGGTCTAGGATTTCTCATGATTTGCTTCGTCTATGATTTCTCTGATGAGTAAGGACGTTACATTCACATGGACTTATGACAGTCATAAATTAATTCTAGAGCTTAAATCTCATCTCACCATAGAACCCATCATAATATTTCCATAACCAAGTCAGGTCTATGTGGTATATTATGATGTGTCTGGGTCTGGTCTTCATTGTGTTCATATACAGGGAGATCATGTTGGGACCTATGGTTTGTGGATGTTGTGAACGTATAAGAATAATTATCTAACACATGAACTAGAATTATCTATAGTGGTTGATGCCATAATGTTCTGGAATAACTATATCTTTGGATAAAGGTTCATAGTCTTCATTGATCACAAGATTTTGAAATATATCTTCTCTCAGTGATACTTGAACTTGAGGTAACAAAGATGGATAGAATATATCTGAATTTCTGACTTCAACTTAGTGTATATACCCAAGAAATGGAATTCTATAGTAGATTATTTGAATTGGAACTCATATAATGAAGTTTTATGGAAGCTCATGACTAGTGACAACTGATGAGTTTCACTATTGAATTGCACCTAGTTTATATTGAAAAAAAATGAGAGTATAATTTTCTTCCTAATTAATATTATTCCTAACTAGTGGATTTTATAAAATGGGCTCATATATTAGATCCTAATTTCACCACCATTAGGTCAAACCTAAATGGTGGTGTGATTTTTGATGGTTAGACATAGGATGTAAACTCTTTGTTATGTTTTGATAATTGAATTATATTCCCTCAATCTTTCCAAGGAAAACTTCTCTCAAAATATCACTATTAAAAATGGGCTATTCATATGGGCATTCAGAAAATGTACAAGGAAATGAGAACCCATTTCTTGTGGTCACGTATGAAATTCAAGATTGAAAATTTCATTACGAAGTGTTTAAACTATTGATAGGTAATGGTTGAGCATAAATGACTAGCTTGTATGTTGTACTCTATGCCTATGCCTATATGGAAGTGGGAGTAGATTTCCATAGACATTTTCACCGGTCTACCAAGGAAGCTACAGAAGCATGATGTTATTTGGGAGATTGTGGATTCAATAACTAACATGAAACACTTCCAAACAATTAGAGAGTCCAACATGGTAGTTGATTTGAAAATTTTGTATATTTGATAAGTGTTCGGGTTACATGGAATTTTAGGCCCATAGATGTAACCCAAATTTCTAGTAGTGTTTTCTGGATGAAAAAATTACATATTTTAATTTATTAACCACATCAATTTCAAACACACATTGAGGTGGAATCTTAGTCTCAATGGTATTTCTAAACCTTTGATGGTTTTAAATGTAAGGATGATCCATTGGAAAGAAGCATCAATGTCCTATGAAACTTAAACAAAAATGATATATAATCTATCTAGATCATATATTCCTCATATAAATAGGACATGATAGTTTACCCATAATGTTCTAACCAAAAATCATTCAATAAAAATAAAAATTATTTATTGTCCACATAAGCGCAACATGCATATGAAATATGTCTTTATAAGAATCAGTATATGTATAGACACCAATAGTCCAAAGATGATTCCATTATTTTATTAATGGTTCCAAGTACATGTTTATATCATTTTTATGATCAAAATGTCCAAATATGAGTATACTAAAGAAAGTAAATGGCTTTTTTTACACATCCATGGAGGAATGTTATAAATTTGAATGAAAAATGACCATGTATTGTGTGAAGTAGGCACATGACCAAAAAAATTAAAATTGTCACATGATATACCAAACCTGGAATTCCTCACCTTAGATGAAAAATCAAGATATAATGCATCAAATTTTTTCCATACTAATACATCTATGGGACAAACCAGATTAGCATTATCTTTAATGCTCTCAGTATCATTACATCAAATATTTTTATGAGATTTAATAAGATTAAAAAATATTTGGGAGGCTAGGAATCAATGGAATGTATCACATTACATTCTGTGGAATATGAGATGGTGTTACATCTGTCTTTGGCTTCAATTAAGAGTTCCAAATTCCTTACTCTCATTTTGGTTCACAATTTCCTTTAAATTTAAGCTACAATATTTTGGGAAAGCATGAATTGTTTTAGTTGAAAATCCATGTTGACATATTAACATCCAATACATATAATGATTTGATGTAATATCTACATCATTAGGAAGTCTGTCAAAAACTTAAGAAGACAATTAATGCCTATATTAAAATTTTCATACATGGTTTTACCATGATTTACTCACATTAAAAAATCCATCTTTTTCATTTTACCACATGGAAAATATACAAGATTCATTTCATCATCCATTAATTTTTTTATTCTCTCAACATCATCATTTTCATTAGTTAAATAATGTGTACTCATACTATTTTCTTCTTTCATTACAATTCTTTCTTTCTCAGGAAGATAAATGTAATACCCTGAGATTTTATGAGATATATTCTTTTTAATTTCTTTGATGTCTTGTGTTGTATGATACACTAATACTATCTTGCGTTATACGCAACATCATATTATCTTTTAGTATACGTAACACTATTCTTGGCTTGTGTTGAACACAATTTCATGTTCTTGTGATAAAATTCATTTCACGCAACACTGAGTATAGATTTTTTTAATGTATAAATGAACTAAGTTTTTATTATGTTATACACAAAACCAAAGTAATATTTCACTACACACAACACTGACTTGGCTTGTGTTACATGCAAAAGTGACCTTCCTAGATAGCTTGTGTTGTACGCAATACCGAGTTTCACTGAACAATGATATATTATTAAAATATTATTATTTAATGGGATATAAACTAGCTGTTATGAATAGTATTAACCACATTTTAAATTTTATAACATTATCATTTATCTTACAAATTTTATAGAACATGGTATGAGAACAAAATCAATTTTTTGGTTAAAAGAAGTATTTTTCAAAAAAATGCAATTTTACTGCCTTTTGATGGTGCACCCATTTTAAATCTAGTTTTTGACACTTTTATAAGTTAAATTTGACAGGATAAACTTATTATTTTGAATTGGGACATAAAAATTTACTTTTTTTGAATTTTTTGTAATTTTCTAAAAAAATTCAAATTTTAATGAATAGTTAAAATTACTGCATTTTTATTCAAAACCTCCTTTTCGTCTAATTTATTTATATAGTTATATTATATTTTTAATTAGTTTTAAAGTGTAATTGGATTAATTTTTTATCATTTAATCCAATTTATCTCATTTTAAGTAACTTCACTTTTATATTGGACATAAACACATGTCAATCTTTTGATAGTTATTATTTCTTAAAAACCCGCTTTTTAGTTTTGACATTGGAAATTAATTTTAAATTAATTACTACAACTTATGTGTTTTGAATTTGGAAAAATGGATTTCATATTTGGATTCATAATCTTAAAATTGTGTAAATAGGTATCTTTTAGTTTTTGACATTATGAATAGTAACTTGAGTAATTATTTTATTTCCATGGTTAAAGGGTAAATCTGGTAAATAAGGGTAAAAAATAATATTATAATAATGTTAAACTACACTAACACATGTACTAATAATATTTTATGAGATATTTATAACCATGTTCATCCGTGGGTCGATTTTGGGACCACATGGATTCAATTGGTTGTGAAAATGACATTTTATAAGAATTAATTTAAAGTAAAGGTAATTATAACCAAAACATATATCTTTTACTAAGTTGATTTTAATATAGGGTTATATAACTGATATCTATGTTTATAAATATTAATTATAAAGATAAAAATATTTCATACATCATGGTATTTTATTAATAATTTTTAGAAATTAAATTAATAAATTTAATAGTGAAACAATGATGATGCAGTGATTGTTTCATTAATAAAGGATTCAAATAAAGGATATTATAAATGTTAAAATAAATGTAAATTGGTTATTTTATATCATCCAAAAAAAATTTGGATGATATTGACATATTATCTTTTATTTAATTCCTTAGTTTAGAATTAATCAGGTTATGAATTTTTAAAAAAATCAAGTATGAATAGTGTCCAAAATTGACATAATTCATAACTTAAAACATAAAATAGTTTATCAAAAAATATTAAATTCTTAAAAATATAATATTCATAAAAATTGTTATTATAAGTCCAAATATTTCATAAATTACTTTTTGTGGGTTGTTTGAGATGATATGGTAATCACATTAACCTATAATGTGTAAATAACATGATATCATGGTAAGATTAAAAAGGGTAAAATAAGGGTTAAACTAAAATGATAAGGATAAAAAATTATATTCAAAACTTATCTTAGAATTATTGGATGATGGGTACTCAAACCAACATTATATTATCTTATAATTAAATAATTTTTGTGCCATTTTTAATTGAAATTGAATTTATAATAAATTAATATTTTGAGAGTTTCTAAAGTGATGCTCTCCTCTCTTAAAAAAGGGCCCCTCCTCCCTTTCCTATTCACTCAATTTTGAGCCTTCACGCTCAGACAACCCCTACCCATTACTCTTATAAACTTCCATATTTACATTCTATAGGTGCGGGTCTTCTCAAAAGACTAAATCTAGTTCCCTTAGAGGAAATTTAATGGAGGTGCGTTGAGAAAGTGGTAATCTCTTCTACCGATTATTTCAAAAATTTCCTTCTTCTACTTATTCTTATTTAGTTGTTTTGATATAAAGTAATATAATCAGTATTACTAATATATATATATGTGTGTGTGTTTTTATAAATATTAAACAATCCTATTTCACCTTCTATCCATCCTACGAAAAATGAAATCACCGTGCGTGCGTACGTACGGCTTACCGTCTCAACGTCATGGTGTAATCAGTTTTTCACAACCACCTCACTTGGATGGGTATAATGGTGTAAATAATAACTATATATGATTATTATAAAATTATACTTATTTTAATATATTATACACCATCTACTTCAATACCATTCAAAAATTTTGGGAATGATATTGTTGCTCGTGCGTACGTGCGGCTTACCGTCTCCACAGTGTGATGTGGTTCGTTTTACATAATCTTCATTAAAACATGATTATATAAATGAATTTAATGAATAATTATGATATATATTATACTAATACCATGTTGTAAATGATATAACAATGACCTATAAATAGGAATAAGAACTTATCTTACAAAACATACATAAGAATATAAAGCAGTTAATACCTGAATAACGAGTAACAATGGAATGTTACTAACAAATAGGTGAAAATATGATCGTAAATATTATCATAAAATTATTATGATTATTAAATAAATCATTAACATTATTTAAATCATTATACTAGAATTTTAGATACATGTGAAGCATATCAGACCTAATTTAAGGGATAACTTTTCCAATCTTGTTTTTATCTGAGAATGTTTATTAGTAAGTATTTATTGGGGATATATTTATCATCCATTTCCATGTTTTCTAAAAATATTTTCACAAAATTTTTAAAATTATTCTATGAATAGTTAAACTCATTTTTACACCTTTTTTACTTTTACTATGTGGTATGGAAGGAATCTTTATTTTCTTTACCATATAAGGAACTTTTTGACTTTTCCAGAAAAAGTATGAGGAAAATGTTTTTTAACTTATATGGAATGAATGTATTTTTTACGGTTTCATGATGCCTTATTTCAATGAAGATTCATCTACACTTTTTAAGTTTTATTTTTAACTAAATTATTTTCTTTTAAAATTTCGTGGCATTTTGAGAAAAGAAAACATTTTTTAAGAAGAAATGATATTTTCCTCAAGAACTAAATTCAAGTGGTTTATCAAAATTATTTTCCATCTAAGATGACACTCCTTAAATTGTGTTATGTTTATATCCCTATTATTACTATGATTTGATTGTGTTAATGAATAAATGGTATTTTATATGGATTATTTTATGATGTAATGATGTTTAAGAAACCCATTTTATTTTGTGGGTTATGCTATGATGAATTATTTATGTTTTGGTGGTACATGTAATCATGATTCATTATGATATGGGTGGGACCTATATATCCCTCTATTACATTGGGTAAAGATTTATATCTCATTAGATAGACATGAATGGAATGATAAGTAAATATGTTTCAGTAATACATGGATGGAACGGCAAGTAAACCTGGTTCTCTAATGGACTTTGTCCACTATGATGTTCTTGGCAGCAATGTCTTGACTACTATGGAAATAAAATTGTGTGCTTATTAGTTTTCAACAATAACATGTTTTGTTTCAATGTGATTATATCATGGTTAATGTTATTTTATGATCTATTCCTTACGTACTTCCAAGATTTATGTCATTGCTTGAGATTTTGATGTTCAAACTTTATATTCATGTTTTTTGTGTTTAAATTTTTATGGTTTGTTTTATGTTCTCCATGTTTACCCTTACTAAGAATTTTAGCTCTCCCTTTTTATGTTTTCATTTCCCCAGGATATGAAAAAAGGTTTTAGGTAGGAAAACAAAAGGGGAAGATCTTTATGGGAGATGTTTAAAATATTTCACCATGATTAGAATATTATGTTCCAAGTTTCCAAAGACACTAAACTAATACAGTCTTTGGGCATCTATTTGTGTCATTTATTAACTATTCTGAAAAGGAAATGTAATTTCTATGTACTTCAAGCTTGGGTCTCTATAGTTGGTATCAGAGAGAAGGTTTAGTCAACCTTTGGAAACTATGATGAAAAAACTTTAGTGATATCCATATAAATATTTATAAGGTATGTTTAGGGATGACGCTAAGGTTAAGTGTAATTATAGGTTACAGTCCTAGAATTGTGATAATGATAATGAATATCCGAGGATTAAACCTGAAATGTAAGATATTGAATGTAATCCCCCCATAGTCCTTGGGATGGCTCCCCACTCACCCGGTTGGGCTCTCGTATCCTCTCCACCTTCCCTTGCCTTTTAGGGTTTTCGCGATTTCTCTCAATGGCGATGGAGCTCCTCACTTCACCAGGTTCTGATTTCTCTTCTCTCTCTCATCTTCCATTTCCTACACCTTTCCTGGAACTGCTGGTAGTTTGAAAATTGTCCAACTATCATCGCCCTTGTTTCCGCCTTCTTCTTGCGCTTCAGACCTGCACTTTGGGTTTGGGTGCAGGTGCTTCAGACAGATTGAGCTGGTGTTAGTGGCGGAATCATAAATTTTCCTCCTCCTCTACTCTTGATGGTCATCCCATCATGCTCTATTCCATCTTGGTCAGACACGATATGGGTTTTGGGGAAACTTGAGATGGTGTTGGAGGATGGCTAGCAGCGATCTCAGTCTTGTCCTTGTCGGTGTTGGACTCTTTTTCTCCTCATCTTGGATCTTTCCTCTTCAATTGTTTTGTATTTTCATATTATGATGGGGTTCAGTTTGGTTATGTGATATATTTTTATGTTTGAGTTTTTTTAGATTTTTCTTTGAATGGTCCATCCCTCTGTGGAGATCTTTTGGTGCTTGTCCCTGCCCTGGTTTTTCATTCCACCTCTCCTCTCCAGGTTAGTCTGGTGCGGTGTTTCTTTAGAGCTTTGGGATGTGGTTCTTGAGCATCCATCATTTTCCAGGAGGTGAGAACTCTTTTTTCTTGTTTGGTGTAATGGAGAAAGGTGTGATTGTGGTCTGGAAAACATCATCATCAACGAATATTTGTCTCATATAATGGTGGTCTTGGAGGAAGGTACATTTTGGATATGATGTTTGTTTGCTATTTCTTTGATGGTCTTTTATGGTGATATTTGGTAGCAATAATGGACTATGGCTTATAGTTTTCTCCAGCTATCTAGTGTGTTGATATATTGACGAAAACTATGTGGTGTTATCTTTTGGTTCTGTTGACAGCCGATGGTCTGATCTGATTCGACAATGATGCCTCCAGTGACTGGTGCGATGTTAGTGATGACGGTGATGGCAGGAAGGTGATGTCGTCAAGGGTAATGATGATGGAAGGAAACAAGATGTGACATAGGTAGTTGTGGGTTTTAATTACTTGAGGTCTCTGGAATGCTGTGTATTTTGAATTTTTAATTTTTTATTTTGAACTCTATTTTTGGCTAATTTTAATCTGTAACCTGCGCTTGATGTTCTGGTTACTGCTCACCCATAAAGCGAACTATTTGAAAATCAAAAAAATAAATAAATTTTCATCGTAGAAAGTACTCCCCCATGATAATGTAGTTTTCCTAGTATGATTTCTTCCTCACACATTGTTCTTTTTGGGTTTTAGAAAATTGATAGAACCCAAAGGAACTGTGTTAATGATCAATTCACTAGGCAATGCAATGATTTTCCTCTTGAACAACCAAATTCTATGGTATATGGAATGAAAAATCTTATTTTTATACTTACACAAGCTAGGAATCATTATGGACTTCCAAATGAGTAGAGAAGGGAACAACATTCTATTGAGTCCTTCATGAGGCAATGTTCACCTTCTTTTAGTGGGTCTTCTGATCCACTAGTTATTGAACAATGGATCATTACCATTTAAAAGTTATTTTCCATCCTTCACTATTCGAAACATGAAAAAATCATTTTGGTTTTCTATCATTTACAAGGTGAAGCGGACCAGTGATGGGATCTAATTAAGAATACAAGGCAGCAAAATGAAATTGAATCCATGGAATGGGATGAGTTCAAGAACATATTTTTCAATAAGTAATTCCCTCTTATTCTTAGAACAAATATGTAAAAGTAGTTCCTTTAGCTTAAGAAAAAGGATGATAAATCTATTAGTACATATGAGGCGAATTTTACAAGACTTTCATGGTATGCTTCTAGCTTTATCATCCAACCTAAAAATAAATTTGATCTATTATTTAGTGGCTTAAAATCCAGTCTTCAAAGGTAATTAGTTATAAGAGACTTTAGTAGCTATGAATAGATTGTTCGTTGTGCTATCAAGGTTGAACTAAAAGTTGGGGTTACATATCCATCTCATGGTTTGTACAAGAAACAAAAGATGGAGTTCAAGGAAAAATCTCAAAAAATGGTGAAAAGAAGATGAATGGTTCTTTATGCTCATTGTGTGGAAAGAAGAATGGTGTAGATTTTCTTAAAGGGACTAGAAAATGATTCAAGTGTGGAAAATAAGGTCATCGAGTAGTTGAGTTCCCAAGTAATGGGAAAAAGGTTTCTAATGATGTGAATAAAGAAATGACTACAGAGAACGCAACACCAACACTTCAATACTACAAGTGCAAGGAAATTGGCCATTATTCTAACCAATTCCCTAATCTAAGGGTTAATGATGATCAACATCAACAACCTCTTAAATCTAAAGATAAGGGAAAATCACATGCAATCACTATTGGTGACGTTGAGTATGACAACGAAGTGGTGGAATGATTAAGTGTTTATGTAATGGGATTCCAAAATAGTGTTTTGGAATCCCATTTATAGTATTATGGAATATTTGAATATCTATGTATTGGTTTATTATGGTTTTTAATAATTATATGGTACCGGTAGCCATGAAAAGTGATTGAAATATTTTTGGAAAGCACAGATATGTGCATAATGAAGGGAGAAGGAGATAATGAGATGTTTGATTGTATTAATAACCTCATGAATAATATAAGGACAAAGTGATATCATGGTATTAATATATTGAATTTTTAGGATTTTTTTATGTGGAAATAGTTAACTTTTGACATCATTCATGTTTTCACTAAGGTTCTATGTCAATTCATGTTATTATCATTGTTTAAATATAATACATGATTAAGGTATTCACATGTTTGGAATGTGACAACTAAGAACTGCCAAATGAGATATGGGAGATAAATGTTATATCAATTTATTTCACCTCTTTCTAAAGTTATATATTTTTAGTTTTTGTTAGGATTCTAATGTTATCCATTTATGGATGGTATAATTTATTTTCTCTTTTAAGTTTGTTAGATTAATGTATTATCTCACTATATGTGGACTTATTCATATTTGATTACATGTGTTAACCTTTTTATTGAGATAGATGTAATGATGTATCATTCTATCATATGATCTTATAACACTTCAAGAATGAAAAATTCAACTTCATTTCTTTAAATAAGAGATGAATTGGATGTTTTTCAAGGCACGAACAATGGTGAGATTGTACAAAAATCAAGTAAGTATTTATTCTTATGCAAAATTATTCAACTTTCGAAAAAAGATCTTGAAAACCAAAAATGTTATCCTAGTACCATCTTATCTGATGAATTATATGGTCCCTTAAATCATCACATATTTATGGCTTTCTGGTAGTTAACTTTCTCTATTCCTTATTCTCTATCACTATCCATCATAACTTAATGGTTAGATTTCTCTTCTATATCCATGTTTTCACTTCCCACATATGTTCTCCTATGTGGAAACCCAGTTATGAGTTACTTTGGGTAACCATAATGTTTCTAACTTTTCTTTTTAAAATGATGTTTTAGTATCCCCTTTTATGATGTGGGTTTCCGTGAAAGAAAAACTTTCAAGTAGAAAACCATTTATAACATCGATGTATTTCAAGGGTGAAATTCATTTTAAGGGGGGTATAATGTAACACCCCAAGATTTTATGAGATAGATTCTTTTCAATTTCTTTGATATATTGTTTTGTACTCTACACCAAGATTAGCTTGCACTATATGCAACATCGTATTAGCATTCAGTATATGCAACACTATTCTTGGCTTGTGTTGAACACAATTTCATGTTCTTGTGAAAGAATTCATTTCACGCAACACTGAGTATAGATTTTGGTCAATGTATAAATGAACTATGTTTTGATTATGTTTTATGCAACACAAAAGTAATATTTCACTACACGCGACACTGACTTGTCTTGTGTTACACACAAGATAGACCTTCCTCGATAGCTTTCATTGTACGCAATACTGTGTTTCACTAAACTATGATATATTATTAAAATGTTGTTATTTAATGGGATATAAATTATCCGTTATGAATATTATTAACCAAATTTTAAATTTTATAATATTATCATTCATCTTACACATTTTATAGAACATGGTATGAGAATAAAATCAATTTTTCAGAAAAAATAAGTATTTTTCAAAAAATGCAGTTTTACCGCCTTTTGATGGCGCACCCATTTTAAATCTAATTTTTGACACTTTTATAAGTTAAATTTGACAAAATAAACTTATTATTTGGAATAGGGATATAAAATTTTACTTTCTTTTAATTTTTGGTATTTTTCTGATAAAATTCAAATTTTAATGAATAGTGAAAAATACTGTATTTTAATTCAAAACTGTTGTTTCATCTAATTTATTTATATAGTTAGATTATCTTTTTAATTGGTTTTAAAGTGTAATTGGATTAAGTTTTTTTTTATCATTTAATCCAATTTTTTTCATTTGAAGTAATTTCACTTTTAAATTGGACATAAACACATGTCAATCTTTTGATAGTTATTACTTCTTAAAAACCTACTTTTTGGTTTTGACAACGGGAATTAATTTTAAATTAATTATAGAATCTTATATGTTTTAAAATTAAAAAAATGGATTTCATATTTGGAATAATAAGTTTAAAATTATTTAAAAGGTACCTTTTATTTTGTACATTATGAATAGTAACTTTGGTAATTATTTTATTTACCATGGTTAAACAGTAAATCTTGTAAATAAGGGTAAAAAATAATATTATAATAATATTAAACTACCCTAACACATGTACTAATACAATTTTATGAGATATTTTGGACCATGGTCATCCTTGGATTTATTTTGGGACCCCATGGATTCACTTGGATGTGAAATTGACATTTTATAAAAAAAACATTTAAAGTAAAGATAATTATAACCTAAACATATATCTTTTACTAAATAGATTTTAATATAGGGTTATATAACTAATATCTATGTCTATAAATATTAATTATAAATCCAAAAATATTTAATACATCATGGTATTTTTTTCATAATTTTTAGAAATTAAATTTATAAAATTAATAATGACACAATGATGATGCATTGATTGCTTCATTAATAAAGGATTCAAATAAATGATATTATAAATGTTAAAATAAATTTAATTTTTTTATTTTTATGTCATCCAAGAATTTTATAGATGAAATTGAAATATTATATTTGATTTAATTCCTTATTTTAGAAGGAATAATGTTTTTATAAATTTTTAAAAAAGCCATGTATGAATAGTGTCCAAAATTGACATAATTCATAACTTAAAACATAAAATAGTTTATCATATAATATTAAATTCCTAAAAATATAATATTCTTCAAAATGGTTAATATAAGTCCAAATATGTCATAAATAACTTTATTTGGGTCGTTTTACATGATATCATAATTACATTAACCCACAATGTGTAAATAACATGATATCACGATAAGGTTAAAAAGGGTAAAATAAGGGTTAAACAAAAATGATAAGGATAAAAAATATATTCAAAACTTGTATTAAAATTATTTTATGATTTTATTAGAACTAAAATAATCTTATCTTATAATTAAATAAGTTTTGGACCATTTTTAATCGAAATTGAATTTATATTAAATTAATATTTTGAGAGTTTCATAAAGTGCCCCTCTCCTCTCTTATAAAAGGGAACCACCTCCCTTTATGCTTAAATCCATTTTGAGCCATAAACCTCGTCCAAACATTCACATTACTCTTCTAAACATTCCTAGTTACATTCTAGATGTTCTATTATTCTTAAAAGACCAACTCTAGTGCATTAAGACAAAATTTGAAGGAGGCATGTTGAGGAAGAGGTAATATCTTCTACCGATTCTTTCAAACAAATTTCTTATTCTAATTAATCTTAAATATTTGTTTCATTATAAATTAATGACATCAGTATAACTCATATACTAATATTTTTTTATAAATATGAAACAAACCTATTTCAACTTCTATCCATCCTATGAAAAATGAAATCACTGTGTGTGCGTACGTACGGCTTACCGTCTCCATGCTGTGGTGTAATATGTTTTTCACCACCACCTTACTTGGATGGGTATAATGGTGTAAATAATAACTATATATTATTATTATTACATTATACTAATTCTTAGATATTATACACCATCCACTTAAATAACATTCAATAATTATGTGAACGATATCGTGGCTCGTGTGTACGTATGGCTTACCGTCTCCACGGTGCGATGTGATTCGTTCTACATAATCTTCATTAAAACGTGATTATATAAATGAATTGAATGAATAAATATGATATATATTATACTATTACCATTATTTAAAAGATATTAATATGACATAAAAATAGGAATAAGAACTTATCTGACAAAACATGCATAAGAACATAAAGCAGTTAATACCCGAATAACGAGTAATAATGAAATGTTACTAACAAACAGATGAAAATATGATCATAAATTTTATCATAAAAATGATAATGATTCTATAATAAATCAGAAATAATATTTAAATCATTATACAGGAAGTTCAGATATATACAAATCATATCTGACCTAAGGTAAGGGATAACTTTTCCAATCTCATTTTTATCTGAGATTGTTTATTCGTAAGTTTTTATTGGGGATATATTTATCATCCATGTCCATGTTTTCTAAAAATGTTTTCATAAAATGTTTTATATTATTATATGTACTTTTAAATTTATTTTTACCCCTTTTTTACTTTTACTATGTGGTATGGAAGGAATCTTTCTTTTGTTTACCATATGAGGAACTTTTTGACTTTTCTTGCAAAAGTACGAGGATAATGTTTTTTTAACTAATACAGCATGAATGGATTTTTTTACGGTTTTATGATGCATTATTTCCATGAATATTTCTATACACTGTTTCAAGTTTATTTTCATCTAAATTATTTTCTTTTAAAATTGTGCAGCATTTTGAGAAAACAAAACGTTTTTGAATAAGAAAGGATATTTTCCTAAGGAACTAAGTTCAAGTGGTTTATCAAAATTATTTTCCATCTTAGAGGACACTCTTTAAATAGTGTTATGTTTTTATCCCTATTATTACTATGATTTGATTATGTTAATGATGAAATGGTATAATATATGGATTATGTTATGATGGAATCATGTTTAAGAAACCCATTTTATTTCATGGGTTATACTATGATGAAAGATTTATGTTTTTGTGGCACATGTAATAATGATTTTATTATGAGATGGGTGGGACCTATATATCCCTCAAATACATTGGGTAGATATGTATATCTCAAGATATATACATGACTAGAACAGAAACTAAATCTGGTTCAGTAATACATGGCTAGAACAGAAAATAAACCTGGTTCAGTAATGGACATTGTCCACTATGATGGTCTTGGCTGAAATTCCTTGGATACTATATAAATCATATTATGTGCTTAATAGTTTTCCACAATTACATGTTTTATGTCAATGCGATTCTATCATGTTTAATGTTCTTTTATGATCTATTCCTTACGTACATACAAGATTTATGTCATTGCTCAAGATTTTGATGTTTAAACTTTATATTCAGGTTTCTTACATTCAAATGTTTATGGTTTGTTTTATGTTCTCCATGTTTACCCTTACTAAGAATTTGATCTCACCCTTTTTATGTTTTCTTTTCCCTAGGATATAAATAATGGTTTTATGTAGGAAAACAAAAGTGGAAGATCTTTATGGGAGATTTTGAAGATCTTTCACCATGATTAGAAGATTATGTTCTGAGTTTCCAAAGACACTAAACTAATATGGTCTTTGTGAATTTGTTTGTGTCATGTATTAAGTATTATAAAAAATAATTGTAATGTCCATGTAATTAAATCTTGTTTATCTATAATAAATAAACGAAAACTTGTAAACTATAAAATTCTCCATTCCACTCATTTTATTTCGATCATGAACAGTCTAGGATTACATTTTCTCTTCATTGTGATACCGTACATAATTGTTTGTCAAAACCCCAACTTTTTTATATGGTAGCTAATTTTTTCCTAAGTCAACCAAGGTCTTTTGACATAATTATAACAATTCAATCATATAATTCCTCAATATTAATCATTGTTAAATGAAAAATCTAAAAAATCCAGCTTATTTTGAAACTCAATTGATATTTGATCAGTATCGTACAACCATATTCTATCCATTATATTAAAAAATAATATTTTTATTAAAATCATCATAGTATACTATAATTATAAAATTCATGACAACCATGAATCTTTTTAATACATATTTGGATAGAGAAATAATTCCACAACTAAATTCATATGCTTTAACATGGGAGTTTTTTTAAAGAATAGCATGGTTCCAAACAATTTTAAAAGTACCATCATTGAAAAATATACTTTTATTAGGGAAAACATTTATAATACCAGCATGAAATATTTCAATATCACATGTCTATAGAACATATCCAATAAAATAATCAAAATACCAATTTTAATATGAAATTCATCAAAAAAATTAAATGTTTTAAAATTTAAAGACCCAAAAATTCCATGTAAATTTTTTTTAATTAAATGGGAATTTTACAAGTCTGCAAAAATTGACGGCACATGATTCTGAGGCCCGGAATGAATTTATGAACTATTTTTTCAGGTACATTCAGTAAACATGCGAGCGGGTTTTTATAACTTTTGAACCGGTGCTTGGAATTGAAATCTGAGGACACCGTTGAACTCACAGCATCGGTAGTCACTTAAGGAGACATTCACCTCGACTGTAGTAGGTCGAGGGTGGAAGTTAGTTTTCTAATTATTCATGAAAGAATAAAATAAAATAAAATTTTGTAACATTTTATTTTCATTTGAAACTCACATGTGGATGTTAAGAGGTGGGTACCACCAGAACTAAACCCCCCATTTGAGTATTGAGAGGTGGGGACCACTAGAACTAAACCTCTCATGTGGGGTTATAGAGGTGGGGACCACTGAACCTAAAACCCCCAATTTGAATTTAAAGGTGTGGACCACCCGAACCCTTCTAATGTGAGAAACCACTTGAAATCCCTCTTTAATGAGGGATGTGACCTTTAGGTTTCCCCAAAATTTTATTATTCCAACCTCAATGTAATTATGATGCCAATTTAATTAGTTCAAAAAATTAAATTGGGGAAACATATCATATTGGCTGCCTTTTCTTTTTGGTGGAATTGTGAGAAGTGTTGGAAAAGGGAAATTGGGAGAGAACCTTGGAGGAATTCTTCTTCTCTAATGAAGAATGCTCCTCCAATGAAGAACGCTGATGCACAACTTCAACTTCTTCCTCAGGACATCCTCCAATGTGGGATGTCTTCAATCGACGACAGTCCTTCCCTCCTCATCGATGTGAACAAACGAATGAGGTAGTGGTGTGTTTTAAATTGATCAATGTTAATTTTTCCTCTCACGTTGAATCATTCCCCTTGAGCTTCTTGCTACCTCCCTAATGCGGAGGGTACTAGCCAAACAAACATGGCCCGAACCCTCCGCCAACCTTACTTTATTTTGTGTGTTCTTCATGATGGTGACGTGACCAGTGCCAATGTTTGGCACTGGTAGAACTCGAGAACCGTGGTCGACACCATGATCGGCCGTGACGAAGGCAAAAAAAGGAGGGCGGCAGGTCAAGTCGGTTGCCAGCGAAGGCATGGCGTGCGACTACACCGCATGGCTAGCCATGACGGACCACCGCCCTATGGCCTCCATTGTCTCGTGGCCCTTGCGGACTCACCGCCTCATGAACCCCGCAGCCTCCCCGCCCCATGGCCCTCCATGTCTACCACGGCCTCGCCACTTCGAGACCCTCTGTGGCCCTCGCGGCCTTGCCATCCCATAGCCTCCATGGCCCTTGCGGCCTCGCCGCCTCACCGCCCCACAGCCTTCGCCGTACCGTGGCCTCGCGGCCCCCATAGCCCTCCTTGGCCCCCGCAGCCTCGCTGCCCCGCTCTAGCAGTGTTCATGGGAATCATGAATAGGATCTTTTAGCCAAACCTTGATCTCTTTGTAGTAGTCTTCATCGAAGACATTATGATCTACTCGGATACCGAGGAGGAGCATGCCTATAATTTTTAGGTTGTACTGGACACACTCCGAGAGCACAAGCTTTATGGTAAGCTCTCGAAGTGCCAGTTTTGGATCTGAGAGGTTCACTTTCTGGGACATGTCATATCGGAGGCTAGAGTTGCAGTAGATCTAGCGAATATTGATTCGGTACTTCCTTGGGATACACCCAGGAGTGTGACGGAGGTACGGAGTTTCCTAGGTTTGGCAGGATACTACTGGAGATTTGTGCCATATTTCACCAGAGTTATAGCACCACTATCAGAATTGTCGAAGAAGGGGAAACCCTTCATGTTGTCAGAGAGATGCCAGCAGAGTTTTCAGGATCTAAGGCAGAGGCTGACTAGTGTCCCCATCTTTAGGCTACCGGATGAGGGCGTAGGGTACGTAGTTTACTACGATGCATCAGGGATCGGGCTTGGATGTGTCCTGATGCAGGAGTGAGCAGTGATTTCATATGGTTCTCGACAGCTGAGATAGCATGAGCAGAACTATGCTACCCATGACCTGGGGTTAGCAGTAGTGGCCTTTGCCTTGAAGATGTGGCGACATTACATGATGGGCTAGCGTTTTATAGTCTACTCAGATCATAAGAGTCTCAGGTATATCTTATCTCAAAAATACATGAACCTGAGATAGTGATGTTGGCTTGAGATCTTCTAGGACTATGACTTTGAGATATTCTATACTCCTGGGAAGGGGAAGATTATAGCAGATGCACTCAGCGGGAGGTCTGGTATACAGCTACTAGGTGAGGCAACGGAGCAGCTGGCCACTTTGTAGATATCCTTTGTGGATCAAGATGGAGAATCTTTTCTTCAGTCTCTTATAGTCACTCCCCCACTTCTTCAACGAGTCAGGGAGGCGCAGCATGGGGACACTGTCTACGAGACACGATGTGCTCAGATATCCACGGGACAGGCACCTGATGGATTTTCTGAAGGTGGGGAGAACCTCATCCTCTACATAGGACGTACCATGGTACCAGTATCACTTTAGGAGGAAGTGTTGAGGTATTTACACACTTCCCATCTAGCGGTACATCCAGGAGTGGTGAATATGTACCAGTATCTTTGATGACAACACTGGTGGCCAGGAATGAAGAAAGAAGTAGCAGAGTTTGTCTCTCAGTGCCTCAATTGTCAACAAGTTAAGGTGGAGCCTCAGGTACCAGCAGGCTTATTTCAGCCTTTATAGGTCCCTAAGTGGAAGTGGGATGGGATATCCGTGGACTTCATGACAGGACTTCCACGTACATCCAGGGGACATGACTTGATTTGGGTGATCGTCTACCGACTCACCGAGTCGGCCCACTTTTTACCGATCAGAGAGCAGGCTTCAGTAGAGAGCTTGGGATGACTCTATGTGTAAGAGATTGTGAGGCTGCATAAAGTAACCTCGACTATTGACTCTGATCGTGATGCATGTTTTACTTCCAAGCTATGGAAGGGGTTGCAGGAGGCTTTAGGGACGCAGCTTCGTTTGAGCACTGCTTTCTATCCACAGGCGGATGACCAAACTGATCGGACCATTGAGACCCTCGAGGACATGTTGCATGCTTGCGTCCTCGAATTCGATCGCATCTGAGAGGATCACTTTCCTTTGGTGGAGTTTTCATACAAGAAAATCTATCACTCCACCACTGGGATGGCACCTTTTGAGGTGTTGTACAGGAAACTTTGCAGATCACCTCTGTGTAGGGATGACCCAGGGGAGTTGACACTCATGGGACTAGAGATGGTTTGGGCTACCACAGAGAAGTTTCAGATCATCTAGGAGTGGATGAAGACTACATAGAGCAGGCAGAAGTCATATACTGATAGGAGTCGGAGACCTCTAGAGTTCGAGGATGGCAACCACATCTTTCTACGGGTCTCACCTCGACGAGGTTTGTGGAGATTTGGCCGAGGAAGCAAGTTATATTCGAGGTTCATCGGACCCCTTTAGGTCCTCAATATAGTTGTTGAGGTGGCTTACCACTTATCACTTCCACCTCAGTTGCACTGGGTGCACGACGACTTCCATGTATCCCAGCTAAGGAGATACGTGCACGACCCTTCCCACATCATCGACTATAGAGAGCTGGACATCGACGATGGGTCCACTTTTACGGAGGTTCCAGTTGAGATTGAGGATTGACAAGAGTGGGTCCTTCATGGGCGATTGATACCTCTAATGCATGTTCGTTGGAAGCATAGGAACCTCCAGGAGAGCACATGGGAGTGGGAGGCTCAGATTCGTGCTCAGTACCCCCACTTGTTTTCCTAGTTTTGAGTTGTGGCTTACGACAATGAAAATCCATGATGTGGGGAGAATGTAAAGACCTAGAAATTACATGTAAAATTTGTTTTAATTAAATGGGAATTTTAAGAGTCTGAAAAAATTGACGGCGCATGATTCTGAGGCTTGGAGTGCCCAGAATATATTTCTGAACTTTTTTTTGGGTACGTTCAATAAATGTGCGAGTGAATTTTTATAACTTTTGAACCGATGCTCTGAATTGAAATCTGAGGGCATCGTTGAACTCACAGGGCTGGTAGTCACTTAAGGAGAACTTCGCCTTGACTGTAGTAGGTCGAGGGTGGAAGTTATTTTTTCACTTATTCGTGAAATAATAAAATAAAATAAAATTGTGTAATATTTTATTTTAATTTGAAACTCCCATGCGGGTGTTAAGAGGTACGGACCACCAGAACTAAACCTCCCATTTGAGTATTGAGAGTTGGGGACCACCAGAACTAGACCTATCATGTGGGGTTATGGAGGTGGGGACCACCGAACATAAAACCACCAATTTGAATTTATGGGTGGGGACCACCTGAACCCTCCTAAAGTAAGAAACCTCTTCAACTCCCTCTTTAACGAGGGAGGTGACATTTAGGTTTCCCCAAAAAAAATTATGCCAACCTCAATGTAATTATGATGCAAATTAAATTTGTGCCAAAAATTAAATTGGGGAAACATGTCATATTGGCTAAATTTTCTTTTTGGTGGAATTGGGGGAAGTGTTGGCAAAGGAAAATTGGGAGAAAACCTTAGAGGAATTCTTCTTCTCTAACGAAGAATGCTCCTCCAACGAAGAACGCTAACGCACGACTTCAATTTCTTCCTCGGTACATCCTCTAACGTGGGATGTATTCAATTGACGACCATCCTTCCCGCCTCATCAATGTCAACAAACGAACAAGGTAGGGGTGTGTTTTAAATTGATCAATGTTAATTTTTCCTCTCACATTGAATCATTCCCCTTTAGTCGCTTGCTACCGCCCTAATGTGGAGGGTGCATACCAAAAAAACATGGCCCAACCCCTCCACAAACCCTATGGTTCTTTTGTGTGTTCTTCACGATGGTGATAGTGACTAGTTCCATCATTTGGCACTGGTAGAACTCGAGAACCGCGGTCGGTACCATGGCCAGCCGTGATGAAGGCGACAAATGGAGGACGTCCGGTCAAGCCGGCCGCCAGCGAAGGCATGGTGCACGACTGCACTGCACAGCCAGCCACAGCAGACCGCCGCCCCATGGCCTCTACCATCCCGTGGCCTCGCTGCCCCACTGCCCTCTAGGGCCCCTGCGGCCTCACCGCCCCATGGCCTCGCTGCCTCGTAGCCCTTCACGGCCCCACAGCCTCTGTCATCCCGCGGCACCGCGGCCTCTGTCATCCCGCGGTCCTCCACGGCCCCACGGCCTCTGCTGTCTCGTGGCCTCGTGGCCCCCGTGGCCTCGCTGCCCCACATCCCTTAGCATCCCCTGCGGTCTCTCCACCCCACAGCCCTCTGTGTCTCTCGCTTCCTCACCACCTCGTGGCCCTCCATGGCCTTGTGGCCTCTGCTGTCCCGCGACCCGCGTATCCCCTGCAGCCTCCACCATCCCAAGACCTCATGGCCTCCACGGCCCCCGCGGCCTCCGCGGCCCCGCGACCCTCTGTGGCCTCTACCGTCTGGCGATTGCGTGGCCCCCATGGCCCCGCGACCCTTTGCTTCCCCCGCGGCCTTTTCCTCCCTCGCGGCCTCTGCACCATCCTTGCGGCCTCGTGCCGCACTACGGCCCCCGAGCTGCCCAGGGTGGGTCGGGCCGCCCAGCGTGGGTCGGGCCGGACATAGTGGGATGGGCCAGACCTAGTGGGCTGAACCATACCCAGCAGTCTGGTTCGACCCAAACTGGGTCGGGTCAGCCCAGGCCGGGTCGGATCGGACCCGGATCAGCTATGAGCTTTTTGATCTATCGGCCATAACTTTGGCACTAGGTGTTTGTTTGAAAAACCTTCAATGGCACTGTAAACCTTGGAGCATGGAGATCCCTTTGGTATACCCCCACTAGAGTTTTGGGTAAAGTTGAGGTACGGTTGGGTTGGATCGAGCACGAATCCAATCGGGCCCTCAGGAAAAAAAAGGCTAATAACTTACAGACCAGGCGTCCAATTGACACACTGTCTCTTGCGTTGAGACCCCTATGACGAGGTGGTCCTTTAAGATACTTCTTCATGGGACTTTGTGGCAGTTGGAGTATCTACCAGTGGCTTGAGGAGCGGACTCTCCCGAAGATTATCAATCTTAGTGCGGGAACCCTATAGCTGGTTGTGACTTGAGAAAGATATCCTTAGTGCGTTTGTGATTGAGGGTACCACATGGAACCGCTCTAGGATTCCATGCGGAACTACTATAGGATCTTGTGTGGGTCAACACCGAGTAATCCTGTGTGGGTCAGCACCTAGTGATCCTGTGTAGGTCACCACCGAGCGATCCTGTGTGGGTCAGCACCTAGCGATCCTATGTCAGTCAGCACTGAGCGGTCCTCTGTGGGTCAGTACCGTGCGATCCTATGTGGGTCATCACCGAGCGATCCTATGTGGGTCAACACCGAGTGATCCTATGTGGGTCAGCATCAAGAGATCCTATGTGGGTCAGAACCTAGAGATCCTATGTCGGTCAGCACCTAGCAATCCTATGTGGGTCAGCACCGAGAAAACCTATGTGGGTTAGCAGTAGAGCCTCTTGACATAATAAGATTATCTAACTTTACGACTAATCCTTTGTACTTTTTTCCTGAAGTTATACCTCGTGTGAGCTGAGTCAGTACCTGAGTGATACTTTCCTTTGTGGAAATACCATGGTGGTATTCTTCTATGTGGCGTACATGAGTGGTACTTACCATCGTGGTACTCCTTCCTTTGTGGAACAATTGAGATTTGGCCTTTTGAGTTGGACTCTGTGTTTCCTCATGATTGAGATGGGTATACTTGATAAATTAGGTATATGTATGGGAATATACCTAAGTAGGGTTTTCAGTTGATTTTATACTTTTTTGTTTATCTTTTGTGGATTTTTTGAGACCTTGAGGGTATCGGGGTCCCTACTGAGTATCATTATACTCACCCCTACATGGGTTATGCCCGCACTTTGTTTTTTTGGTGCAGATGATGGACAAAGTTGACTGAGGAAGAGAGTACTAGGACTGGAGGTAGCTCAGAAGTGGACCTTAGATGAGGCATACTGCAGAGACGACCGATCAAGATCTGTTCCTACCCTTCAGGTAGGATCCTTGGTGGGTGTTCACAGGAGCTTTTCCAGTTTACTTTTACTTTCAGTTTCTTGTACTTACCAGTTGGGCTTGTATTCTGGCCCCTTTTACTTACTGTACTCACTCTTTTTACTATTCAGTTTACTTGATTTCATATCTTTCTGTGTGCTTGGTTGCATGTGTTTACAGTTTATAAAGGAAATGCCTTCCCAGTTTTAGGGAATATGCCTTCGGTGCTAGTCGCCAACCCCTAGCCTATGGAAGAAGGGATTTGGGGTGGTCACGGCACGGGCCCCAGGGGACGTGTCGGAACAAATTAGTATCAGAGGATTCGGTTCTACCGTAGAACATAGGAATATAATCTTTATTTTTAACGGAAATAGTGTTAAGTGTAGTGAGTGTGGTTATCAGTTTAGGAAATCTCGTGTTAGTGCGGCGGCCGACGTATCCATACACTAGGACTCTAACTTCTGATTTCTGACTCAGTGCACGAAAACACAGATTGCGTGTGTGTTTTGAAGAGTTTTCTTTGTGATCTCTTTGAGTTAGCTCACTAGGTATAACTTATTGACCATGTTGCACCTGTGTCTTTTCAGGATGCCTCCATATAGACAACCAGCTAGGGTTCCGGATATAGTACGCACTGAGAGCCCACCGAGCGATGAGGCCTCGGTGTAGGGCCCTCATCCAGTGGAGGCACCAGCGATACCATTACCCATTGGGCCACCTATTCCATCAGACCCAGCAATAGAGGGTGCACATTTCTTGATTGCATTTCACAAGTTCCAGCGCCAGAGGCCACCCAGGTTCAGGGGAGAGATGGACCCACAGCCAGCTGAGGATTGGCTGGAGGTTGTAATGAGAGTCTTTCGACTGGTAGGGACACTATCTAATCTCATGGTGATCCTTACCGCTATATTTCTACAATCATCAGCAGGTAGATGGTGCAGCTTGATGCTCCAGTTTCATGACAAGGTTACACTTCTCTAGGCAGACTTTGAGAGCATATTTCAGGCAGATTTTGTCCCAGTGACTCTTCACGCAGTGTGCATACAAGATCTTCTTCATCTATAGCAAGGCAGGATGATTTTAGCTCAATACTTAGCGAGGTTCACTGACCTCTCATGTTACTCCACTGATATGGTGTGGGACCCATTCTTCAGGGCTCGGACCTTCGAGCAGGGGCTCAAGTGAGATATCAGGGCTTCGATGATTTCTCTTAGCATCCCGGTGCAGGCAGGGGTGTTAGAGCGAGCCCTATTAGTGGAGAGTTTTCTTGCTGAGCAGTCACCAGTAGCGAGACCCACCACAGGACGTCGTGTAGCAGAGTCTTCCGTAGCTAGAAGTAGAACTATGTCACAGTGGTCAAAGAGGACCATACCTACTGGTGGATGAGCACATGATTCAGGGTCTATTTTGTGGGGCACCTGAGGTAGAGCCAGTCATTCCAGGTGCAGGCAGTGTTACACATGCGGTGGGCAGGGTCACATGACTCGTGACTGTCTGAACCGTTGTACGGATGATCAGCAGACGGTTGAAGGACCACCCAGGCAGAGACAGAGGTTTGACCAAGGAGGTTCGCAGGGAGCATCCGG